>JAKTPO010000025.1:0-203888 GCA_030557635.1 Hemisphaericaspora nanyangensis | reverse complement strand
AAGGTCGATGCTGCTCCAACTAAAGTAAAGGCTTCTCCAGAAGTGCCTTCCAAGGCTAAAGCTGCTCCAGAAGCTGAAGATCCAGAATCCACCAAGAAGGCTTTTGCTAAACGTTTTTCTTTTGGTAAAGGTTCAAAGAACAACAAGGCTGCACCAACCTCCACCAAGAAGGTTGCACCAACTTCTACCAAGAAGGCCGCCCCAGTTTCAACTTCAAAGGTTGCTCCAACTTCAAAGGTTGCCCCAACTTCAAGCGTCGCTCCAACTTCAAGAGTCGCTCCAACTTCTAAGGTTGCCCCAACTTCAAGCGTTGCTCCAACTTCTAAGGTTGCTCCAGCATCCCAAGCTTCATCCAAGGTCGATGCTGCTCCAACTAAAGTAAAGGCTTCTCCAGAAGTGCCTTCCAAGGCTAAAGCTGCTCCAGAAGCTGAAGATCCAGAATCCACCAAGAAGGCTTTTGCTAAACGTTTTTCTTTTGGTAAAGGTTCAAAGAACAACAAGGCCGCTCCAACTTCTACTAAAAAAGCTTCCAAGGCTAAAAGTGCAGCTAAATCTACTAAGGAAAAATTTACTGCAAAACCTACATTGAAAGCTCCTGCTTCTAAAATTAGAGCTGTTCCAACCAATGCTAAGAAGAATCCCAAAAGGGGAACCGCTTCCAGCATTCTCTCTTCGCAGCTTCCAAAAGTAACAATCACTACACAATCTGCAATCTCCACCAAGAAGCTCTCAGCTTTAAAGACTTCTTTTGTGACTTCAATTACCAGCGCTGCTCCAGTTTCGTCCAAGAAAAACTTGAAAAGTGCTTCTTCCAAGTTAGAAACCACTATTGTTAGTTCAACTTCGAGTATTTCAGCTCCAAAAGAAACTACATCTGTTGAAAGTTCTTCCGCTATCGAATCGAAAAGCAAAACGAAAGAAGCCACATCCGTAAGTGTATCTTTAACCCCAAAGAAAGTCACTCGCACTTTCACCACCACAAAGCAAAAGAATTCAAAGAGAGGTACCCATGAATCTGTCACATCAGTTGCTTCTGAAATTAGAAAAGCTTCAAGTGAATCTAAGGCTCCGGAATCAAGTATCCCACCAAGCACAAGCGTTTCGATTCTTCCATCATCAACAATTTCCCCATCAATTAAAGCTCCAAAGTCAAAGGAAGTCCAACCTACCTCCAGTGCTCTTACAAAAAAGGAAGTGGTTACTGTTAGCGATTTGACTACTTTCTGCCCAAGTCAAACTACTGTCACTGTTACAACATGCGAATCTCAAGTCTGTGAACCTGTTCTTATTCCAGTTACCTCAGGCACTACAATTACTGTTCCAGGAGAAGTTATTTTTGAAACTACAATCGTTGAAATTCCAGCTGTTCCATCTTCTGCTCCTTCAAAAGCAGCACCAGAAGCACCACCACCTCCAGAATCAGTACCAGAACCAGCACCAGAACCAGCGCCACCAGCGCCACCAGCACCAGCACCAGTACCAATAGCCCCAGCTGTTCCAATTGTTCCAATTGAAGGTGGTGCAGCTTCTATGACTTTCAGTTCATTATTGTTTACCCTTGTCAGTGCTCTTGCATTTATGTTATAATCTCGTTTCCAATACAAGGATTTTTTTTTGTTTGTGCTATTTTTCTTTTGGATTGTTTTTGTTTGATTTCATTATATGCTTGTATTTTGCAGCTATTTTGTTTTGTTCGTTAATTCAAATTGCCTTATAGGAATTGATTTATTGTTTGTTTGCTTTCCTCTATTACAAATTATATAACTACATAAGCTTATTTACTAAATATATATGACTTTATTTTGATCACTCTGTCCAACCAGTTGAAATTTCAGGCCAAACTCTCTTGTATAAGCTCATTGCAACCACATCTTGAGACGTCAATCTTCCATCAAACGTAGCCTTGAAATAACCATGAGTACCCAAACTTTCCTTAATGAACCCAGTTCTCCCTGATTTTGTAAATAATGAAATAGCCTTGAAAAACATAATATCATCTGGATTAAAGAACATATAACGAACAGTAACAACCTTCTTGTGGATCTTAACTGGATGTCCTGTCAATACTGCACGTTGAGCAATAATTCTGGTATGGTCACAGTTTAAAAATGTACCTTCCCCTACAAATTCTAAAGAACCCTTAACTGAACTTGGCTTAAAAAATATCACAGGGGCGTTAGTGAATAAAACTGGCGCAATGGCAGTAGCAATGACCGTGCTTCCCAAATGAGCGAAATTTTCAGATTTGTGGACATTATTTGGATTATTGGTCGCTTGGTTAAACAATGGCAGAATAACTTGTCTTCTGGGTCCATATTGTACAATGACTGATTCTCTAGATGGAATTGGCTTGTCATAGTCTTCCCAACTTTCAAATGAAAAGTTACAAACGGCTAATTTATGTTCATGCTCTAATAATTCATAGATGGTGAATGGAACTATATCTGGATTGACTCTTTCAAGGATTAAGGATGGCGCTCTGATGTATATTCTGGCTCTGTTCCCGGCGTTAATCTGTGTTTGTTTAATGTACTCTTTATTAACCTTATTCTTAGTAGCTTTGAAGTTTGAGACCCTTAATAATCTTTTCCAAACACTTGGGGCTTCAATATCATATTCATCATAATCCCAATCACAATTAGCAAGAGATTTCACTCCTCTAAAAGCAGCCAATCTTTCCCTGGCAGATTCATTTGGATGTAATTCCATTTCATCTGGGAAATCCAAATCTTCTTTTTCCAATTCTCTAAATTGTTTCAATTGACGCTCTTCTTCCTCTGGGGACAAGTCTACATGCATTTCAGTTTCAGCGTATTCAGTTGGAGCATACTCTGTTTCAGCTACCATTCCTTGATCGTCATTATCACCCATTTGTTCATCATCACCTTCTTGCTCTTGTGTTTCTTCGAAATCAGATACATCTCCCTCATCCAATACGTCGTCAACTAGCCACCTTCCCTGGTATTCTGAAGTTCCTTTAGGTAATTTTTTCATTCTAGCGGAATCAACAGGACGTTTAACCCCATCATCATCGAAATAAATGGTTCCTTCTGATCTAACACCAAGACCACCTGTTTCATCATCCCAATCGAAATAATCTTCATCCATTTCAACCTCCTCAGGATTCAATTCATCCAAAGTTTCTTGATGTTCATCAGGTACGAAGCTATCAAGAATAATTTCCTCATCCATTTCCATATCTTGGTTGCGACCTGGTCTTGATTTCGATATTTTTTCCAATTTTTCAATTTGAAAATCTCCATACGCCGGAATGTGAACTAATCTATTTGCATTAAACCCAACACCTCTAATTGTACCTTCAACAACCAAATGTCCCACTTCAGGAGTATTTGTTGACCAATATACCTTATCGGCGACTAACCAACCACGAGAATCTCTCCAAGTAATAGACTTAGGGAACTTTTGGCAGATAGTACGTAAACAATTGGCATTTTCCGAATCTGTTTCAATTGAGAATAATTTCTCTTCAGTAGAACTGAAAAAATGGTTGAAATAGGACTGTAATGATTGCTTAACATCTAGTTGTAAATTACGCTTTGGATAAGTTGAGACGACATTTGGCAAGACTCCAATAACAGTAGCTATACCTTGTGCAATTAAACTTCTTAATATTTGTTCTCCATATTCCTTTTCAACTTCTTGTTGGGCCGAGATACCAAATACGACAAAATCGGAAACTTTTGCAGCATCTAGTATTGAAAGGAAATTATCTTGATTAGGAATTATGACTTTCAAGTTAGATTTAAAACGAGATACGGAGATTTTGTTCACTGATGGGTATTGGAATTCAACTTTAGATTGAGCTTCATCTTGATTAAATAATCTACTGGCAATATCAACGGGTGAGATATCATTAGTTAAAGCGATTATGGTTACGATCTTTTCAGCACCTTGATTTCCCTCAAATAATTTTCTAGTCAATTTAGACTCGAGAATCTTTTGTTCCTTTAATTGCTTAGCAAGGTTCTTTCTTTCGATCTTACTGAGTGTTTTGGTAGGTTTGTTTCCGGTGGTTGATTTCTCAACTTTGCCTTTATATTGATTCTTTAATTGTCCCTTGGAGGCATGTTTTGATTTGAAAGGCTTATGGTCATGCTTCAAAGTATTTCTATGCCCTGCCATATTGTCATATATATCTATCTATAGGTGTATGGGGGCGCTTGATTTAAAAAGCTAATTAGATCAGTTATCATTAATACCCACCACATTAAAATGATGCGATGCCCATCTGCAATGAAAATCTTCAGTAATTATCACGTGCGATGCATTAGGGCTGCAACCTCAAATCATGTGACCAAATATACCACGAAAACCCTCAGCAATTTCGGTAATCGCACACTCTTACAAAATTGATCATTATATGCAGTCTAAGTTAAAAAAGATGTTTAGTGATTGCAGAGAGCAGAGAGTGCGCGCTTTGCACACACAGTCGCACCAAACATTCCACCAAGCAGTTTAGAAAAAAAAAATTGGTCAGATTTTCAATATCCATTAATAAAGTATTATCAACATTCAACGTTAGTAAATGTATGTAATGATATGTTGAAGGTACATGCGTGAGATCAGGTGGACGAATTAGAAGAATTTGATGGATTTGTCGAAGAAATACCAGGGATTGCACTGGAAGAAACTGCTGGGAAATGCCACTACTTTTAATAATATTCACTAGCTTACCAAGATTCAAAATTATGCACAAGGAAAAATCAGCTAGCATAAGTTAACCAGATAGTCAAACTATATCGAACCTGATATGGAGTAGAATGACTCCGAATAGGAAATGTTCAAAACACCGAGCAATTTTTACTACTTTATTGAAAGTTCGTCCATAAATAAAAAGTATGAACTGTAAGAACTTTCAAATACGTTCCATAATATGGAAGCAAAGGACCTACAACCAATCTCTGTCAATTTTTTTCAAACTATCAATACAAACCTTCCCTCACAAGAAGTACCCTATAGTGGCAGTTCATTGAGTTTCAAAATACTAACAATTGTAATTATAGCAATATGGCTCACGAAAACGTTTGGTTCTCCCACCCAAGAAGATACGGTAAAGGTTCAAGACAATGTCGTCACTGTTCCTCCCACTCTGGTTTAATCAGAAAGTACGCTATTGACTTATGTCGTCAATGTTTCAGAGAAAAGGCTAACGATATTGGTTTCCACAAGTACCGTTAAGTTATTTTTTTGATAAAAATGAAAGCAGAGAAAGAAATATAGGTGTTAACAAGGTTATTATTCGGTTCTGCAATTGTACAATTATGATTTTCTTTGGCCCTGGTTTTCAAAGTTGAAGAATAATATTTGGCAAGTTTTGTCATGTTTATAAAAAATATAGTTTAATGCACAATTTTATTGTTAAAGGAATAGAAGAGTGACTTGACTGGGATGTATCTGAGAAGTAACAAATAAGTCCTAGTTAAATGTAGAAGTTTATATAAGCTATGGATGGGAGTAGAGATAGTTACGTTGTAACGAATGAGCGTATCGCGTCTCAATATTCAGTGGTGAGAATCGCCAGGGGTTGACCTGATAATAGCATAAACAAAGCAGATATAATGCTTGTTCCTTCATTATGTGACGTAAAACGTGAATGAACATTTGAAAGATGAACAATCGATCTTCCTCTCTCATTACAGAAATAGAGCAAGATGTGTACAATCTCACATTAGAGTCAAGACTAGTAATCAGAATCTTACAAGTGTATCCCATTTATCGACATTCAATATTCATCGCCTCACCAAAGAGACCCAAACGAAAATCAAACTTCCTATAGGGAAATTATTCTCGGGAAATTTAAAATACATTATTAAAATGGCAACGAGTATAACTTGACAATCTACATTATCTCGTCGTGGCAAATTTTCCCTTATCATAATTAAATATTATGCTTTTTGATTGAAGAAAGGAAAAGAAGGGAAAAACATTGAAATAAAAAAAAAGTTGGCCTCAGTGACGGTTTTATACACCGTGCTAAGATGCGAATGATGAGACAAGCAAACAAAAAATAAAGTGTGAATTACCCGGCAAAAAACAATTCTATATTAAACCCGCATTATTGCAATTATTAATCTGCACGGTAGTGTTATATAGACGTGGTATATATTCATCTCTGGCTTTGAAACGATATTAGGTATAGGCAATCATATTTAGACGACTCTAGTGCTGCATACACATAGTTATTGGTATATTTATTCTATTATGCATAATAATTTATCAAGGGAACCCTAAATGTATAAACTTCTTTATATAGACCCTATACTTTTTAAAGCTTCATCAACATCGATTCTCAAAATCAACAATGATCTCAATAATCCAATCATAGTTACAAAACTTGCCAATCCCACCGGAACCACAGCAAACACGACAATATTATAAATATCCAAAACTCTTCCACGTCGTTTGTTAGTTCCATCCTCCTTACCACTACTAATATCAATATTAGAAGTGACGAAATTCTGAATTATGTATGCAAATGTCAAGATACAGCTTATCAATATCCAGATATGTAATCCATATTTATAACCCTCGGCTGTAAATGTTGATACGAGATATAATTCGACTGTGATAGACATTGTAGATAGTGAAAGAACTCTCACAATAGCAGCTAGAGTCAGATATGTCACAATCCATCTTATAATCAACCCATCCAAAACTGAATAATTTAGATATGCAGCCACAACACACCATACTCCAGTCAAGAAATGTTCGAGTCCTCTAGCCGAAGTGATTATATTGTCGTCATTGAATATTCGTTTCCAGGATTGAAATAAACAATATATAGCCGGTATTAATGACACATCACGACAGAATGCAAGTGCAAAATGTTGCCTTGAGTTCAAGAACTTGAGTCCGAGTTGTTTAATAGTTTTCTTTTGTTTATGAGCTTCGGATGGTTCTAATGGAGGCTGCTGTAGAGGCTGCGGGGGTCGTTGTTGCACATCTGATAAATTTGAATTTAGCGATGACGTTGAACTTGAACGTGAAATGTTGACTGGGACAGGTAGTAATGGGGTGGGGGTGTATATTCGTGATGACGATAAAGAAGTCGTGTGGTGGTGGAGTTCAGAATCGCCTGCAATTGGTACGTGTTCATTATTGATGAACACACCATTGACCAGACTGTTTCTTCCATGCAATCTTTGAGATATCTCGTAGGATGGTACTATTTCATTAGGATCAAAATGACCGGTGGTGGTGCTGGTGGTGGCTTGAGGTAGTTCATGTGATTGTGATGTTGAATGTGATATACTTGATGGTCGACATATTGGTTCAGAAAAATCATCATCGATTTGGTTTGATTCCAAGGGAGTGTTTTTAAATCGTTTCCGTAGTGACTCAAAGAGCGTCATTGTGTGGTGTATGTGTGTGTATTAGGCTAAGTTAGACTTGTCTATTTGTTGGGTACTTTGGAATTGAGTATGATTTTACACCAAATGTGTGATTTTTTTTAATTAAGCTTAATTTATTTTTTTTTCCATTTGTTGTCTTGTCATGGCCTGTGGCATTATCTGATCTCTATTTGTAGGATGGCGAGGGAAATGGAATAGAACAGATACTAGACAAACATAAAGAGGAGAAGAGACTATCAACAGTAAAAGGTGACATAGTGTAAATTTTACAATGTAAAATGAGTCAAATAGGTTCTTAGAGAAGGAATGATTTATTTTACGTTAGAATGCTAAGCTAAGACTTCTTTTAACTGGTTTAGTAACGCTATTGTATTGTCTACATACACTAAGCATGTGATTTCTCAATCCCTCGTTAGCGCAACCAATTGAACTATAAAGGGAGAGGGAGAGCCAAAGTACAGAATATGGAGCTGTTTTTCAGATTCAGTTTTAATCTGAGTCCTTACTATGTGTCACCGATTTTACAAGTGGCCACAACATGGTAGCAGTTTTATGCGCATCTATATGCAAGGTACTCTATAAAACACGTTTCTATCAGATATTCTGAAAAAAAAAGGGGGGATCGCAAGCAAGTGCTAATGGAATACTTTCGAAAGACAATACTTTTGACAATTTCGCAGCAATTAACAACGGAATCTTACCAGGTTTCTGAGATGGACACTTTTTGATTGCTCTAATCATTCCCAAGAAATCCTGATATGTATAAAATTATCTCAAGATGATTCTCGAACAATGTCGAAGAATGTTTGCCTATTGCTCAATAACCTTCAATTGACCTTGGACTATTAAAGATCAACGTTCCCTTGATAACTTATAAGTAACCTCTTCTGCTAGCTCATTTAATGCAGTATTATTCTCGGAGCAAACAAAAGCAAGATTTATTGATATGTTATGTGAAACTGCATCATTAATCACCTTGGAAGTATTCCTGATGTTTATGAATTTTGAGAAGATAAGACGATATCTCGATCCTTTAGGTCAATTGACGAATAACAGTGAGAAACGTAGAGGTTATAGAAAAGCCCCATCCACCTCGTAATTTAAAACTATATATTATATTGATATCGTTATACGAGTGCAAATACCCGATAAAAATCTAACTGTATGAATCAATGCTATAAAAGATTACAACAAAAGCGATATAATTAGAATCTACAGAAAAATAGTCAGCTAATCATGGGCACGATTAGAGACCTTCTAATTGTTGACTGATTTCATCTAATTCAGACTTAGCAGCGTTGTATTGTTCAGTTAATTCTTCGTATTTTCTTTCCCATTCTTCCTTTTCTTGTTCTAAGGAAGCAACCTTTCTTTCTAATTGTTCAGCCTTGATATCGGTTTCTCTTAACTTTTCAGTGGTTTCCTTTAAGTTCTTGTCGGCTTCTTCTAATTCTTCTTCCAATACTTGGTTCTTCTTGGTGTAGTTTTCGTTAGAAGTTTTTAAGGAGTGAGATTCATCAGCAGTTTGTTTAATAGCATCTAAATCAGTTTCTAATTTTTCAACTTGTTCTTCTAAAACCTGGTTCTTTCTGGTCAAAGCTTGAATTTGGTTATCCTTTTCCAAGTTTTCTTGTTCCAATTCCTTGATTCTTTCAGCTAATTCTTCGGTTTTTTCTTGCCACTTCTCAGAATCTAACTTTAAGTTGTTGATTTTCTAAGAAAACATACGAATGTTAGTATAAAGATTATATTATTTGAAATATCTAGTCAATTGGATTGATATGTGATAGATGTATGGAATCTAGAATAGGTCAATAAAGAAAAAAACTATTCAGAGTTAAGATGGGTGGTTGTTGCCAACGACATACGTGTTACAAACACTATTTGATCTGTGATTGGACGGAACGGGGGAGGGGGAGGAGGGCTGTATCTTAAACAAAATATCACTTCACTTGACTGATTGTATTGGATTAAAAGGTACATACTTCCTTAAGCTTTTCCATTGTGTATTAGAGATGTGTTGAATAGTAACTTAATTGATTCAAAAAGGAGAAATTTAAAGGGAGAAAAGAAAAAGTTGTAGGGAGTCAAATTTTAATGTGTGCCCGTGAGTGTCTTTCTCACTCACTCTCAACCCAATATGTGTGTGTGAGAGAGTGTGTGTGTGAATCGGAAAAAAAAAGTCAACCTGTAAAACAACGATCAATAAACAGTAAACACAAAAATCTTTTTTCTGTTGACGTTTTTTGTTTTGTTTTGTTTTGTTCGTTTCGCGTTTTTACACTCAATTAGAATTTACAATAGACTTTTTCATCTTGTGCCCTGTTAACGTTTTTAAGTTACTCGTCTAATTGAACTTTCTAAAGATTATAAACAGACTTTGGCAAATCTGCATTTACTTACAGGATGACACAACCATTACATACCATTACATGGCCTAGGCCGACAGTCAAACCAATTTTAAAAGTTTCGAGTTTATGTGGCGATTCAACGTTACGTTGTTAACAAACAATGGAATAGGTTTAAAAGAGAAACCCAAATCACAGGGCAACCAATTGAAAATTTGACAAAGATCAAAAGATCATTTAATAACAAGTGATTCAAATCACTAGTGTATGTCTTCCGAATGTTATTAACTTGGAGCTTATAGATAACCATATTTATGTATCTGATGAGCAGGTTTTGTCCCATGTCCAAATCTAAAAATCAAAACAAATATCATCTCGTCCATAATTACCCAAGAGAGATGGCTTGAAGATAGGAAAATAAAAGCGGTTCAAATGCCCTCAAAAAAATATAGATCTGCCAAAGCAAATCAAACTGATATTGAGCAATTAAATTAAAGCATTGTTTGATCTCACCCTTCGTATTATTATCTGTCGTACTCTTTGGTTTAGAAGCAGAGTTGAGTTGCAATTTTAACAAAGGGTGCAGAACAACGACATTTTATTATTTCTAAAAATAAAAAAAAATAAATAATTTTTTTGTTTACCGAGAAATTTAAATGGTGCATAAAAAAAAATAAATCCTCGAAACTTTCACAATTTCACAATGAGCAAAGGGCAGCCAGCCACTCCCTCCCCCCATCCATTCTCAAAATACATACTAATTTTATTGATTTTCTTGATCCTTATTAATAGAGATTGCTTCATACACTTACTTACTTTTAGACTACATAGTTTATTTTAGTAACTTATAGAGCCGTCCCTTTCTCTCTCTCTCTTTTTTAATTTTAATTTCCTAATCCCCCTTTTCTTCTTCCTTTTCTATACTATAAACCATGCACTTGTAATTTTTTAGAGCCCCATATTTTCGACACACACAGCAGCAGAATAACAAAAATGGGAGAGGTATATATACAACCAACATCACTAACTTCACGAATATCAATGCTCAATCAAGACCCAAACATATATAATTCACCACTACCACAAACAACATCATCAAATCCATTCGCGCTTATCTATGATTCATCAGATTCAGCAGCAGCGCCCTTGATAAGTGGAGCGAGTCCAATCCATGATGAAATTTCATATCATCAAATACTGAAGAGTTTTAACAAAACAGAGAAAGATCAATCAAAAGAGAATATACAAAATCCATTTGAGCAGGATGATGATTATCTAAATCTACGTCCTCCTCGTCAGATCAATCCAAAGGCAAATCCTGTCGTAACGGTAATCGATCAAAGACTTACAAGAAGTAGCTCAATCATTTCCAGATCCGCAACGCTAAGAAATAGAAATAGGATCAAGAAAAGAAACAAAACTGTTCATATACTTGATTTAGACGAAGAAGATGACTTTGTCAAACAACCTCCTAAATATGTTTTCCCGATAAAGAGACAGACATCGTTGAAATATAAACCTTTATTAGCATCGCAATCAAAACCCAATTTTACTAGTCGTAAACAATTGATAAAATTCTTGAATGAATGCAGTTATAGTGAAATGTTGCACAGTGTATTACCTTCAAGAATGAAAGTATTTATACATAAGAAAATTTTAAAGAAACATCCAGATTTGTTATATCGTCATGAATTATTCAGTGTGAATCTGAAAGGGTATATAGAAAGAAGAAGAAGATCTTCATCAAGAATTACCATAGCTCCTCCTTCCTCACAGAAAGGTACAAGAACATTGGTGGGAATGGCATACCAGAAGTATAGAAAGACTGTATTTGATGAAGAGACTAATCAGATCCCTCCACGTAAATTCCAAGATATATATGGAGAAGCTGATACTCACTTATTATCCAAAGACGAGATTGAGCAAATAAATACCCAGTTCCTATTTGAATTATTATTGAGAAGGACGATTAAAGCAAAGATAGATTTCAGACTTATGTCAAACTACCTTCAATCACCAACTGAATACTCATCAAGTACTTCTCCATCTTCGTCTTTAGATTCCCTGGATTCTTCAACAGATAATCACTCTCTGGGTCCGGCTTATAGATACCAAAATTCCCATTCAGCTTCATACGATGGATCTAACGAAACCGGAGAATCCGATTTATCTTCATCCAGTAATAATACCAAACCTAACTCCCAAACTTCAAAACAACAAAATACGAGAATGAATCACATCATGACCACGACTCCATTCATTGCCCAGAGCCAGCCCCCTTTGACACCACGTAGATCCACGACGTCCACCCTCAATCACCGTTTTCAACCAGCGAGATATGTCAACTATTCAAACATGCAACATCACGAACTTACCAGGTCTCCAATAAGTCCATACCCTATCCAGAGTGAAATAACACCCAGGATTCGGAATGGGAACACAACAATTTCTTCTAGTTCAATAGAAAGAACTTCTTCCGAGGAGAATTTGAAGCAAAGACTAACGATGGAACAGGAAGCAGGTCTACTACCTGACCATGCGTCTACTAATACTGATGTAAGCGATATTTCTTGGAGTTGTTGGTTGGGAGATGGGAGTGGAGAAGAGGGAAGTCGGAAGTGGTCGCGGTATTCTCGGACAGTTGGTGCTGCTGCCAATATGAAAATTTGAGAGTATTTTTGAGTTATAATTACATTTATTTATTTATGCATGATTTCTTAGGGTTTATATTTTAACAGACATTTTTTTAATACTATGTTAAACGGATTGAATGAAGTAGTATGTCTCTCAAGCAATTCTCATGCGTGCGTTATAAAACGGAATAGTAGACCATAACAGTTTTCGGTTTAAAATTGTAAAGCTATATCTCTCTGGGTTTCAAATGCTTCTTAGATAAATACAACCCAATTCCCACAATCAGATTGGATTCACGACTTTCTCATCTAACCAATTCTCCCAAAGTGAAATATCTCCCTTTAAGACACTTCCACCAAAGAAATCCATATTTCCTTCCAATTTATCAAACGTAAACTGACCTTGAGGTGAACCAATTATACTCAACCAAAATTCACGTAAACTTACTTCGGTTTCATTATTTCTGGTTTTATCTATCCCTGACGTTTTATCGACGTTATCAATCTCTTGATGAATCAATTTATCTATCCCAGTTTCTAAAATAGACTTAATTTTATGGATTGGTAATGTGTCAAATAAATCAGTTTTATTTATCGCAAACAAGAAATCTACCCCGTTTTGTTTCCTTTCAGTAATGGGTAATAGATGATATAGAAATTTCACAATATGATCTACCAGCACTTGATTGTCGAAATTTGTCAGGGATGAATCAATCATATATACCACCCCTTTTATATTCTGGATAGTTATATCTTCAAGCAACAATTTTTCAAATAGTTCTCGATATTCGAAATGACCAGGATAATCAATCAATTGAAATTGCTTGCCAATCTGAGGATTGGCAATAGGTAAAGTAACTTCAGAAATGTTGGGTTCTATTGAAGAAACGGCATTTATGTCCTCATCTCGATTTAAAAGTTTGAGATAAAAGCTGGTCTTACCTGAATTATTGTCACCAAGTATTAAGTAGGATGGTTTATAAAGTGGAGATCTAGTGGATGTTGCAATATTATTAATTCCGCCTGATTGGACAAAGAATATGACAAGAATTATTCCAAATCCAAATAGGATTGATATTAATGTTATTAGAATCACGTCCATGTTTCTGTCTTTAGTTAAGCTGTCAATTTGAAGAACTAAATAGTCCCCAGAAGGAATGATTGTTTAGGTAATCTTTTGAAGTTTTCATGCGCGACATAAGGAGAATGTCGTGAAGATGATGTCGCGTGAGTTTATTTCAGTTTTTCACGCCAATGCTTTCTGCTTGCGATGATCCAAGGAAGAGCTGGAGTCACCCTACGCAATAAAAAGCTTTGTTCTAATAAATTAAGTAAAGTAATATTGGATTAGAAAGTAATATAGAGAATTATAAGAAAAGCTTAAGTCATCCGTGTCTGCAGATGTCGTATCTTGTGTCCAAGGAGGACTAACAAATTTGGGAGAGTCTTCAAATTTGTGTTTCACTTTTAGAAATTAGCTTATCTCATTAGTTATTCAATCAATTGCGCCACCTTGTTTAATCTTTCAAATTACAATTTAGCTTGTTAGAGAGCCTTATTATGAATAAGCATTCATTCATAACTTCGAGCACAATATTTCTTTTTGCGGAGTCCGTTTTGGCATTTTAACACGACCAATTTTTTTCCATCACCTTGCGACTGTAAACTCTCCCACGAAAGACAAGGAGAGTATTCAAACTTTCACCAACTGATTCTATATGCTTCACTATATTATACATGAGGATGTCTGAAACTTTACCTTATAGCCTTCTATTGAAAGTACCATTTGAAAGAGAAGAGCAAGCTGAAATAGCGAAAAATACATTATCACCAGATCCAATTTTAAAAGAAGATGAATTAAAAGTTGAATATTCCAATCAAGTAAACGTCTTGCATTGTCGCTTTTCTGGTATAAGTGATCGAGTCATAAGAGTGGCTATTAGTAACGTTATTGACAATATAAAGACTATTATCGAGTGTATGGATGAATTTGATGGGAAGAAGGACCATTCATTTGAAATTAATGAGGATTCGTTCAATAATTGAGATTTGATGGTCTATGAAATACCCGCTCAGGGGCGCTACAAGAGGTCTTAATTGAGTGATATACTATACAGTTCTATATAAATATTCTTGATCGTGCAATGACCATCAGACTTTTTGAGAATACAGTTATCATTATTGAAGAGCAACTTACTGAAATAGAGTAGTGTGTACATTAGTAACAAATAGATATAATCTATAGATGAGTATTCATAGACAAACAAGATATCTAATCCCTATTTGGTAAATTGGTAGCACCGTTGCATTGCCAAATTAGGAAAGCAGTGGTGTCAATGTTAACCACAATCCACCACCACCACCTAAAAAAATGTTCCAGTTACACACCCACAAACTTAATCATATTTCAAACTACAATAAATAAAAGAAGGCTTCCTTTGTCATTGAAGTAAAACCCTAGTAACTTAGACAACAAATGGCTCCACCAAAGAAGAATGAAGATGCATTTGCTAACTTATTTCAGTCAGCAACCAAGGTCTCTGGTACACCCACTAATGGCAACCTAAACACACAAATGAAGAATATGTCACTCAGTGAACATCAAAAAATGGCAACTCTGATAAATCAACCTAGCTCTGTTCATTCAAGCTACTCAAACTTAGCTTCTTTATCAGTACATTCAAGCAGAGGAGTTACTCCTATCCCATTGGCGCAACAACCACAATCCTCACGTTCACTCCAAATACCGACCCCTTCGTCGAACAATTCGTCATCTCATTCATTGTCTCTTTCACAGATAGACGACCCCTTTGCTATATTTTACAACAACCCAGGCACAAGCGAACCCGCAATGACAACAGCAACTAATAGGCCACAATCAGTTTCGTCTAATACAAATGACAATTTTCCCAACAATGGAGAAATCTCATTACTAGATGATGAATTTACTGATGCCTTTGAATCACCTCCACCACCATACCTTTCTCAACGACCAGCATCTACCAATCCCGTACAATCCACCCCATTGCATTCCAATATACTGGCAACTCTGATATCTATTGAAAGACCTTTATCGGCAATTTCTTCAATAAGAAAAGCAAGAAACGAAGCAACGTCAAACCGAGACGGTATTATTGCCGAACTAGTGGATATTGGGTTCCCTATAGAAATTGCCAATGATGCTATTGAAGCAGCAGGATTGGACTTGCAACAATGTGTAAACTATATCATGAACAAGAGTTCTGGTAAAGCCACCCCTACACGATCTCGAAGTGCAACTCCTAGAGTCGATGATACAGTTCTTGGGACTCGTCCTGAAGGAATTAGGCTTAATGAAATTTCAAATGGTTTGTTTAAAGGTGCTAATAAATTGATCAATATCTCTAAACGCACTGTTTTAAAGAATCTCGAGCAATTTCAAGGAGTAGGGCCCAGTTCGAATACTGGCAAGAATATTCCTCAATGGATGCGAAATCAGGAGAAATACAAAACGGAAGCCATTGAAAAGAAACATGGAGGCGAAGACTATGGTACTGATGAAGAGAATATTAATCAAGAAGAAATTGATAGAATTATGAGATTGCAACAGGAAAAGGCAAGAGAGAGAACCAGAGCCAGATTTGAAGATGGGCTCTCGCATGAATCGTCTCGTGAGTCGACTCCACAAGTAAAGCCACAAAGGACACATCCACCTGTCCCTAATCATCGTTCAAGGCTTCAACAAGCTGAAATCTCCGAACCTTCAATACGTACTCGAAAGCCAAGAGTCAATACTCCCCCCCAAGAATCTTCCAGAAATGTAATACCCAGTTCCATGAATGCTAAAGGTTCTTCTGGCGATCTAAAAGATGTGCAACCATCTGTTCCATCACCCGAAGTTGACCTATTGGGCCTTACAGATTCACCAGCACATACTCCACATTCAATACAACAATCATCGTTGCGGGATTCTTCTCGTTTGAATCAATTTGATGAAACGGATTACAATATTGCCAAAAATAAGGCTAGCGAGGCGTATAAGAGTGGAGATTACACTACTGCATTGGAAAACTATAATATTTGTCTTGGTAAACTTTCCCCAAACCACGAATTGAGGGTTATTATCTTATCCAACTTAGGTATGGTTTATAAACTTCTGGGTCATTTGAAGGAAAGCTTGGAAAGTATAGAGGAAGGATTAAGACTAATTGATGAATCTGAAATTTTGAATCTGCAATCTATAATCTCAGAAAAGCCAGTAAAGTATTGGTATACCAAGTTAATAATGGTAAAGGCGGAAGTATTGGAACTCTTGGAAAGATTTGAAGCTTCGTTGGATAATTATCAAATATTGATCAAAAAATTAGGCTGCAATGATAAGAAAGTCATGGATGGAAAGAGAAGAGTTGACAAGATAGTCAATCCAACCAGTCATAAGCCTACCAGAGTAACTCCTAGACCTTCAGCAACACCAACCCCTCGTGCATCTACGCCTGTACCAAAATCACAACAGGAAGAAGAAGTAGATGTATTAATCAAGGACAAGATCGATAATCTAATCCAGCAATGGGCGACAATAAAGCAAAATAATCTTAGGGCGATGTTAACCAATTTGGATGAAATAATACCGGCAAAGATCAATATGAAACAATCGTTGCGGAAGTTGACACTTAATGATTTGATGTTACCCAAACAAGTGAAGATTCAATATATGAAGGTGATTAGTTCGATTCATCCTGATAAATTGGCATCGCAATGTAAGGGGGATAAAGAGACCGAGTTGATGTGTAATGGAGTGTTTATTATTTTGAATAAACGGTGGGAAGCATTTAGGCAAGAGGAAAATATATAGATAGGTTTATTGTTTAGGTATATAGATAATTTGCATTATTGGGCATTTCCAGAATGGTACACAAGAGTTTTGATGTCACTTTAGCGCTCCTTCTAACATCTCCATTGGATGTTTGAATTACAATATTGTTCTAATTATGAACAATATTATACTTTAAAGCTAATATGTAACATAGAATAAATAATTCCATATGGATAATATAATACAATATAAGTGATGTAATCGATGCAACAATCAATAATCTACCTCGATTCCCGAAACAATAGTACCAAAAAAACAAATAAAATCCAAGATATTCAATAATCATTTCTTTTGAGGAATGTTCAGCCAAGATTCTCTCCAGGAGTGTTCTTCACGAGGAAAATCGATTCCTGAAGTTCATGTATTGTTTGAAACTTTTGAAAATTAATCTTCTTGTATTCAGTTCGACTTTCCTTCTTAATTCGGAAATTGTTCTTCTGGAGGACCATGGGACTTTAAAAGTTAAATAGTCTTCTTCGAAGACCAGATCATAGCTAATGAAGTTATTGGCAAATAAATCCTCTTCTTCATCTTCTATTTGACATGTTGGTTTAATTGGTGTGGAAATTAATGATACTAATTCTTTGATGTGTTTGATAACTTCCTCGTCCAGGGAATTATTGTGTTGTTTTGTGCATTTAGATTTAACAGTATTAAACATATCCAGCATTTTCTTTTTAAACCTCTGGCCAGGGTTCTTATCTTTGCTTTCAAAGGACATGCCCCAGTCAATGGTATCGTGGTCATCTGAGATTATGTTAATGGCGGCAATATCGAAGCTTTCTTCAGTTTTCTTACTATTTGATTTCGAAATGTTCGGAAATGTTTGCTTGAAGTTGGCTTTCACGGATTTTAACTTGCCAATGTTGTTATAGTCGTTGCTGGGAGATTTTGGGGATCTAACGGAGCCATTGAGTATCTCGCTAGCTATCTCGGTTGCTTTTTGTTGGATTATCCTACGACGAACCGCTCTTCGTCTCAGTTCTTCCGGCAGTATTTGTATAACACATGGTGACATATTATCATCGAACAAATTGGAACTTGACTTTTCCCTTGCAGAAGGTAAGCGTTCCCTTTCTTGTATGAACGTTGGAGACTCATCTAAATAATTTTGTTCAGTGCAAAATTTGTTGTCATTTTTGTTGATCTTGTTGTAATAGTAGGTGTTGTTCTTCTTGCTGTTTTGGTAGTAGTTGGTGTTGTTCTTGATACTGTTGTAATAGTAGTTGGGGTTGTTTCTGTTGATAATGTAGCTATAGTTGTCGTTGCCATTGTAGCTGTTAGTGTAGTTGTTGCTGTTGTTATTGCTGCAGTTGTTAATACTGAAGTTGTTGATGCTGTCGTTGTCGTTGTCGTTGGTACTGTGACTGGTGCCGTAGTTGTTATTGTTACTGTTGTTGCGGTTGAACCTTTTGGTGGATACAGTGGCAGCTTCGAATGAATTTTTAATAAATCTTTGAGTTTGTGATAACATTTTTATATGAATAGTTGTTTGTAAACAATGTTGAAATTTAAGAAGAAGAAGGAAATGAGGTGGTAAAGTTTGAGATTTTTTTGCAACTGTTTATAATTCTTTGCCGCTGCTTCACTCTCCATTTGCAGCCACGTTTTTTTCTGGTGAAACAAAATGTTCTCCTCAAAATACAATACAATACTGTTTAGTGGATAAACTATTCATTTAACAACTATTCTAGTTATAGAATCTGTCTATTAAACTTTTCTGGGATTGAAATCAAGACCAGCCATAATATGGAGGAGTATTCATTGATCAGATTTACCCAGACCCTCATTTAATATTTCAGTAATTCTCTCAATTAGCTAGTGTGTGAATCAGGTATTGGTTGATATATGATTAATGGTTCTCAAAAGGATATAGGATCAATGGCAAAAAAGAGCCAGAACTATAGTGATCTCGACTTAAAATATACCTAATATAATTTGCAATTAATCTCAACAGGGGGTCTTGTTCAACCATTTGAGAAAATTACACCAGGATTTGTTCTGGTAAATTGTTTTGATGGGCTTTATGGAGTTTTGGCGTTATCATCATATAAAACATTAGTTTATAGGTCTATCAATTTCTGTTCTTATTTGCGATGATTGCCTCGATTATTTATGCAATAGTAGACTGTGGGGTGTTGGACTTTAGTAAATTAACAATGGCTACCAAAAGACCAATTGCCATTGCATAAAGGGATTTGGTCCCGAGGTACCGTTATCTTTCCGGGTTAATCAATCGAAAATTTGGTCCAACCTCCACTATATTGCTGATGAGTTTCGAAATAGCACCAATCGCGATCTTTTCTAGCCTGAGAATTTGGGAGATTGAGATGAAGAAGAGCTTAAATTCATGGAAGAATTGGGCTTTAGCATTGTTCATATGAACGACAAGATGTACCATATCAACAAATGATTGCAGAACGGCTTCAGGCCTTGATTGATTATTCACGTGATTCACCGATATCAAATTAAGATTTTTTGTTGACTTCGCGAGATCTCAAGCAAAATCATTCAAAGTGTTACAATGGCTACAACTTGATTACCCACACACCATACCACCAGCGAATGTCATCTACTTCAGAAGGCAAGGTCCTCGATCCAGCCATAATCAAAGATTTATCTAATCACATCTATGAGAAACGTAAAGCCACCGCATTTCAAATTGAAAATCTCACCAAAAATGCCCTTGCTCGCAATGACAGTCAGACAATCTACCGAATAATTAATGAATTGGCAGAGATTACCAACATCGGAACTAATTCTACCAAATTAGGAGCTATTACGGCATTGGGAAGTGTATCTGTTGCTTTGGGTTCATTTGCAATTGCTTATTTTTTGGAGGATATTATCAAACCCATTTTTGCAACATTCAGAGATACTGATGCTAGAGTAAGATATTATGCTTGTGAATCATTGTATAATATAGCTAAGATTGCAAGAGGGGAGATTTTGCTTTATTTCAATGAAGTTTTTGACATTTTGTGTATATTGGTTACCGATAGCGAGTCATCAGTAAAGAATGCCGCAGATATTTTGGATAGATTGATCAAGGATATTGTGAGTGCCAAATCAACAAATTATGTGTCTATATTACAACAGCAACAACAGCAAGAACAAGGAGGTTCTGCAAATGAAATAAAGACTCATTTAGTCAATGCTGATGGGGTTGCAATACAAGTGAATCTTCCTCAAGATCCTCAGAAGGCCTTTTCATTACCTAAATTTATTCCTACGTTGCTTGAAAGGATATATACCATAGATCCATTTGCAAAAAAGTTTCTATTAAGTTGGATTGAATTGTTTGATGATATCCCATCTTTGGAATTAATTTCATTCTTACCAAATTTCTTGGAACCTTTAATTAAGTTTTTGTTTAATAATGCTCCATCAGATGTAAGATTAGAAACCGAGAATTTATTGAATGTTTTCCTTAAGGAAATTAAATCAATATCAAAGATTAAATTTGAGGTCAAGAAACGACAAATCGCCGAAGAGAAAAACAAGAAAAACCAAATAGAAGAGAAAGAGAAGCAAAATCAAGAACAGATCGAACCGGATTCTGATAGCGTAGCTAGATTGGGACTGGATGTGAAAGATATTACATTGCATGTTTCGGAATCTTCCAAGAATGATGATTTGGATACAGAAGCCCATGATGAATTGGACGAGAGTACATCTATAAAGTCTGACGATACGACAATTGTTAGAAAGCAAGAGAATTTGACAATGGAGCCTCAGCAAGAACAACAATCGTACAATGAAGATGATGGCGAAGTATTCTTAATTGGACAAGACATTTTTATTGATTATGCCAACATCATAAATATCTTGCTTTCATTCTTACGCTATTCACCATCGGAGGCAAACAGCAACGGTAACGGAAACAATATAATTACTGCTACCACCGTGAATGATATGGCGAATGAGCCGCATGAAATAATTTGCCAGGTACAATCAGTAGCTTTGAAATGGTTAAGGGAAATATTGGAGATCTCTCCTGTTGATATCTTAAAACTGTTTCCTGAATGTGTATCTATTGCAATGAAGAATATTTCAACTACGGATAGTGACCACGATTTCGATTTACGTGATGCGTTTCTCGGATTTAATTTAGCGCTTCAGGAATTCCTTGCGAAGTTTACCAGTTTTAAGAGTGAAGGTGAAGATGAAAACGAGGAGGATACTGATAAGTTGATTCTAGGATTGAGTAGAGACGTTGTGGAGAGTCTAAATGAAATTCAATTGCCTGCAACATTAAATGCAATTATTAGACAATATTTGGATTCGACTAATCAGTTATCGAGAGTAACGGCATTAGAATGGTTAATATTCATATATTCTAGAAATCAACTGGAATTCTTAAGGGTATTTTCATTGGTTGGGGATAATAATTTTGAATTGACTGATTTGTTAAAGTATTCTAATGAATCAAGTAATGATCTTATTTTAAAGGTTTTACAATTATTAGCCAAGATTTCGGAATCAAATCAGGACTTTTTTAAAGATTTCATTATCAAATTGATTAAATTATTTGAACAAGAGGCACATGAAAAATCACATAGAATAAAAGTCGAGTTCATTATTAGGAAGCTATGCGCATATTTGAGCGCAGAAGGTATCTTTACAACATTATCGGAGGTGTTAACCGCAACAATTGACGATTTAGAGTTTATAAGTATGATGGTTGTGACTTTAAATAATATATTATTGACATCACAAGAATTAACGACTTTCCGAAAGAAATTAAAGAATTTAGATGTGTATAAGTTAGAAGATTGGCAATTGTTTTCCCTGTTATTCCAAAGTTGGTGTCATAATGCTCCTAGTGCATTATCGTTATGTTTATTGACTTCAAATTATGAATTGGCATTCTTAATCATTAAGAATTTATCAGAACTGGAGGTTACATTTCAACTATTGACTCAGCTCGATGTCTTAATTCAATTACTTGAATCACCGATATTCTTGAAGTTACGGTTACAATTACTTGAACCGGAGAAACATCCGTATTTATATAAGACGTTATATGGTTTGTTGATGGTATTACCTCAATCCACTACTTACACCACCCTTAGAAATAGGCTTGCAACCGTATCCAACTTAACTAGTACAACAAGTTCCATAGTAGCACCAGCCGGTATACCTGGTGGTATCTTAAGTACTCCAGTAACTACACCAGGTGCTGTCACTACAAGCACATCAGTTAGCAGTCAATTATCTATTAAAAGAAAAAGAGTGTATGAGATGTTGGATAAGTTTACTAAAGTACAAGATAAACATGAAGAGTATAATTGGACTGGTCGAGGGTCTCGCTGTAATGAATCTAATTATGAAAGTAGTATAGTTCATCTGATTAGATAGAGAGGGTATAATTATTCAAATAGTATTTATGTGTACTTACCAATTTCTTTTTTTTTTGCTTTTTGGTTTTTTTTACAGTTTTTTAAGGGGCAAAATGTAAAAAGTTGTAATAATTTTCAATTTTTAATTTTGTTGGTTGACCATAAAAGTTTACAAGTTGTTTACGATATTTTACATTTTACACTTTCTCTTAATAAGTTGTAAAAGAGATCAATCCCCCATTAATACCCAAGAGACCCTTAACCCCCCAAACAGTTTACTTGGTATAGCTATTTCTGTCTGAATGTCTACAAATAACAATCTACGGAAATCAATGCAAGTACAGGTTGACAACCAGCGGGCAGCTGAGGCGTTAAGAATAGCCACTCAGAATGCTCAGCATCAGCAACAACAACAACATCTCCAACATCGCCAACATCAAGAGGACCATCATCAAAAGTTATTGATGCACCAACAACAACAAATGCACCAGCAGCAACAGTCACAACTCCAGCATCATCAACACCAACAGCAGCATCAACGTCAACAACAACAACACCAACAACAACATCAACAACAGCATTACCACATGCAACAAGCAGCTATCATACATGAACAGCCACAACAACAACAGCAACAACAACCACCACTGCCACGAGTACCACAATATACAGGTTTAACTGAGTTTGACCTCAAGTCTCGTGATTCAAAATATAGAAGATGGACCCCCAAAATGGATCAATTCCTTGTAAAATTACTATCTGACGTTGTACACTCATATCCCAAAGGTGCAGAAGCAACAATGACTAAGAAAGCCTGGGCATATGTTACTGGTCAATTACGAGCTGCCAATCCAGAAACTGTGTATTCGACGTATACGAAATATTCCTGTCAGCAACATTTGCTAAATGTGAATCATCATAGGTATAAGATATGGTACGTGTTGATGTTACATCAAAAGAATAATCCAAGCAATACAGGATACTCATATAGATGGAATCCTGATTTAGGAAGATTTCAAATAATTGATAACACTACCGGATCCTTAATACTTGATGAAAGACAAGTCAAGTCGTTGCTCTATAGTGAATCACTTTCGTTACCACCATTAAGTGCTTTTAATAAGGGAAATTTAATTGTTAATGACTTTTTCCTCAGTGATAATTTGAAATATATGTCAGTATATCATAATGAAGTTTTACCATTATTAATTCGATTGGATCCTAAATATGCGGAAGGATTAGGAGATATCTATGGCGAAATTCCTAAATTCGATTATCAAGAAGCCAGTCATGAATATTTCAAACCTTTAATTCCAGTAAAAGCAAAATCAAGCTCAGTAAATTCCACCCCAAAATCCAAAAAGAGACGACATTCGACTGCAGACTCTACTACATCCTCTGGAACATCGGCATCAGCAACCATAACAGCAAATACCACAGCAGGATTAGGATCCAATAACAATACTGGTCCCCACACTCATACTCATTCACACAGCCATACACACAGTTCCGTCCCCGATGCTACAGCTGATGATGTGACGGCAATACCATTTACGAAATCACTCCTTCACGATGGCACTGATCCAACTGATGTGACTATGCAGCACTTAACTCGTGCTCACCACCAACATCAACATCAAAACCATATGGGCAGTACCATGGATGAATCAGTTGATCCTGCATTAAAGAGGTCTAGAATAGCCGATACATCTACGATTGATTTTGAGAATGCATTAGCAAGTGCTGCTATTGCCGCTATCAATTCTCCGCCAGTGACTAATGGACGTGATCCAACTCCTTACTATATCAAAGATCGCAAATGGTTTAATAAATTGATCAATTTACATGACAATGGGTTAATCGGTGTGGATGAGGTGTTATCAGTTTGTGAAGGGGTTCGGGATAATAAAATTCCGTTATTTATGTTGAATGTGTTGGATCATTCTTATTATCCTACTAGAAATAATACCGGGAGTATAACGGAAGATATAGCTGATGAAGAGATGGCCAAAAGAATAAGAGAATTTATGCTTCCGATGGTATATAATTCCTGATGAAATATGTGTAAAAAGTTTGGTGGGATAAGAGGGTTGATTTTCCGTGGTGCTAGATTGTTGAAATGTTGTACTAAAGCTCTATACGTATATAGAATTTTTATCTTCTCTTGCTCTATTTGAAGTTTTTGCTTCGTTTGTTATTAACATTGTATTAGTATCTTTATTTATAAGAATTTGTGAGTTGTAATTAATAAAAAAACTAGTTAAATTATTTCATAGTCTTGAAACCATAAAAACTGTTATTATCCTGGTAATATAATTTCAATCTTCTTAAATGGGTTACAAATGATCAGAGAAAGAAGTGTTTTATTCAAATTTTAATACTTCAATTGCAAGTTCTACATTCTCGCTCTATTTCCACATATAGATTCTCTCTATATAAAAATGTTATAAATACCCTAACCTATTCCTATCTAATAAATTTGTCCATAGCCATTGTCAGCCCAGCCGACTAATATCTCCTTCGCTTTCCATTCTTCGCATTATCGTACATTTCATCATCATAATTTCCGTTGTAACTTTTTGTTGGACTCAAAGATGGTCCTCGCAGTTGTCTAGTTGGTATATTTGACAAATGTGATTCCAAAGTTGTGCCACCACCTTCCACATCCTCCGTTGACGACGATGCCAAAGTATTCGATTGTCCAGGATTATAAGTCGTGTTGTTGGGTAATATATTTCCGAGCGTGACTAGATCATGTTCCGAAAACTCAGTAAATGAAGGTAGACGGACATGAAAATTAATATACAAATTTCCTCGATTGTATCTATTCAAATCAAATAAAATATCTTTCATTTCATCAACTTCTTGTAGATTTTGAATTATTTCTCCACCCTTGGTCATTTCATTTATGGGCATCCCTAAACCCTTGACGATTTTAGGTTCTCCTGAATTTATCGTGCCCACGATTTCACCTTCTTGAATTGCAGGGTTGTTATTTGCTATTTGACTTCCGTGTACGTTTATATATATTCGGAGTGATTGTCCTTGTTTTAAGAAATTGGAAATGGTAATTTGCCCACCCAACAACGCAGTTCTGAGATCGATTTCATGGTCCATGTATAAATCGTTATTCTTCCTAATGAGATACGGATGTGAACGTTCTCGGAGATGAATGATAACATCGCCAGGAATAATATTTCGCCCTTCGTCAGCTTCTCCTTGCAAGATTATCTTGTCGCCGTTTTTACAACCGGGCAAGACGTTGACTTTTATTAGTTTTGTTTCACGAACATATCCAGTCAGTAAGCATGCAGGACATTTATCTTTGGAACGAATGAATATACCAGTTCCATTACATGGTTTACACGAGCCTGATTGTTGAAATCGCGAGAAATCGTTAAAATATGTCGTGAGAACCTTTCCTGAACCTTGACATTGTCTGCATGTAGCTGGATTATATCCTCCGTATCCTTGACATATTTCACATTTGATATTTTTGGGGAGATTCAATTTAATAGTCTTACCATAGACGAAATCTCCAAGAGTGACATCACAAGTATGATGAATATCTTCTCCACTCACAAATTCTTGATCTAACGGAGATCCATATGGTTCCACTATTTTTTTCATATTATGTTGAATTCCTGAAAACCCAGTAGTAGTTGTTCTATAAAATGACAGTGGACCTGACATTGGAGGTACTTGAGGGAAATTGAACATTGAATCTTGGGAGAACATGCTATTTATATCATTGAACACTTGGGAGAATATATCACTAGGAAATGGTCCACGGCTATTTCTTCGTTGTTCTTGCTGTTGGTGTTGTGATGGCGAGTGATTAGATGACGCCACCTGTATTGTTCCATCTAAACCTTCTTCTCCAAATCGATCATAAATTGAGCGTTGCTTAGGGTCTCGTAGGATTTCATAAGCACGAGTCAATTCTTTGAATTTCTCGGTTAATTCTGGATCATGGTTAGTTTTATCTGGATGGCATTTCAATGCTTGTCTCTTGTAAGTTCTAGCAATCTCTTCGGTTGTAGCAGATACCGATACTCCAAGTAAATCGTATAAATATGTCTCTTTGACCATTTACCGTTATTGGCTATAAGTTAATACATAAATGAGGAGGTGGTATAGGTAGCTGTTACTTACGATGTATATTTATATAATAGCAGCTAAACTCTGGAGAGGCAATGGGAAATTTATTAACAGCTTTTTATCAAAATGAGTAAATTAATTCTATGCAAGCTGGTTGCCAAACTAAAAATTAAAAAAAAAAATCGTTTATGGGAAGCTGCATAAAGAACATTCGAAAAAATTCTATCTTTGGTAAAAGGTACACGACTTTGCTTTAATAGGAGTTGCCATGTGTTAAATGAATAATTTACCTTTAATGTTTACGTTAATTAGAAATTTTATATTATACAGTTACAAGTAACACTTGAAGAGTGGTTATTTCTTTCACTGGCTTACAGAGCCGTTATTTATCTAGCTTATTGACATTCCACTCTTATTCGGCAGGCACAACTCCAGTTCTTCTTTAAGACTCTACGTGTTTGGACATAGAAGACTCGCACAGCGTAGAAAACCTAGAGAGAATTGACAGACTAATTTCATTCATTACTTATTATTCACTATAAACTATTGATTCGTTTTAAACAACTAACGGGGATGAATTGGTGCTATAAATTTTTGCCGAACGGTATCGATAATACTACGTTCAAGCGGAATATTTTCAAATCCAATGATTCCTTTGGTCTTCATAGTATCATCTCAATGAGCAATTGCTTGTTGTTCTTAATATTTTTCGAAACTACCCTTTGGAACGTTCGAATCTGGGATTTTTTCTTGAATAATGTGAGCAACTGCTTCATTAAAGATTCTTTCACTTATTAACAATTATCTCTGATTGGCTGCCTTATCATTCTCAAAAGCGAGAAGATGTGCCTTTGCAAGATCTCTAACTTTGAGAAAAACACCGCTTAATGGTGGAAGTTTATCACCTGGTCCCAATTTAAGAACAGTAGTAATTATCTCAGCAGAAAGATTCAATTGTGATTTATCTCTAATTTCAAAAGCTTGAGGTCCAAATACAGAAGTTTGGGTTAACAAAATGAAGCTCAAACTTTGGGTTATATTCTTTTATGAAATCCCAGGTTCTTAATTCAGCGAATTTTTTGGAAGCAAGATATCCACGGATGCTATTTTCTAATCCTTCATATCTACTCCAACCAAAGACAGCAACTCCTGACGACGTAAATACAATTGTGCAGCGTGTTCCACAATTGCTCGAAGTGCATTCTTAGTAACTTCAATAGCTGGATATAATAAATCCCTCTCAATATCTTCAACTGAAAAAGAGACTGGAGAAGCAGTATGTAAGAACATAGTAACTTCTGGGCGTCTCTTGAGGTCTTCATCAAAAGCTCCAGGAGTTGAAAGTTCGGGAACAACTTCTTAGTACTGTGGGATTTAGTCAATTATTTTAATCATATACCTTTGAACGTGGATCTAACTGAACCAACGACATTATAAGCACTTTCAAGCAATTTCTTGATAATGTGTTGAGCGATATAACCCGCGGTACTAGAAACGAAAACGCATTTAGAGCATAGTTTAATATTGTTCACTGAGATATGATCTATTGATTTTTAATGATTAGAAAACTTGGTTCGCCATGATAAAGGAGTAATAGGGCCTATTTATACCTGAATATTGTTGGCACGTTTACATTCACATTTGTCATACTTGATATTTTTGAAGCAACTTGTTTTCCGAGAATCTGCTAATCATTGGAATTTTTCCGAATTTACTCGATTTGGAATACCCGATGATCCTTAGTAATAAAAGCGAAGCAACCTACCACAGCATGGAGTTAACATTGTTAGCCATATTACCATCCGAACCGTTGATACTTCGTTTGTAGTCCACGTTGAGGCTGTCTAGCAACAGCTCTTGGAATTCTGGAGTTCTGGAATTACATACGGGGTTTCTATTTAAATGTTAGTTATGTGTTGCATGTATAAAAAAGCCGGCGCTATTCTACGGCGCCACCATTGTATTCTTCATCTTTATCATCGCTATCTCCCATGGCTTCAATCAACCCATTGATATTTCAACTCTTCAATATAAGCAACGGCTTCGCGAATGCTGTCAGAAGTCGATTACGCGACTGTCTAATAATGTTCCTACCCTGAGCAAAATACCCATTCCCCAGTTGCCGCCCAGTTTCTAGTATTTATCTCGGTATTTGGCCACATCGGCAGCTGTGGTGAGGCTAGGTGAAAGGGCTACGAAGAAAAATCAAACATGTTTGAATAAGTTGAAGGACCACCCTCGGCCCACAAAGAGCATACTGTTAAGCTAAATGAGAAAAGAAGACCACGTACGATACCCACTTGCGGTAGATCCCTCTGGTGGAATGGGTGGAGAGTGAACCTACAGAAGTTACCTCGGATGAATAGGTGGAGCAATGAAAGTGAACCTTCTTATGGAAGCCACTTGCGGTGGGTTACCAGTGGTGGTCGTGGGCTAAATGCCAAAACACTGTATTCTTTATAAAGCTGAGAGATATCAATAAATCACTATTGCAACATCTCATCCCTATAATGCTTTTGAAAATTGATCTTGGACGATTTGGTCTTTCTTTCATGTACATTCTTCAACCTAAGTTCCAATTTCCTAATTGCTTTTTCTTCTTTGCTAACAACATACGGAGAAAGTCCATTCGCAGAAAATCTCCTATCAACCAACGCTTGTGTTTGTTGTGCTTGAGTATATTCACGAGTACCAGCAATATTTTGTCGATAATATCTTGCCATTGTCCTATGACCGATTCGAGATCCCATTGGAGTTGTTAATTCAACCCCTGATCTATCTATGTGTACCAAAGAGTAATTATCATTAATACCATTATCGTCTTGTCCTTCATCCTCATCATCTTCCTCCTCCTCCTCTTGAGGTGGATCATATTCTATAATTATCGCAGAAGACAGAGGGTCTTCACTAAACCCAACATGCTTGTTCGTAACACTCTTCCTTCTAGTTGTTTGTGATTCGTCGATGAAATCGTAAAATTCAGCAAGGGCCAATTTTTCTTCTTTTGTCTCATACGGAATTTTACAATGTCCCTTGGAAGCAATATGTTGTCGTATACTTTCTAAACTCCTTCCTATGAATCCACATACCAAACACTCATGGTCGACCGAAATAATTCCACTGATGTAATGGAGAAATCCTTCAATATTGATGAGGAAAGATCTTTCAGGGATATATAACCCATGTTTATTAAACATATGCTTGATATTATTTTCCATTTCATGATTATTTTGGTCACAGAAGAAACAATGGGTGATTGGAATGGCTTTTATTTCTTCCATTGAATCATCACCTTCATCATCGCTTTCTGAATTGGCATATCCATCTATCTCATCTTCTTCTTCGGAGGACAACATCTCACCTTCCAAATCAGTAAAATCTGATTCGGTATAGTTAATCTCAGATCCAGTATCTATAGATCCAACCTCTGAATGACTATCTTGATCATTCAATGAAAATTGTGAAAATTCAGAAACAACACTATGTGAATCCCCTTCACCATCGTCGTCGGCATCAGCATCTCCTTCATCTTCCTCGACCTCATTATCAAGCTTATCCTGTTCTTGTTTTCTCATTTGCGATTTCAAAAACTTCTTTGTCAATTGACGTTGTCCACCAACCTTTTTCTTTCGGGTAGCTACATAAAACCCATATTCATCCTCATTATCAGCTCGACCATATTCATCAAATTGTGATTCCAATTGACGAGAATGCAAAATCTTTTCGGCAAAGGTTTCAGAACTAATGGAAGGTAGTTGGGCAACTCTTCTTTTAAGATTATATCTATGCCATTCCGTTTTCATGTGTTGTCGTTGAAGTTCGGCATTGATAAATTTAATCCCGCAGGTATTGCATGTGAAGGATGCAGTCTCTGGGTTAGACCCTTGAGGCATATAACTACTCATTTTCTCCTCCTTTTTCACGGAAAGTTAGTTACAATCAGCTACAGATATTTCAACATTGCATCACTTTGTCAAAAATCTTATTTTTGTAGGACCAACAAACAATTTGCAGGTTTTTGCCGAATCTGCAAAAAGCAGGACAAATTTTTACAGGTTAAATATTGTCGTGTAGATTTGTTCAATTTTAAACAACATACTGAATTGAAAAAAAATCTTTCACTGTATAAGGTTAAACAAACAATTCTTGCTATTGGTTTAGCAATAGGGATTAACAATGGTAGTCCACATCTTCGGTAAGAGTATCAAACACAACACTTTGGTCCGTATCGGTCTCGCTGAAAACATTTTTGGTATAGGTCCTCATACTGCCCAAAAAATTTGTGCCAAAGTTGGTATTTACCCACAAATGAGAATGAATCAATTGACTGAACCACAAATTATGGAATTAAACAAAGAAATCTCGATGTTGACAGTTGAAGGTCATTTGAAGCAAAAGATTAATAACGATATTAAGTTGAAGAAATCTATTGGGTCATATGTTGGTAATAGACATGCCTTGGGATTGCCTGTTAGAGGTCAAAATACTAGAAATAATGCTCAAACTGCTGGTAAATTGAATAAACTTAATAGATTTGTGGTTTAGGTGGACTATATATGGGGTGACTTGTACATATGTATATATACTAATAAAAGGATATTTAATCGACTTTGTAGTTGCGGATTCAGTGAGAGGAGAAGTGTTAACATACATTACCGTTGTATTAAATATTAAACTTTTTACCATAATACAAGATCCTACAAAATTAATCAATGTCCGGAGGCATAGCACCATCTAACCCATCATCAGAACTCTCATACTCCTCCTCTTCATCATCATCATCTTCTTCTTCTTCTTCTTCGCTCTCGCTATCAAGTCCTTCCTTGTCACTCTCACCACTCTCACTCAAAGCATCATGATTATTATGTCCCTTCTCCTCAACACAACCAACAACACCCCATTTTATACCAGTCACATCCTCCAATCTTTCCAAAATCTCAGTCATGGGACTAAACAAACCAAATTGTCTCCCAGCACCGTCATAACTATGTAACATCCCAACTACACCCAAACCTTTTTCGCCAGTGCCCAAATCTTCCAATTTAGTCAAGATCCATGATCCACTATCTCCTCCTGAAGCAAATGCCGAAATCTGGTCCGGAGAATTGATGATATATTCTGAAGAATGGATCGCTCCGTCTTGCCAATACACCAACTTGATTCCATTAAGGTTCCCCGTAGTGTATTTTGTCGTCAGACCATATTTGAACACTTGCATACCGTGAAAGCTAAGGGTTTGTGGGGTGGTTTCGGAAACTGAAGTATCAATCGATGCCGTATCTGTAGGAATTGCCTTTGGAGTGAATCGCTTAAGTGGGATGATTTTTCGAACGTATAGATTATCAAGGATAAGGGAAGGGTCATACTCATTGAACGCGATATCATCACCAAGGTAATTTTGACATTGAAGATTCTTGTTTATTTTAATAATCGCAAGATCGGACAAGATTGGATTAGTCATGGTGGTGTTGTTATCATCTTCACTCTTCTCCAATTTTGGCTTTTTTATAAGAGTACGTTCTCCCCATATGATTTGTCCAAATCTCATTTTTGGTAAATTACGAACTTCTTCTCTTGTAACCTTAGTCTTTGGATCCGTTACCTTAACTCTCTTCACGGGAAACATTTCCCCTAATTGCGTTAATACGCTTCCATATGCAACTCTTGATTCCATATTCTCTCCTGATTTCTGATATTGAGACATTAGGGCCTGTTTATACAATGAAATTAACACAGAAGAAGGAGCAGACACGTGAGGATATGCATTTGTGGTTGTAGTTGCACCGTCTAAACAGACGTGACCACATGAGATGGCGAATTTCGAGTTAGCATAATGTTGGAGATGAGGTTGAGCTGCAAGGTTTATGATTGGGTAGATGTATCCTCCCATTGTACCTGAAGTTCTATTTGAGTTTTCGACGGAGAGAGAGAGAGACATTGGTGGTTGAGTTATGTCTGTTGGGATACGGAAGGGGAGTTTAAATCTGGGGACGGATGTTGGAGTCGTGGAGGTAGTGGGTTCGGAAATGGTGGCACCTATTGGTGCAGTGAATTGAGATGCGGAGGATGACGAGGAGGCAGTAGTTGCAGCTGCTAATTCAATGTGATTCTTAGTTATAAGAATATGAATATCATCGTATAATTCATGTAAACTTTGAGTTAATTTATAATGATAATCATTTGGATCAGGATATCCGAAATAAAGACACAATATGTTTAATTGTTTGCTTATACCTCTTGTTAATGGAGCGATAAAGGATCCATTTTGTTCTTTGACGGATATTGAAGTTTGCGCTATTTTATCTATAATTCTTTCAATCATTTCTTCATTAGGTAAAGATTGTCCATTATTATATCCAATTGCATAATTTTGTGGTTTTATCATTACTTCAGATTCCAAAAACAAATCATCATTTGACGATAAAGTTTTAGCAAAATCATTAAAGTTTTTAACTAACAATAATTTCAATTTAATATAAGCTTCTTCTTTTAATAAATTATCATAAAAATGTAAATAAATTTTTAAAATTTTTCTTAAACTTTCATTATTATATGTGGTAAATTCCCATTGTTCATCACCAACTTCAACTTCATTATTAACAAACATAATGAACTTTTTAAAACATTCTATTGAATTTATAACTGCGGTAGTCAAATTTATCAACGAATGATTAAACTGATTCATAATAAATGCCAAATCTTCATATAATTGTTTCAATCGATCAGAAATCAATTCCTCTGAACTTCTATCCTCTTGTTGTTCCTCCATTACACTTAAAATTTGTAAGGGTTGACCACCAAGTGAAAAATCTTTTTTGATTCCTCCAGCACCAGATGATGAACTCCCAAATGATGATTGATTAGTTGAATATGTTCGTTTACTACTTGAAAATAGGGATGCATCTTGTATAGTAGATTGAAAATTCGTTGATATAGAAGGTGCAGCATGTGCAGAAACATCATCAAATGCATGTGTTGTTGTTGTTTGTGGTAATGATGGCATAACCAATGGCATTCCCAGTATGCTTGGGTTTAGGTTTAGTTGAGTATCATATCTGAACTGATCAGCACCAGTTCCTGATGCGCTTCCTGTAGATCTACGAAATTTGAAATCTGTTATTGAATCATGAGATTCATTTGAGTATGTAGTATCTATAGGTGTGATTGCATTTGATTCCTCGGGTATTGTTGGAATGTGATCTTGATGCAGTTGTTGATGAAGCTGTTGCAGTTGTTCATTAGATGAGGAAATCCCCTCTGATGATGATGACTTTTTTGATCTTCCTAGGAACCTTTTCATACTTTTTTTCTTTTGTATATTGTATTTGTGTTTTTGCTTTTCACCTTGAAAATCTGATTACCATTCAAATGGGTTTCTTGGTTGTAAAACATAAAAGGGAGGGAAGAAAAAAAAAAGGAAAAAAAAAGAAAAAAAGGAGTAAGAAAATGTCGTGGTTAATGTCGTTTATTAAAAATCCACGACATTGTGTTTTGGGTTTGGCAATGCCCCAATTTCAATTTACCTGAAAGCTTATCTTATCTATGGAAATCCTTCGCAAAATTGTTGAACTTTTTTTATAGCGTTTGTGATCGGTAACCTGTTGCAATTAATTCGATGCTTTTGGAATGCGCTACTAGGGGGAGGGGAGTGTAAATATTACTTTTTGATCAAATTTTGGGACGAAAATCCATGGGAAAATGTAATCTCACAAGAAAGCATTTCTGAATTGTTTTTGAATTTTCATGAGAGAGACTGTTTAACAACATGATTTTTTTCTTTCCAACATCAAATCGCTACTAAATAGTATTAATTATATGTCTATCATAGTAAAACAATGCCTGCACAATCATATTGAGCTGAGGAGTTTGCTATAGTATCAATATCTCGATTGAAAAGGTTAGTCTTATCCATACGACATTATTTCTTAATAGTGGTAAGAGTAGTTTTTCTTTCTCAGACATTTCAGCTGAAAAAATTGCCAACAAAAAAAGTAACCGAGTAACTTGACCGTTTTCATCCGATGAAATAGAAATATTTTTATGGAAAATTTCGGAAAATGACTGATCAGCTGTTTAAATCTTTGATGTTTCACTAATTGATTGAATGACGGATAATATATTCATGTGCCTAAGCTTAAAGATATATATGCTTTGTCTCATTGATCTAGATTTCGGTAATTTGTTTAACTTAGCAATTGCTGACCATCTTCTCTAACTAAATACGTTTTATCTTGTGTTTTTATGAGGAGTAAAAAAAAATTTGTGCCCTGACTCTCTCTCCCTCCCACATTAGTTTTCTATTAATTTATATCTTCGCACAGACTAATGATATTGTTAGATACGATGTGAAGCTACATGCAATTCTATTTTACTTAGTTACTTACTTAGTTACTTACTACAATTAGTTTATTAACTTTAATTACTATATCTCTATTAAAAGGTTAAATAGATCTGCCAAATAAAACCTCAAGGTAACCAAGAAACTAACAATTACAGCAAACAAAAAGTCGTTTGACCTTCCGCCATAGATTTACAATTATAAGTTATAACTATAACAACTAAAAATAAAAAAAAAAAGTAATATAAAAATAAAGTAATATAAAAATAAAGTAATATAAAAAATAAAATAAATAAAATAAAAACATTCTCCACTAAATCTTTCTTTTGAGAAAAAAAATAATAAAAAAAGGAAAAATAAATTTAAAAAGAAAAAGGAAAAAAAAAAAGAACCTTAAACTATAAGACCATCATTAAAGATTAATTATTAAAGATTAATTATTATCATCATTTAATACTCCTTAACTTTGTTCTTTTTTGTTCTGGTTTATTTATTGGACCTTATTTAACAAATAATTAACCCAACAAGGAGCAATCTAATTGAATGCATTCAATAATAATTCATATTTACTAACAAAAGAAAAAAAACAACCACTTACTACGTTTATCTTTTTTTTTAATCACACCCAAGACAAATGCCAGTCTATTCAATATCTCACGTCGAGAACGTAAGAGTCTGTGTAGTAATGGTTGGTTTACCAGCTAGAGGTAAATCATTAATTTCACAGAAAATAGTTAGATACCTTTCTTGGTTATCAATAAAATCAAAATGTTTCAATGTCGGTAATTATCGTCGAGATTTAATCAAAGAAGATATTGATGCTTCTTTCTTCGATCCTGATAATGTACAAGGATTGAAATATCGTCAGCAATCTATCGATGCTGCTATTAAGGATATGATGCGTTGGTTTCTGGATGAAAATGGGGTGGTTGGTATTTTAGATGCTACAAATTCAACTAGAAAACGAAGAGAAATGATTTTAAAATTATGTAGGGAAAATTATATTGAACCAATGTTTTTGGAAAGTTGGTGTGATGATGAAGATTTGATTTTACAAAATATTATTGATGTAAAAACTACTTCCCCCGATTATGTTTCTAAACCAAATGATTTTGCCATGAATGATTTTTTGAATAGAATAAAAATGTATGAGAAAACGTATGAAACTATGGATTCTAATTTAGATTCAGATTTAACATTTATTAAATTAGTCAATGTCAATTCTCAAATCATATTGAATCGAATTGAAAGTTATTTGGAGAGTAGAATTGTTTATTATGTCATGAATTTACATATAAAACCAAGATGTATTTGGTTATCAAGACATGGAGAATCTGAATTCAATTTAACTGGACAAATTGGTGGTGATGCAAATTTATCGGAGAGAGGTTGGAAATATGCTAAAAAATTACCTGAATTAGTTCTTAAATCTTTAGGTGAAGAAAATAAACATACAAATTTAACAGTATGGACTTCCACCTTAAAGAGAACTCAACAAACTGCCCTGTTTTTACCTTATAAGAAAAAACTTCAATGGAAAGCGTTAGATGAATTAGATGCAGGTGAATGTGATGGTATGACCTATGAAGAAATCGAAAAGACTTTCCCTGAAGATTTCAAAGCAAGAGATGATAATAAATATGAATATAGATATCGTGGAGGTGAATCATATCGTGATATAGTGATTAGATTAGAACCGATAATTATGGAATTAGAACGACAAGAAAATATTTTGATTATCACTCATCAAGCAGTATTGAGATGTTTATATGCTTATTTCATGAATGTTCCTCAAGAAGAAAGTCCATGGATGTCCATTCCATTACATACATTGATTAAATTGGAACCTAGAGCTTATTCTACTTTAGTTAGTAGAATCAAAGCTGATATTCCTGCCGTTAGTACTTATAAGGAAAAGGGAACTTCCCAATTGGGTGAAGCAACAACTGGGAATATTTTTAAAAGCAGAGATCTTATCAAGACTAGTGATGTGGTTTGATCAAATTTTTTTTGCCTACAGCATTGTGTGCTTGTTTGAGCGAGGTTTAACCCTCCTGTCTTGTTTTACCACTGAACATATACTTTTATTATTATTATTATTAATAGAAAGACTCTACATTCCCCCAAAATATCCATCTATTATCATATCTATCTATTTATTATTAGTTTCCTTCGTCGTATATTACTGTAGGTTTAATTTTTTTTCACATAGTTACAATTAATTTATACAGGTAATGTTTCAACGAATATGGTATCCGTATATATATATTACTCTAATCAATCTTTTAATGATTTTCACACTCAAAATTATTCACTATATTACAAACATTATTATACATATAAACAATAAATCAAAACCCAACGTACACGCAAAGTTGCAACTACTAATACTCCTCCCCCCTCCACACACACACATATATATACATAATAATTGTTCTATCCCACATTAGCATATTTCTTAGCCTGCTCTTTAACCTTCTTCTCATACATCGCTTTATCCTTCATAAACGCCCTCCAAGCAGGTTCCTGGGCTGGAGAATCAGGATTCGGAGTATCCAATAACTCCTGAACCCCCAAAACTATCTGTTTCAATGTAATTGCAGGTCTCCAATCCTGTTCTTCATTCAAAATCGATAAACAAACCGTTCCCGAAGGATATACATTTGGATGATAAAACCCAGAAGGGAACTTAACTTTTGGTGGTTTTGAAGGATATTCCTCGGGGAATTCTATGCTGATTGGATAGACTGCATCTGACCATATCGTGCCTTGTTTACCTGGAATCCCAGCTGTCCAGATTGTAAGGTCAAGTGATCCATCGGTCGCTTTGGTTGGTTTGGCAAAAAACCCGAAAGGGTGGTCTTTTCTCCATTGTTTTCTTTCTTCTTGTAATCTGATCTTACAGAGTGAGGACATGATGTGGGGATTGATGAATATACTACTCTTTTTTGAGATAATGAGTGAATGGTATTGTTGGTTTCTGGTCTTTTTACGGTTGAAGCTTAATCAACTTTTTTTCTTTTTTTTTGAACAATTGGACACGACTGGGTTTGACCCCAGTTTGAAATTTTTACAAACCAAAAATGAAAAATGTCTTTTTAACAACCAAAATTCATTAACTTGCTGCTACAACTAACTCATCGTCAATTCATCTTTTTAAATCATGTCAATTGAAGTGGATGGCAGCAGTAAGATCTCATCATCACCAATTGATGATGACATAGTCATCAATCCACACACTCAAACAAAGTATCAATTCCATCCACCATCAAATATCGATCACATTACATCCACTCTTTTAAAACCATCAACAGAATTGTCATGGGACTTATTAGACAAAATGCACACTCCACAAACCACAAATGACTCTTCTTCAGTCATTGACAAGTTGTTGATTTTCCCAGAACGTCTAAATAGGACTCGATTCAGGTTTAAACGTCAAGGAATCGCTGGTGAAATAAGTGGATATTCAGAAGATGTGGTTTTAAATGAAGCTGGAGGAATGAGTATTAATCGAGGATATAGTTCAAAGAGTGATAGTATTCGTGGTAGGACAAGTTTTTTACCATTCCAACCTGGTGGGTTGATCCAGCAGAAACTGGGAAAGAATGACAATAAGGTAGAAGACCTAGGTGTTTCAATGGGATTGCATAGGAATGAAGTTGGGTTGTTTGATATTCCATTGGGGTTTACTAGAGGGTTGGCTATTGGTGGAGATACGAGACTGGAATTGGAAATTTCTGAATTGGGAAATGCAAAAGAAGAAGTGGAAGATGAAGAAGCAAATACTTCTATGAAACAACATAAATTAAAGGAAATTGGGGATGAAGTGAAACCAAATGTTGTTTCTGCTGCTCCACCAATTGATGCCAAAGAAATTGAAGGATTAGTTCCACTTGATTATTCTACATTCAAATATCAAGAATTAAAACACGATCAAAAACGTACTTGGGCCCATGTTGTCGATCTTGACCATAAGATTGAAGATTTCCATGAATTGGTTCCCAATATGGCCCGGACTTGGCCATTTGAACTCGATACATTCCAGAAAGAAGCTGTTTTCCATCTTGAACAAGGTGATTCGGTATTTGTCGCCGCTCATACCTCTGCAGGTAAGACTGTCGTTGCCGAATATGCAATTGCCATGGCTACACGAAACATGACCAAAGCGATCTATACTTCTCCAATCAAAGCGTTATCCAATCAGAAATTCAGAGACTTTAAAGAAACATTCCAAGAAGTTGATGTCGGGTTGATCACTGGTGATGTTCAAATTAACCCACAGGCAAATTGTTTAATTATGACTACTGAAATTTTAAGAAGTATGTTATATAGAGGAGCTGATTTGATTAGAGATGTTGAGTTTGTAATTTTTGATGAAGTTCATTATGTCAATGATATCGATCGTGGTGTTGTATGGGAAGAAGTCATTATTATGTTGCCTGATCATGTTAAATTTATTTTGTTGTCTGCAACAGTACCTAATACTTTTGAGTTTGCTAATTGGGTAGGTAGAACCAAACAGAAGGATATATATGTTATTTCGACTCCAAAGAGACCAGTGCCGTTGGAAATCTTTGTCGGAGCCAAGAATCAATTGTTTAAAGTCGTAGATGCAAATCGAAGATTTTTGGAAGGGGAATTTAAGAAACACAAGGACTTATTGGACGATAGTTCAAAAAGGAAAGAATTACCTTCAACAACTATGGGATCGGGTAGTAGAGGAGGTCCAGGAGGAACTGCAAGAGGTGGAAATCGTGGTGGTGGTGGTCGTGGTGGTGGCCGCGGAGGCGCTCCTGCAAGAGGCAATTTCCTGAATAGACCCGGAGCTAGACGTTTTGGTCAAGATGGTCCTAATAAGAATACCTGGATTGAAATGGTCCAATATCTCAAAAAGAACACTTTGCTTCCAGCTGTCATTTTCGTGTTTTCAAAGAAGAAATGTGAAGAATATGCTGATTCTTTACGTAGTGTCGATTTCTGTACTGCGAAAGAAAAATCGGAAATTCATATGTTTATCGATCGTGCTGTTGGGAGATTGAAGAAGGAAGATCGTGAATTGCCACAAATTTTAAAGATTAGGGATATGTTAAGTCGAGGTATTGCTGTACATCATGGTGGGTTACTTCCAATGATGAAGGAATGTATTGAAATTTTGTTTGCAAGAACATTGGTGAAGGTTTTGTTTGCAACTGAGACTTTTGCTATGGGTTTGAATTTACCTACAAGAACAGTTATTTTTAGTTCGATTAGAAAGCATGACGGTAGGGGTTTCAGAAACTTATTACCTGGTGAATTTACACAAATGTCGGGTCGTGCAGGTAGAAGAGGGTTAGATAAGACCGGGACAGTTATTATTATGGCTTATAATGATCCACTTTCACCTACGGATTTTAAAGAAGTAGTATTGGGTACTCCAACGAAATTATCGTCACAATTTAGATTAACCTATAATATGATTTTGAATCTTTTAAGAATTGAAGCTTTACGAGTGGAAGAAATGATTAAGCACTCTTTCAGTGAAAATTCTACTCAAGTCTTATTACCTGAAAATCAAAAACGATTCGACCAATTAACTGCTGACTTAAAAACGTTGGAAATATCACCATGTCGTGAATGTGGTTTGGAAGGTACCGAGCAATGTTGTGAATTGTTAACTAAATATGAACAAGTATACGGAGAATGTGTGGTTGATATTCATAAATCTCCGGTCTTAAAGACCCAATTGTTACGAATTGGGAGATTGGTTTGTTTCAGGGATAAGAATGATGCAACCCATGTTGGGTTTGTTGTTAAATCGGATAGCGCTAATGAAGCGGTAATTCTTTTGACGTTTGATCATGGTGAAGAATATGAACGTTTGGCAGAAAGAGATAAGTTACCATATATTCCAATTCCAGAATATATGAGGAATAATTTTGCCAAGATTAAGTTTAATGGAAGATTGAGGCTGATTTCGATTCCATATGAGAAAATTCAATTTATTGGGAGATATTCTCTCAAGATTCCAATGAATGACGTTATTGGAGATGCTCCTGGATATGTTCAAGAAGCGTCGGTACTTATCAAAGTTGTTTGTAAATCCCAGAACGCATTTGAGGAATTGCAATTTAAATCATCTACTCAATTATCTTTGCATGAATTAGCTGAAGAGAAGGAACGATTATATCAAGCAATCAAACAAAGCCCAAAGCCATATACATGTTCCAATTTCAAGAAACATTATCGTGAATTCAGAAAACGATATATATTGACTCAAGAAGTTGAAAACTTACAAAGATTAATTTCTGACGAAAATCTTGATTTATTACCTGATTATGAACAAAGATTGGAAGTATTAGAGACTTTGGGATTCATTGATGAACATCATAATGTTGTTCTTAAGGGTCGTGTTGCCTGTGAGATTAATTCCGGCTGGGAATTGATTATTACAGAATTAGTATTGAATAACTTCTTGGGAGATTTCGAACCAGCTGAAATAGTGGCGTTACTTTCCTGTTTTGTATATGAAGGAAGAACGAGAGAAGAAGAACCACCATTGATTACCCCAAGATTGGAACGTGGTAAGACCAAGATTTTGGAAATTGCCAATAGTTTGATGAAGGTGTATACTGAAAAACAAGTTTCAATGACGAGTGACGAAGAGGATTTCTTGGAAAGTAAAAGGTTTGCATTGGTGAATGTTGTATATGAATGGGCTAGTGGGCTTTCATTTAATGAGATTATGCAAGTTAGTGTAGAAGCCGAGGGGACAATCGTGAGGGTTATCACTAGATTAGATGAAATTTGTCGTGAAGTTAAGAATGCTGCATTAATTATTGGTGATTCTACATTGCATTTGAAAATGGCGGAAGCTCAAGAGAAAATTAAGAGAGATATTGTATTCTGTGCATCTTTGTATTTATAGGGTATTCCGTCTATCTTTGTATCTATAGGTATTCCTTTACATTCTATTATTTAGAATTTCTATAATTCCACGATTTGAATGAATGACTTTTGAACGTAAGTACTCAACAGCAGATTGTGTTCCATGCTTGGCCAATATGAATCCAATCATGGTATAGAATGTTCCTACACATGTTCTATTCTGTAAATACTTCACTCTTGCATGAAATTCTTCTCGTGGCAATCTATACATTATCCGTTGTTCTTGATCTATAATACAACAATCATATAATCCAGAATTTCTCATAAATTCAATAATTAACGAATCATCATCTGTGAATAACTTGATATCTTGTTCTATCGTATCTCCAGATTTGGACAAATACTCTGACGATTTGAATATTGTTTCGGTTAGAATCATTTTTTGATACAATTCCTTACCCCAAACACGTAACTTATCAGTTTCATATATGACATTAGTCAACGGCGACTTCTTACTTTTGTTTATTATGATCTCATTATTTGTAAGTCCATAAGCGATACATGATAATTCAGAAATATCGAATGAGAACAGTTCCAAGAATTTTTTGAGTGGGTTTAATTTTTCAAGAACGGAAACACGAGCTTGAGTATCAGTTTGGATTTGTGTGAGTGTGTCTGGTTCAAAGTCGTACCATTTTCGTGTTCGTGAGTGCCTAGAAGGTATATCTGTGGTGCTGGTGGTGGAGGAGAGTCGTTTAGGATGAGCAGAAGGTGAAAGTAATTCTTCAGGCAGGACTATGGACGGATCTGGGTTTGTATTTGAAGTGTAGAAATTTTGTGATATGTAGTGGGACGTCGTTGTAAGTGATAGTATTCTCTTTGAGGTGGTTCTTTTGAATATGTTTATCATATCTTGTTGTTGGGATCTAGGTTTAAATGACTGAATCATCATTTGGATTCTTTGGTAAGATTGATTTTTTTCGTTTTTAGAATGAGCGAATCCCACAAATTGATCTCCTTCAAATCTTCTTAGGTATTATCTTGAGAATACAAGTTATGTATACATTTACTATATATCTATATGTATATATAACTAGTAGACCTTGTTGTTTTTCTGAAGTGGATGGGTAAAACGTTGAACTCTAGAATGGGAGAAGCACTAATGGGAATTCTTTCTAATTACGATAATACCTCCTTATTGCAGAATTAACTTAATAGAAAACCACCTTTATGGGTTAATGGCTTCAAAGAATGACTGCTGCAGTGTTAACCAAATTTCCTTCAATCATCTGTGCCATGCATATGGCTGGGCTTACTGATAGATAGATAATTTGTATCAAAGTATTGTTGTTAGGGTTTATAACTAATTGTTGCAAAAACTTGTGAAAACTCTGTTGCATGCAGATATGCATTCTATGGCTGTGGACAACTTAGTTGTTTAAGCACTTGCTTAAAGATTTCCTTTCCATCTGAGCTGCAAAATTTTAAAGAATAAGAATTATCCGAACCTCTCAACCGCAGAGCAGTCTCGTCCAGATTCCGCACGTTCTCATCCTTAATTTTATACTTCTTTTTAACTTCATCAAAATAGTGAAAAGTAGTTGATGAGTGCATAAGAATCAACATCTTGAGAAAAATCTTCATATCTGCGAATCACTTTTTACATTCTAAAACATCTATTTACAAGCAAAATATTCATCATCAATCATTCTCACTATGGGGTCATCTTCAATTGCCCGAAAAGTACTGAGACCCTTTTTAGATTTGAGGTTTGGGTGATTGGTACGTTTTCAGGCAAAACTTTGGAGGAGTTGTCTTCTACTATCACTTCTTCATCTTGAGACTCGTAACTGCTGGAATCGATGTCCTCTTTTCGGCTACTTTCGTTATCACGACATCGTCATGTTCGTCCAATTCTTAGGAAGGCTTTGGGATGTTATTCCTTTTGTTAGAGGACGTTTTTTCGGTGCCTGTTCTCGCGACTTTCTTGGAACGTTGATCCTGCATTGACCCTCTTGTAAACCTTTCTCGTCGGAAGTTGCTTGGATTTGTTCGGAGAGGAAGGTTGTTTGGTGATACACTAAGATCATTAAGATCATTGGCACTAATAAAGGGCGAGAGGCCATTTACAGCAAAAGGGCACCTTGAATTCTTTGATTTTCTGGATCAACAAAGGGCGAGAAATCTCTTGTCGTTTTGAGGTGTCAATCTAGTGTTCTTACCCATTACAATTCCAGGTTGAAATTGTGTATTCCTATTTTTGATTCTTCCCTTTTGAACGGGTTCCTGGTAATGCTCGACGGTGTCTCTTAATTTTCTGACGTCAATACCTCCAAGTACATTTTCAATTTCCAAAGATAAAATCCTGCGAACAATGTAGTTACGATCGATCGTTTACGCTTTTCGTCAGCACCTTCATAGGCTGCGAGGATAGCTTCTTCATCACTTATTAATTCCGTAATTATGGTCCAAAAAAACGTATATTTAACTTTACGGAAATTAAATTACTCGAAATCACTTTATCCGCCTGAAAGAAACGTTTTTAATACCCTAAAACCCATTTCCCGTAGAAACCCCCTTTTTTACCTTCCTTAGAATTTTTTGCCCACTAAGGGGGGATGCTCCTACACGTATAATCTCCCCCCCCTCCCGCAAAAACCACCCCCTAAGTGGACGAAAAATTTTGAATGACGGGGTAAAAGGGGGTGTATTTTGCTATTAAATATTTGCAAGTAATTTAGAGAAAGTTCTAAAATTTGTATGTAAAATCTTAGTCGCAGAACTTTTTTTTCGCAATTCGAGAGAGGTGAAATTTGAGATATTGTGGAACTACTTTATTTACCCAGGTACTTCTGTTGGTAAACATTTCCATTCGCGAAAGGGAGCGATCATTCATATCTTCTTTCAAGCAATACCGAACTATGTGATCCTCCTGTTCATAAGAAAATTCTCTTCATGAACATGCTATCTGGGTAATCTCCGGTCAATTCTATCTCTCACAGTGGATGGTGGAATTCTAAACTTCAATGCAATATAAGCAAACCCGAACTTTCTTGCAAATTTTCCTTGTTTCTTCACCTTCTTATAACACAAAAGAGCCTACTAAGCAGATCTACAAGCTTATAGCGGGCAAGCCTTGCTTGACGTTGCTTCCTCTATAGCCTTGTCAGCAGTCCAGAGATATCTTAACTGATAATTTAAAGGAGGAGAAGTGATGTAAGTTTGGAAAAATTGTCCATTTTTATGAACACGTTTTTTTACAAACTTCAATGCTGTAAATGAAAATGCGAAACACAAAAAATGTATGTATGTTAGGATGTTTCAATCTTTCGAGGGTGCACGACCCCAATAATTTACGCGACTTTATGGTCACGTGAATTGTTGTAAAGTAAACAATTGTAACGTGACTTTTGTCTTTTGATGAATATCACGTGTATAAGGCGACACACGGTCATCATAGGTGGGTACCTGAACTTCCAAAACAACTTTACACTAGAAGTCAGAATATATCACCAAGGAAGCAATCTTAAGAAATATTGTAACACTCCAGCCTTCATTTGTCTGTGTTCCTTAGTAAGAAATCATTCTCTCAGTCGATCGATCTATTTTACGTCTGACCTTCTCTTGCGCACGGCTCTATGTCTGCATCTTCTTATGACCCCATTCATACTCTTAATCTGATAGACAGATAAAGATGATTCTTCGTAAACCATTCGTTGGTTCTACGCTCAATGGTTTAAAGAATATTTTTGTTTTGTTGTAGTTTTTGGTGCCAACAATTAGAAACCGATTTATCTCATGTATTTTAACATTACCCCTTTCAGTGAAGGATATCAACATCCGAACATTTAAAAGGAACTTGGAAAGTAGCATAAACTGTCTAGGTCAGATTCGTTTTGAAATTGTTTGTTTAAGCCATAGCAGGGTTGGCATGTATTGTTGCAAATCAAATTTTGTTGTCGTAGATGTTCCGGAGATACGACACATCGAAACGACAATTTTTTTCCACACCACCTCCATTATTTTAATCATCATCTTTCAAACTCAACTATATCCAAGAAATCCGATTCCAAAAAGGGCATGTCCTCGAAATCCTCAAGTAAGAAGAAGTCAGCAGTCGGAACACCTGACCCAGCTCCAGCTCCAGCAAAGAAAATCAAAATCCCAAAATCGTTCATTGTAAGACCTTCTTCTAGCGATGAGATCCCCAAGCAATTGGCAATGGTATTCATTCATCCCGAGATCTTTACAGCTATGGAATTCACACCTGGTCAATTTGTGTATGTATCTCGTTCAGATGGTGGTATTGCCGGTTTTGTAGCTGTTGTGGCTTCGAATGTTGATATTTTGGACAAGAATGTTATAACAATTTCTAATCGATTTAGACAATTGGGTGGATTATTGTTAGGGGATAGAGTAGAAATTGTATCGTATTTAAATCAGCCGGAATATGCAAAAGAAATTTCTATATATGTTGAAGGAGAAGAAGGAGAATTGTCAGCAGAATTGAATAAGAACGTCAGTATAGTCCTTGATGATATTGGATTGATTTATCCCGGATTAAGAGTGACGGTCCCAAAAAATAACAGCCAAGTTATAATTGTTGATGCGATGAATACCAATCTCGAACAATCTATGGAGAAATTATCATTCAATGACCCAGCTGCTACTACTTCAGACATCGTTTCCCCGGCATATATCTTCGCAAAAGGTAAAACCACAATTACCTTCACTCAAACCGTAGCAACCCCATCCAAATCAAAATATCCAAATTTACCACGCCCACCACAATATTCTCAAATCGGAGGTCTCTCCAAACAAATCAACCTCCTCAAATCAACTATTGAACTTCCCTTAAACAACCCAACTCTCTTCTCGGATTTTGGAATTTCTCCCCCTAGAGGTATCCTCCTCCATGGACCGCCAGGAACAGGGAAATCCATGCTCTTACGCTGTGTTGCCAACGAAACCCTCAACGTGCATGTCTTGAGCATAAATGGATCTATAATTTCGAAATACTTGGGAGAAACCGAAAATACAATTAGGGATATCTTTATGGAAGCACGGAAATATCAACCATCAATCATATTTATGGATGAGTTAGACTCCATTGCGCCACCACGACAAGCTGATGAAACTAGTGGTGGAGAAACCGAGGCCAGGATTGTCTCACAATTATTGACAATGATGGATGGATTAGGCGATAGTGCCAAGGTCATAATTATAGGGGCTACCAACCGTCCAAATTCGATTGATGTCGGCTTAAGACGTCCAGGAAGATTTGATCAGGAGATTGAGATTGGGATACCTGATGTAGAAGCTCGTGGGGAGATTTTGCAAAGGTTGGTGGAAAAGATGCAAGTGGGGAAATATGAATTGGATAGTGGTGATATTGGATTGGTTGCTTCCAAGACTCATGGGTATGTGGGTGCTGATTTGACTGCATTGTGCAGAGAAGCGGTTATGCAAGCTATTAAGAGAGGTCTTAAAAATGTAGAATCTGATCTTAAGATGAAGGTTGAAGATTTGATTGCAGCCATGCTGGAGATCCGTCCTTCAGCGATGAGAGAAATCTTTTTGGAAATGCCAAAAGTATATTGGTCAGATATTGGAGGACAAGAGGAATTGAAGAGGAAATTGGTCGAAGTTGTTCAATTACCTTTAGAAGCAGCAGGATCTTTCAAAAGATTAGGTGTACTGGCTCCAAAGGGAGTGTTATTGTATGGTCCACCAGGTTGTTCTAAAACCTTAACTGCAAAAGCTCTTGCTACAGAATCGGGTTTGAACTTTTTGGCAGTCAAAGGTCCAGAAATCTTTAATAAATATGTTGGGGAATCTGAACGTACAATTCGAGAAATTTTCCGTAAAGCCCGAGCAGCGTCTCCGTCGATCATTTTCTTTGATGAAATTGATGCCATTTCTGGAGATCGTGATTCTGCAAATACACAAACCTCGCAAACCGTTCTTACATCGCTACTTAATGAAATCGATGGTGTTGAAGAATTGAAAGGAGTAGTGATTGTTGGGGCTACCAACAAACCTACTGAGATTGATCCCGCATTATTACGTCCTGGGAGATTGGATCGTCATATTTATGTTGCACCACCTGATCATGAAGCCAGAGTTCAGATTTTGCAAAAGTGTTGTTCGAGGTTTAATATTGATCCTCAAGAGGTTGATTTTGCTCAATTGGCAGAGTTGACTGATGGATGTTCCGGGGCGGAAGTAACTTTGTTATGTCAAGAGGCCGGGTTGGCTGCTGTGATGGAAGATAAACAAGCAACGAAGGTGCAAAAGAAGCATTTCGATCATGCTTTAAGTGGGATATCTAAGGGTATTACTGAGGATATGTTGGCTTATTATAAATCATTCGAAAATAGAAGTGGATTAAATATCTAGATTAGACGGCATGAATATTAAATATACATAAACAACTATATCCAAGTAGAATTTATGGTTACGAAATCATAAATATCCAAATCACCTTCACCTAAGCCAACTACAAAATCTGCATCTTCACTCTTTTCCACAATCGTAGCTTCCCCAGCTTCTACATGCAAATCTATCAACTGTTTCATACTGACTTTTATCTTTGGCAATTCAAGACAAGCTTTCATTACTTTATCAATGGAGGCCCTATTGTGGTGGACATTATTGGCTTTGTAACTGGATAACGGGAATGGAAGATCCAACCAAATAATTTCACGTGCTTCAAGGTCAAATATACAAGGAACGGCTGATCTTGTTTCGTTAGTTATATCTATCTTGAGTCGTACTGCCCTAGGTTCGAATATCTCACCCTTTTGTTGCTCTCCTTGCACATCGTCCAAACTTCCATTTCGTAACATAAACCCAGCAAAACACTCTTTATGTTTCACAAAGTCTAGCCCTGAAAACACTCTAAGATCTAACGTCACATATCTATACCCTTCAGACAAAGCTTTTTGTATATCAATATCGACAAATTCACTAGCACCATCAGGTGCAGGTGCATTCGTTATATCACCCGAATGCACTCCAATTGCTTCTTTTAGGTTATAATAAGCCACTGCTGTGTATTTTGAAAAGGCTTCTGAGACGAGATAACTCGAAAGATCAATATCCTCGCCGATCCAATGGACAAAAAGTCTTATTATATTTTTCTCGGCATCTTCAGGGATAAGATCGATTGGAAGTCGGGATCCACGAGCGATTGATCGTTTGCTTGAATCATTGACAGAGTCTAGCTGGAGTGGGAGAAGGATCAGGGAGGCCAATGGGGTGATGTAGACTTTTTTATTCTGAAGGAGTGGAGGAGATTCTTTGGTTTTGTATTTTTGTATGAGGGCTTTAGTTATGATTGATGAGATTCTGGTAGCGAGATCATTTGGAAGCTGATTGGCGTTTTGTTTTTCCTGTTTTATGAGAAGTTTAGACCCGACGAATACTGACGGGGTCTTGAGTTGAGGATGGGTATATCCTTGGAAATGCCCGAGTGCTTGTAATAAGATTTTCGATTCTACCGATTCCACCACACTTTCAAATTTTTGTAGCGAGTATTCTAGGTTTGAATTGTTTGAAGTAGCGGCATCTCTGACTAGTTTGTCTAAATGACGGGTTAACATTGAAGGAATGTTTTGAAGAATATCAACTGCTGTTTTAGTCTCACCCGATTCAATAGCTTGTGCAAGTATCGTTGTCTTTGTAGGAACGTTATTTTCATTCCTGAATCTGCTTGCAATTTTAACAACTTTGCCTCCATATTCACCAACATGAAGACAATGGAATGCACGGATCCATATGGAAGTATGACGTTTGACATCCTCAACATTGATGACTTTTTCTAATGCTTTGATAAGGATTCTTCTTTCCTTTCTTTTCATTGATTTGAATTTGCGAACACATTTTAAGTTGGCAAGATGACCCGAATATACTGCCATGATACGTAATACGTCAGTAGTTGTTTTCACAAAATATTCAATCGACTTGTCTTGTGCTAGATATATATTGGCAATTTTACATGATGTTTCACGAAATGGAATCTCATGAAATTTTGTCTTAAATTCTTCTACCCAATCCAACAAGCAGCCTTCAATTATGAAATCATCAAAACTTGGAGGAATTGCCGTTTTGGCTTGAATCAACTTGAAGAAGGATTGTTTTAAATCTTCCAAACTGATCAATTTCAATTCTCGTAATGGGTTCTTTTCATCGAATTCTATTCTCGTTTCTTTGACATATACCGGCAACCAGGTACCAGCACTCCAATAATGGATCAAGGCATTTATGAATAATTCCATTTCACTCATTTCCATAACTTGTTTAGGGAAGTTTGGATACATTGGTTCATGAACGACATGAGCACCCAAACTTTCTTTTGTTTTGTTTATTATTTCCTGTAATTTCTCTGGACCTGAACTTGAAGATAACTTGCGTAAGTGGTTATAGAGTGGTTCGGAGATGATGTAATTCATAGCAACCATTTCGCAGTTGAAGGTGCTGATGATCTCATTTGATACCTGTAAGCTTTCTTCAGAAACAAAGTGAGCTGGCTCAATGTATATTCCATTGAATGCGGTAAATGCTGTACGTTCTAATACTGAAAGCATGATTAGTGTTTACTAAGACTATATATATATATGTATATATTAGTGTGTAATCCCCAGATTTTTTGGATGGATCTGGTCGATATTTATAAGAGAGAAAAAGTAATTGTGCCAGTATTGTTTATGAGTCACATGGTAAACCGCTTAAAATTTGTAAACAAACAAAGCATGAGTGTCTAGGTAACTGGTTATATGGTACATAATGCATTTACACGCTCCTGTAATCCCATCTGTCTAAATTATAATTGTGACTCATTTCTTCTCAATTAATAATCAAGAGCTAATTTATCTCACAAGCTGTAATATTATTAAACGATCCTATCCTATATTAACATAATATAAACAATCTAGCTAAAAACAAACATATTTGTGACTCATAATAGATTATCCCTCTCTATTGCTGTTTACAACCTTCTTCAAGTTGCTTATCAAACCCTGGAGGCAAATCCTTTTCATCAAAGTTAAATGCGTCATCACCTTGTTGTCCACCTCCAAATCCTGGAAGTGCACCGGCTTCACCAACAATTTCAGAAGGAGGTTGTCCTAATTCTTGTAATGATTCTAATAATACATTAACTTCTTCTCGTTTCATCTTATCTGAGTCATTATAATCACTAGCGTCAAACACGGCCAAAATTTGATTAGTCATTTCATATTGTTGCTGATAAATCTTGTATTTTTCTTCATCCAATTTATCTTTATTTTCAGCCAAATATTCTGGGAATTTGCTATTTAAATCCTTAATTGGTTCATACAAGATTTCTTTCGAAGATAATTGTTCCAACATATCAACCAACAACTTCGACATATCGAAATCACCACCACCAGCAGCAGCATCACCACCATCACCCAAACCGGCTAATAATTGAGTTAACATATCTTCAGGATTTCCACCAAGAGAATCATTCTTTATCTTTTCATCAACAGTCTCACCTGATTTCTTCAATCTTTCCATAGTATTCTTCATTACATATTCGAAATTAGCAGGTTTCTTTTCTTCAGCTTCAATTTCTTCTCGATGATTCAATTCAAAATCAGCCACCAACTTTTCGAATTGTTTCTGAGTCTCAGGATCATCGATTTTAAGATCTTTGATTAGATCAGCTATGCCGGATTGGAAATCGGCTTGTAATGGACGTGTAGGATCTTCCGAGTGAACACTTTGCGTAGTAGAAGCAGTAGCAGCAGCACCGACTGCTGGATTTGTGGCTGTGCTCCCAGGTGGTTTGCTGAGGACTTCATCTGCGAAATCATCTAATAGGTCGTCGAGGTCGTCTAAATCTTCTTCATTAGATTCTGGCTTGGCAACTGCCTCTACACCAGTAGTTTGAGCGTCGGAAGAAGTAGAAGTAGAGACAACGGTTTCAGCAGTTGGGTTTGCGTTGTTAGTGATTTCCGTACTGGCAGCAGACATTGTAGATTAATTTATATATATATATTATCCTACTAATATTATGATGATGACAAAGAAAAGTACAAGAAGCACAGGGCAATTTTTTTGTTCGTTGAATGTAATTAATTGCATTTTCAATGTGGGGCAATCAATTGACATTGGACAAACCAAAAGTATGTCGCTACCAATTGAAAGTATATAAAACATCCCACGGATGAACTATTCCAACTTTGGAATTATTAACACATCCCCAACACCAAATAGGCTAACCGTTTTCTAAAGTGAATAGTATGTATATATTTATATCAAAAACAAACAAACAAACATAAATAATTACCATTATTTAATTTATATAAAATAACCCAACTCCCTAGTATATATACCATAATTCATTTTTCAATTTATTCATTTTATTCATTTTATTTTTTTAATATCTACAACTTTGGTTTACTCAAATCAGGACCACCAGCAGTTGCAACAGAATTAATTTCCAATTTACCATCTTCATTAATTCCCCTTGGATCATTTCCAAAAAACACAACCGTCACCGTCAAATCATCTCTATATCTTCTACTAACTGGATTTGGAATCGATATCAACATCGAAGTATGCTCTTTTGATCCACCATTGCTTAATGCGTTTCTGATTAAATGAGTAGATACATTTCTATCTTCTAATAAGAAAGAACCCTTGTTTCCAATAGGTTGTTTTCTTATTGGTTTTCTCGATGTTTTGTCATTAGTTATATCATCAACTTCAGGTAATTTATTCTCAGTTTGTCCTAACATATTATTCCAGAAAGATTTTTGAGGTTTGATCATCTTTTCCTTTTCCATCCATTTAACAACTAATCCAACAATTTCTTCATTAGTTAACATTTCATAGAGTCCATCGGAAGCCATGACTAAGAAATCATTATTTTCGGGGTTAATTTTGGTTGTAGTTATAACTGGTTCTGCTGTGACATAAGGAGGTGAATTCAAATAATTTGGTAATCTTTTACCAAAGAATTGTTTATATATTCTTTCTTGAATTGAAGCAGGTAATTTATATCTACAATCCCCAAATGCTCTAGTTGGTTCCAAACTACCCAATACTCTTCCGTTTCTAACTACTTTTGGTTCATCTGGATGTTCACTTATGATTTTGGCAACTTCAGTTGGATTTGAACCAGTTTGATCAATGCTTAATTGACGTACTGTCCATTTATTATCCTTGAATGATCCCAATATTGCTCGTGAATCACCTGTAACGGCAACTTTTAACATTTTGGAATTTGTATCATAAAATGAAAGTAAGGCACAAGATCCACTTAATGCAGGCATTAATAATTCAGCAGCTTTAGCTTTATTATTATCATTCAATAATTTTTCAATATTTTTGTTAACTAATTCATGATCTAATTTCAAAAATCCATTCTTGATAGCTTGATCAATAGTAGCACTATTGGGGGCAAATCTTAATCCTTCATCATTGTTAGGCACTGGTTTAAAAATGGTACCCAATTCATGTATGATATATGCAATCAATTGATCACGTAATTTCGAACTAGTAGTCCAACCACCATGACCATCAAACACACCAAAAAACATCCAGTCAGTTAAGACTTTTATATTATTATCTTGTAATATTGGAACTTGTACTATTTCTTCCAGTCTATCATCTTCAATTGGAGAATTGGATGCGAGTTGACATACATCATATCTAGTTACCCCCTTCCCACGATTAACTAAATAACTTTCTTCAAATTGACGAAGTTTAGCACTTACTTGTTCATCATTTAACAAAAATACTCCTTGTTTATGTTGTTGATTTGATATTGAGTTTTCTTGGAAAAGAGATGAAGTAGAAGTTGAAAAGTATCGTTTATCTTCTAATAATTTCCCATTATTTGAATTGCCATTTGTTTGGTTTCCTGTTATGGAGGAGCCACCAGCCGATGATGTGATTGAATGAGGAACACCATTGATAGGAGAAGGAGGTGGGGAAGGTAATGTATCTAAATTGTAATAATTTGATTGACTGAATGTGATGTATGAGCCAACAATTATGATGCCAGATACAAGTGCAACACTACTCTTGTTGAAGGTGGTGTTTTTTATAGCTTGTTTGGAAGAGTGGCTAGCTGTGGTGGTGTTAGAGGTGGATAATGCTCGTTGTGACGCTTGAAGTCGCAATGAAGAAGAAGATGATGATGATGAACATGCTTTGGATAAGTTTGCTGAAGTCAATCTTCTGCCGATTGTTTGTAGCTGTTTGTTTGTAAGGTATAATAACTTCGGTCTAACTGAAAGTACGTAAACCATTATGTGTGTATGTGTTTCACCAGTCTAAATAAATTTATGTGTGTGGGTGTATCTGTGTAATTGATGTAATTGGGTAGTAGATTGATATGAATGTGAAACCTCTCCAGCAAATACCCCAATAGATTGTTATATATACTATATATATAGTATGTTTATAATGTGTGTGTATATCTCAAACGTTCTTAAATCCGAATTTACTTTTTTTCTTTTCTTTTCTTTTGTGATTTATCTGATTGGATGGAAAAGAAAGTCAATATTGTAACAACGAACAAGAGACTTTTATGTTAATGACTTGCGTATATATAACAAATGATTATATATATATAATAAAAATAGTAAAGATCAAAAAAGAATGAGTTAAATAAAGAAATCTTGAAATCTGATCTAATTATACGTTTTCCATTATGATATAAACCCTACGCCTCTATTCCATTCCACTCCACATAATTATTAAAACTTACGGAAAAGAGTCACTAAAACGGTCATCACTTTATCCTTTGTAAATTTGTAGTCATTCACAATATACAGGTCTCTACTCTACTCTACTCTATCATACTCTCTTATTTTCAACTTTTATCACAACTTTTATCACAAGTGTCTCATAATATCAGCTGGGTACACTTGCCCCTTCACATTGTCATGGTTTTTCAACTGTTGAATGGTCGGATCCGATGTTCGCAATCATTAACGTTTTTTTTTTTGCTTTGCCTTACTTTACTTTTATCATAAAGGAATTTCCCGGAAAGAAAACTTTTATCGTGCACTCAACAGTTATTCAAACCATCATGACTATACTACGAGAAAACAAATGACAATGGATACACCCTTATTGTACTTCTACTTTACAACAGACAACAAGGAACAATAAGCCATTTCCTGAACTAAACAGAGTAATAGATACAAAAATATGTCCCAGTTCCCACGGTTAAGCTATTCTCTTTCAAAGTAATGCCCCCCATTGCGAAACTCCCTTCATAAAACCCAATTAATGTAATATATTAAATGATAACCTATAACATTATATACATCAACACCCTTTCTCTCTCTCTAACAAACAATTACAAATAAATAGTAAGAAAATATACCCTCTTTGATATCGACTGACCATACCAAATCCTGATAGCAACACCACAACGTCAGTATATTAGCTAAAATATACGGTACGCCTAGAGCACTTGGATATGATGTCCCCTTTCACACTTCCATCATAAAAAAACATTAAATATAAAAAAAAGTAGAAATCCACTCTTCTTTCTCTCCACTATCGATAAATCAAAAAAAGACTATATTTCTTCCCCATCCACAATAAACTCATAAATCAAGAAAAAGAATCAGGAAGTCAAGCACATACGATGTAAAAATAAAGTATCACCAAAACCGCTTAAGCAGCAATGGTAACTTCGACATCCACACCTGGTTCGATAGTGATTTGAGTAATCTTCTTAACAGTAGCAGCTGGGGCTTGTAAGTCAATAACTCTCTTGTGAATTCTCATTTCATAAGTATCCCAAGTCTTGGAACCTTCACCATTTGGAGTCTTTCTGGTGGTGATCTTTAAGACCTTGGTTGGCATTCTAACTGGACCCTTCTTGACAATGTTGTTTTGAGCAGCATTTCTGATAATGTTAGCAGAAACGTTTTCTAATTGCTTAACCTTGGTGGAGGTTAAGGTGATTCTGATCTTGTGGATTTGTTGAGCTGGTTCTTGTTCGACCTTTTCCTTGTTGATTGGAGCAGACATTGTTATTTACCTTTTTGACGTTGTTAAGGAACTAAAAGCAAAGTGGAAAAAGTCATTATGAATAGTAGAATTGAAAAATTACCAAAGTGAGACTATGGTGGTTGATGCGCGCAAGAAGTCAAGGAGAAAAAAAAATTTTCTTTGTTGGAAATCTCACAAATTAGTTATCACGTGTATAGGGCTGAAGCCCTACTCATTCTCTTTTTTTTGCAACCAACCCTAAACAAAAGCCCACACACCCTACAACCTGTTGCAAATCATTGACAGAACAATGATAATAAGGTGGTTAAATAAACACATATCCTGATTTCATATTTTAAAGTAGCCTAGCTTTAATAAAATGATTGATGTGAAAATTTGATCCAATACTTAAAATTGGATATCTTTTGTTCCTCTATAGGCTGGTAAAGTTTCTTTACGTCAAATCTTTCTCCAGGATCCATTCAAAAATATGCACAATTCTCATTAAATCCTGGTAAAATATAACTCTGATTATCTTAAATATTAGAAAAAGAGTTTATGCAAGATTTAATCAACTAATTCCGAAAGTTTACTCTTACTAAAATCAAATAAAGTCTATTGAGTTAGAACGACATATAAAATTTTGAAACGTACTACTTTCTGGTTTAACTTACAAGGAAGAACCGAGAGTGATTTTATATAAGAGCTCTAGATCATATTCAGAAGTTACTCTTCTTCGTTAAGGCCCTCTAACCAATCTCAATAGTTCTCTATAAACATTTATATAGTTTATATTGCAATATTCTTTCAAGGAGTGAACGAAATTTTACACGCCAAACTAACTATCGAACACTCATGTGCTAGCTCGCTCCAGTTTATAATCGTACATTTTGTTAATTTACACTCTCGGAGTAGAAGATCCTTGCCCAATAACTAAACCAATTCTTGAATTTGGGAATTACTCCATCTCCATGTACTTCATCATATTACAATCGAAAAGCTTCCGTTTGGAACTGTCCTCCACTCATGAGTTCCTCCCAAACAACCCCTAATTTGTCCACCAATCTTCCCCCAACCTGTCCCCCAATATACCTCCAATCATACACCAATTTAGAGTCAACCCCACCCCCCCAAATTGCTCAGTCTAGTAGTTCACCAATCTAATGCAACTTAAATAACTTGTGTTGGGTATTTCAAATCGTTTATTTTACGCGTTTTTTTAAGCATAATGATTTTGGTTACAGTGCTTTTTATTTAAGTGAGTTTTTACAAAGCTGCTGATCGAAGATGATAAGGGGAAAATTTACGGCTAGAATTGCAGAAAAGGCGACCCATTCATGGGTATATGCAAATTGATTGTAATTTTACCCGTTAAATCTACAGACTTCGAACTGAATGAGAGAACGCTTTGATACGATTTAGGTTTGGGGAAGCGGTCCCAACTTGCCAAGTAAGAAATTGTAATATTTCTGGAGCACAGCTTCTCTCCAAACAGCCCCACGGAAAAAACAATCGTTGGTACGAGAGGAAGAATAGCAAACGTCCATCACGTGCTGTTTGGGATGTGCCAGATGCCGAGAACCTTGCACCCATCTCTTCAGCACTGATATTGTAATCTTCCTGGAAAGTACCAGACAAGATGCACAAACCTCGAAATCGGCCGAGAAAGTACGTAATTGAAGTTAATGTTTAGTTAAATTTACACGAGAAGAGAGAGAATATTAAATCAAGCTTATGTAAAAAGCAATTCTTACTTGCCACTTGATGTTCGTCACATGTCTTTTTATGCGCACACCAACATCACCCTTCGAAACTAATGCACGGAAAGTAATTCAAAGCCTTGCCTTCGCAATAAAGCCTACAAGACAAAATAGCCCACAATACTATTTTTTGTCTGTTATTGTGTGAGAGATTTAGCAGAACTCTTGTGATATTTATAAGACTGTCAAAGATATTTTTGCAGCGACATTTTGAGCAGTAGCTTCTGTAATCAGGGTTAAGTTTTCTAAGACCTATAGATTCATTCGCAACGTCCGGCTACTTTTCGATGAGTTCTTAAAGGTGCTGCGTTATTTGATAGACTTGATGATATATTTTTCAACTATCATTTTATTGACGAGAATTTCCCAAACATAAATACACCCAGAGAAGGTAGTTGAACTGATACTAAACGATGGTTTTGTTATGCCACCCATTGCATGAAACGGTAGATTTAGAGGTTGACTTGGTAAATCAAGCGATTAAATCAAGTTTGGTAGAATTAAACACTTTAGAAAACCCAGTGTCAAGCAACTCATCGAAAAGTATACTGATGTCGCAAACGAAACAATAATAAGTCTTAGAATTAACCAAGAATTGTTTACACAAGCTACTGCTCTAGAAAAGACACCATCTAATATGCAAAATAGCACATTTCTCTAAAGTATTGGTTAGTCATTTGACTCTTTATTTCAAATCAAATTGGCAACATAATTAAAGCCTTTATAAATATTCAGAAATCAATTATTAAGGTTTTTCTCCATAGGTTTTTGTTTTTTGGATTAAGGTCAGAGAGATTCCCAATTGAAAAGTTCATCATTTAAAAGATTGCGTAATGTTGTTGCACTAGCTGACAATTGCTAAATATACATACTGATTGATTGAGTTTAGTTTTGTTTTAAATTGGTTTGAGTTTAATAAAAAAGAAAGACCAAAAAGCGATGAGTGTTTTTTTTCGTTTATCAAACACTTTTTAATCAGAGCCAAGAACATTCCGGGTAACCCGAGCAATTACATAAACATGGTAGCTTGTATGTCAAACCCTATAACCAACTTTTGACAAAGCTTCTATTAATTTTAACCTATTTACATAAACATATATATACATTTTTGATTTAATTTTCAGAATTTGCTACTTCTTCTTGCAATATCTTTACAATCTTCCACATTAATGTCAACTCTTCTGGGTTTGAGTATCCACTAGTAAGCCATCTAATTCTACCTTGTGGATCCAATATATAAATATATCCTGAACATTGATTATCACACATTAAATCTTGTCTAATTGAGTATTGAAAGATGTGATCAGGTAAGATAAAATAATCATTGGTTCTTTCTTGAGGAATCATCTTTTTCAAATTAGATATTGATAAATTTAAAATGAAGCCTTTTAACCAATTTTGAGGAATATTAACATCGAATATTTGAACATTAGGATTCTTTTCCTTGAATTCATTATAATCTTTAAGGTAATAATCTTTATCATCGACTTTATAATAACTATGAGCACATTTTTCTCCAGTAACAGTGCTAAATATATTGACAATACTAATTTTATTCTTCCCGAATGATTCATAGAGACTTCTTTGATTACCATCTAAAGTTTTTGCATAAAAATCAGGAAAATATTTCGATCTTTCAGCTTTGAAATATGACATTGGTGGAGTAAATATCTTTCCCTTTGTATTATGGAAACTTTTAGAATCATGCAAGGGAGAATGTTCCATCTCATAATCTAATTTCTTTTGACGTGCTTCTTTAGCTTCAGGACTGAATAATTCATTATATAAATTGCTGAGTTTATAAGTATCTGATAAGTTATGATTTAATAATACTGGTGATTCTAATCCTACAGCATTGGTGATTTCAATGGATTGTTTTTGAGCAGGCTTGGAGGCCTTTGCAATAGAAGTTGTGAATCTGGGTGGTACTGCTTTTGTTCGCAAAAGTGTCGTAGAAAAGCTTCTAATGACAGATTTGTTCATTTGGAATCGGGTTGCTCAGCTACTTTTCGTCTTCTAATTGAGATATCACTTATAGCCATTTGGTGTCAGATGAAAAATTAGCTTCAGGTATAAGTGTTATTTTGGTAGTTACCCGGAAGAAAACTAAATGAATAAGTGAGGGTCGTGCAAATGTGATCAAAACCTCTTTCTAACCAAAAGAAAAAAAATTGAAGGGGGTCTTTGGTGGTGATTGTAGAGGTGGTAAAACGGCTATTGCTGGTTGTCAAAATAAAGTTGATTAAAAAGTTCCAACACCAAAAAGAATAAATTGGAATATATCACTGAAAACATAAAGAGTAACAAATGTCGATTCAATTACGAGATGGATTGGCTAACCAATCTCTTGATAGAGTTCTTGAAGATCTATTAGTGCGATTTGTTGTCAATGTCCCAGAAGAAGATTTATCATCAATTGAACGAGTGTTCTTTCAAGTCGAAGAAGCTCAATGGTTCTATTCCGATTTTATACGTCAGATATACCCTGATTTCCCACCAATGAAAATGAAAAGCTTTTCAGCAAAAGTTTTGGAACAATGTCCGTTGGTTTGGAAATGGGGAGATCCTTCTGATGCTCTTTCTCGGTTTGGGAAATATAAGTCAACTATTCCTGTTAGAGGGGTGGCTTTAATGAATAAAGATTTATCGAAAGTTGTTTTGGTTAAAGGGACAGAATCTAATACTTGGTCTTTCCCAAGAGGAAAGATTTCTAAAGGTGAATCAGATATTGATTGTGCAGTTAGAGAAGTTGAAGAAGAAACTGGGTTCAATTGTCGTGATTTAATTAATGAAAATGATGTCTTGGAAAGAACTATAAAGGGGAAAAATTATAAGATTTTCTTGGTTAAGAATGTTCCTGAAGATTATAATTTTGAACCTCAAGCAAGATATGAAATTGCAAAGATTCAATGGCATGATATAAAATCAATTCAAAAGAAAAACAGATCAAATCCAAATAATTATTTTATTGTAGGAACCGTTCTTAAACCTATGATACGTTGGATTAATAAGAATAAGGGAGTATTAAATGAAGAAGAATTGATGCTACAAGCAGAAATTAAATTAAAGAATTTATTGGGTCTTAATAAACCAACAGAAGATGTCGATGCAGGTAGAGAGTTGTTGAATATACTTCAACACGTTGGCCAAAATACTGCTGCCAATCCCGCTACCACAGCTTCACCCGAGATTAATGCCAATACCGCAGACAATGTGCAAGGACAACCATTGCAGCAACAACAACCAATGATGGTTAATGTCCCCGTTCCAGCTCATTTACAAAATATAATTCCCCTCTTTGGCGGACCTCAATTACAGCATCCATCATACCCAGTATATGGTCAACCTCATTTCTTAAACACTCTTGTACCAGGAGCAACAACTACAGGACAACCATTATTACCTCCACTCAATCATATGTTAACTCCACAACATCAACCAGCAGTACCAGTTTTTCAAATATCTCCACAGCATTCAATCAACGCTGCATCAAATGATCCAAACTATATAAGTCAACAACCAAATCCACAATCATTACAAAAACCATCTGTGCGTAAGGGAAGTGTCAATTCCAAGGAATTATTATCTATATTGACTACTAAACCTAGTAATAAGAAGAAAGAAGAAAATGGAAAGTCATCAGAGAAATTAGTGGAATCTGCAAGATCCAGAGCACAGGAATTATTAAGTGTTTTCCCTAAGAAGCAGCAGCAACAACCACAACAAAAACCGCAAAAGCCAATAGAAGAACCAAAAAAGACAGAACCAAAACCACTCGCCGAGAATGACGAAGTCAAACAGACTATATTGAGTGCACTTCGGAAGCTGGCTTCACCACCACCACAACCAGTATCTAAACATATTGAACCAATTTTTCATATATTGGGCCAACCAGAACCTTCCAATGAAATTGAAGAATCTATAAGACAACAAAAGGCAATCTTACCAGGTAAGAAAAAGATGACATTGTTGAAGAGGTCAGATAAATTAGAGGGTAAGAATAAAGTATCAGAAGATTTGTTAAGTTTATTAGGACCAAAGAAGCCTGAACAGAAACAAGAAATTACATCTTCAAATGAATTATTGGGATTATTAAATCAGCCAAAGAAACAGACTAGGCAAAAATCAGTAGATCAATCATCATCTTCCAAACAGCTATTAGATATGCTTCATAAGCCAGTTCATAGCTCACAAACGATCAACCAACCGGTTCATAGCCCAAGGTCCAATCCTGCCACTGAATTAATGGATATTCTTAAGAGGCACAAGAGCCATAATTCTGATGTTCAAAGTGGTGGATTATTAGGAAGTGTTTCTACGGTTAGTATCCCTGAAGCTAGTGACGATTTGCTTGGGTCACTTAATAAAAGTAGATCGCCTACTATTCATTCAACCGCACTAGAACAGACATTAGAGGAAAGTAACCAGGTAGAATATGCTTCTATGTCGCAAGAGCAACTACAACAGCATCCTGAGCCAAAACAAACACAACAAGGTCAACAACAACAGAGCTTTGAAAACTTTGAAGATTTTGAAGAGTTTGATGGAGGATATGATGATTTTGATGGCGGGCTCTTGGGTAGAGCCGATTTAGCCCGTTTTGATATTGCCAGTGATGAAGAAGATGTAGATCATTTAATTGAACAATTTGCCCAACCATCACACACACAAACGCCACAATACAATCAACAACCCCAATCGGGGTTTTATCAATCACAATCATCAATCCCGCCACTTCAATCGCAACCACAATACCAGCAACAACAATCGTTAGAGCATTTACTGCCAAAGAAAGTATTTGACCAGCCTCAATATGATCAATATCATCAACAGCCACAAGCACAGTTTCAACAACAACCAATATCAGACCCACCACAAGTATCAGAAGCTCCTAAGAAGATCAGGATCTTGAAGCCAGGAGAAAGTTTAGATCAATTATTTGGTAGTCAATCTCTGCAACCACAAGCTACTGCCAGTCAAGGTACAAATGCTCAAGGACAAGGTTTGTTGGCCTTATTGAATGGAGGACAACCATCTGCTGCACCACCAAAAGGAGGTCCAATGCCTACCACATCTAACGCGCAGAAAGAACAAAGAAAGAGTATTAGTTCATCGGGTCAGGGGTTATTAGCATTATTAAATGGTTGTAAGCCACCAGGTGATGAATCCAAGTTAGATGCGGTTCCCACAACTGGGAATGGCAGTGGCGGAGGTGTGAGCGGTCAGATTAGACCGGAGAGTTCGAATAAGAGGTCTGCTGATTTTCTCAAGGAGTTGTTGTTTAAGAGAGACGATTAGTTAAGGGGTGAATAGTTTTTAGCATTAGTTTTGTGTTTATTCATGTGTATAGATGCATTTTAAATATCAGTTACATTGTGTATTCTTAGAGACAAAAGAACTTGTTTGCGTTTGTTTTGATTATTTTCTTTCTCTTTCGTGGCTCATCGTTATCGTCAGGTGGCAGTTTTTGTATAATCTGCGGCTCTTGTTCTTGTTTAATTTGAGGATGTGGGAGATAGATCGATTCAATTTTTGTTGGTTGTGGTTGATAATTATTATTAAGAATATAGGTATATCCCCCATACGCTCTATTCTTCAACAAAAACCGTTCATTCCAAATCTTCATCAATTGTTCATTTTTAACTATTGGATCATCATACCAGTTGTCATATGGTTCTCCATGGATCATCAAATCGAGAACATCACTTTCATAGACCTGTTGAGCCACCATTTCGCCAATTTTGCACCTAATCTGCGAATCTGCAAGTTTTATAATCTTATCACCAAAGAATCGCAATAAGGTGTGGAATTTTAGTGCAAGTGGTAACTTAAACACTAATGATCCTTCTCTTGTTGTTTTATCCAATTTCATCCAATTGGTGGTTTGGACATATAGTTCATTATTTGTAAATAGGACTATATCCGTTTCGATACATGCTAGCGAGCATTCAATAGATTGATCTTTGGCTAGGTCAAGTAGATATTGGATTCCTTTTTCAGTGACACGACGACAATTGTTTAATTTTATAATTGTGAGACGTTTCAATTTGTTTTGTTTCTGGATAGATGATGAAAGGTTATAGAGCCAATTATCATCAACTTGGGGATGATTTGAAAGATTTAATGCAATTAAATTGGGGAGATTGAACAACATGAAATAATCATCTGGTTTCATTTGTGTGGGGGTTAATGAGAGATCAAGTATTAGGAATGGTTTGAATTTGTTTAGATGGTGGATTATGTCGGAGATATAGACATTTGAGAATAGGTTTTCAATTCGATGATTTCGAGCATTTGGAATACGGAACGAGTCGATTGTTTTGGTTCGAAGGGTTTGGAAAATCGATGATTGTTGAAATAATAAATGGCATTTAAAGTCAGGGTGGGTGCTAAATTTTGAAGCGAAAGTGGTATATACCCCAAAGGAATCAGTTCCTTGAGTAAGTATTAATTGCCAGACGTATCTCCAGCATGTTTCCCAAGATGCTAGATCAAAATAGTCAGGTTCAATTTGGTGAGCATTTGCAGCCAATTCTTGGGTACAGAGTTGTTTAAGCGTTGGGAATTTCCTTGTATTTCCTATTACCTTGAGTAAATTATTATCACTTTGTAGCGGAATTAAGCTTGTCCATGAATACGTTTGTGTTGAAAGTGATGAATCGATGAATGAAAGGTCTGTCGATACCGTGCCAATCTTGGATAAATTACCAGTATAATCTTTGCTTAGTTTTGATGGAAGTGGTTTCTGTCTTGATTCCTTCTTGGAAGGTTTTCTTCGTATCCTCTTTCTTGTCGATGCTCTTCTTTTACTGTATCTGTGTCTGAACATATCAACCCGTCCCCAATGGTTTCCTTTGTTGTTTGTTTTATTTTGATATTAAGGTTATTCTGATTCGCGTAATCTTTTAGGCATACCTCAACTTACTCTGCCCGACAGAAGGGAACACCGAAAAAAGAAAAAAAATTCCAGCGATGAGCTTTTTAAAGATCATTGACATATAGCGAGAGAGAGAGATCACCCAAGTACTACTACAAGCAAATAAACTAAACTCCACAATGAAGCTCGATACTTCTCATATGAGGTACTTAACCTCCGACGACTTTCGTGTTCTCCAAGCAGTCGAACTCGGGTCCAGAAACCATGAACTTGTACCTACCCAAATGATTCACTCTATTGGTGGTTTAAAATCCCCTACAGGTACCAATAGAGCTATTGGGGATCTTGCTAAATTAAAACTTGTTCTGAGATTACGAAATGCAAAATATGACGGGTTTAGATTAACATACTCAGGTTATGATTATCTTGCTCTTAAATCTATGTTAAATCGTCAAACTCTTTATTCTGTCGGAAGTATGATTGGTGTCGGTAAAGAATCGGATATTTATTCTGTGAGTGATCCTAAAGGAGTCCAAAAGGTTATTAAGATTCATAGATTGGGTAGGACTTCTTTCAAGACCGTGAAGAATAATCGTGATTATTTGAAGAATAAACAGACCTCGAACTGGATGTATTTATCGAGATTGGCTGCGGCAAAGGAATATCAATTTATGACTATTCTATATGATAATGGATTTACAGTTCCTCAACCATTTGATTATTCAAGACACTGTGTTATGATGGAGTGGATTAAAGGGATGCCAATGAAACATTTACGTAAGCATGATAATTATAAAAAGTTATATTCCGATTTGATGAATTTTATAGTTAAATTGGCTAAACACGGATTAATCCACTGTGATTTCAATGAGTTTAATATTATAATCAGAGACAAAGAAGATGCAGTAAACCGTGAATTCGATTTTGTCGTTATCGATTTCCCACAGTGTGTGTCGATAGAACATCCAGATGCTAAGGAATATTTCGATCGTGATGTCCAAGGTATCAGAGATTTCTTTGAGAAAAAGTTCAGATATGCACCTGAACATGATTCCACTATGTTTGACACAGATGGATATGGTGAAGGATATAAATATGCTTATCCAAATTTCAAACGTGATGTGATTAGAGAAAAGAGTTTGGATGTGGAAGTACAAGCTTCAGGATATGCCAAAAAGAGGACTGGGACTAAGGAAGATAAAGATTTGGAAAAGGCAGTGTTGGGAATGAGAATTGTGACTACTGAATACGATGATCTTTCTGAGTTTGAAGATGAAGAAGATGAGGCCGAATATGATGACGACGATGATGATGATGAAGAAGAAGAAGATTATGATGATGAAGAAGAAGAATTTGATAGTGAAGATGAGGAACAGAAGTTACAAGAAGAGAATGAAAAGATTATAGCGGCATTATCATTAGGTGATAAGAAGTTAAAGATGGACAAATTGGGTAATTATATCTTAGATGAAGATTAGATAGTTAATATATAGAAATACAACGAGGTTTCTAATTATCAGTTTTCAGAAACTTGCAATGTAGTATGCTACATTACTTGGTCAAATCCTTATTTTTACAAGAATGAAACGAAAAGCAGGACAATTGAATCGATGATATAGATGTAATTAGCAAACAATGGCTTACTACAAAATCCATACTAGCAATTAGTGAAGCTAAGTACGAATCAATTCAATGAGTTTTGTGACTAAAGATTGGAGTTCAAGAAGAGTTGGTGGTAATTGCACATGTTCTGAGAGAAACTTCTCTAAAATGCTCAACCATTTCCGTGATCGAAGAGATCAGCAGCTTTAATCAAACATGGAAGCGAAACACAATTCCTTCAAGAATTTTCGTTGATTAAGATCCTTTAGGGCAAGCTATTTTTGGTTGTAGTTGCTTATGCAGTATGTTGGTTGAAATGGTAATCTACTATGATAAAGTAGAAACTAAAATATAAACAGCATTAAACTTAAATGTCAGACTATCTTATGATCTGTTTCTCTAGGGCTTTAAATTGGTGTTTTGCTATGAGTAAATTAGGTGTGAAGCACTTAGGACCAAAGAATCTCCGCGAATGGCAACCAGCTAGGTGGCTTTCGCTAAGATACGCAGATTTACATCAACACTAACCCATAATTGGCAACAAAAACCGTTTATAAATAACCCGTATCATAAAAAGGTACCGTTTTTTATTCACCGTGTTGCATGACAATAGACTAAAAACATTCTACAATCAATTGATAAATTTCTATTTCAGTAAATTCATGATATAAAAAGAAGAGATCCCCAGAAGAATTAATATATAAAAACACAAAATGAGAAAATATACAATTTAAAATAAAGCTATTTTGTTGTTTAGATTATTAAAGCTTAACGGGTAGCCATACCTTTAGTAACAGCACGCTTTAAAGCTAATTCAGCCTTTCTGAAGTCATCAGCAGTAGATTCTTCGATTTCTAAAGCTTGTAAGGCATCAGATAAAGCAGCTTCAATCTTGTCTTTAGCAGACTTCTTTAACTTAGCAGATAAGACTGGGTCAGTAACAGTAGATTCAACAGAAGAAACGTAAGCTTCCAACTTTTGTTTTTGTTCGTGTCTCTTGGCGAAAGCATCATCGGAGGACTTGAACTTTTCAGCATCAGAAATCATCTTTTCAATTTCTTCAGAAGATAATCTACCAATGGAGTTAGAGATGGTAATATTAGCAGATCTACCGGTAGACTTTTCAACAGCAGTAACCTTTAAGATACCGTTAGCATCAACTTCAAAGATAGCTTCCAAGACTGGTTCACCAGCTTGCATTGGTGGGATGTTCTTTAAGTCGAATTCACCCAATAAGGTGTTTTCAGAACAGTTGACACGTTCACCTTGGTAAACTGGGAATTGAACAGTGGTTTGGTGGTCAGCAACGGTGGTGAAGGTTCTTCTCTTAATGGTTGGAACAGTGGTGTTTCTTGGAACAACTGGAGCAAAGACGTTACCTTGCATAGCAACACCCAAAGATAATGGGATAACATCTAATAATAATAAGTCCTTGGTGTCATCAGAGGTAGATTGACCAGTTAAGATAGCACCTTGAACAGCAGCACCGTAAGCAACAGCTTCATCTGGGTTGATAGACTTTTCTAATTGTTTACCGTCAAAGAAGTCAGATAATAACTTTTGAACCTTTGGAATTCTGGTAGAACCACCAACAAGGACAACTTCGTCAACTTCGGACTTGGAGATCTTGGCATCCTTTAAGACTTGTTCAACTGGTTCTAAGGTAGACTTGAATAAAGCAGAGTTGATGTCTTCGAATCTAGCTCTGGTGATGTTAGCGGAGAAATCTTCACCTTCGAATAAGGAGTCAATTTCAACAGTGGTTTGAGTACCAGAAGATAAGGATCTCTTGGCACGTTCACAGGCAGTTCTTAATCTTCTTAAAGCTCTGGCGTCAGAAGAGATATCTAAACCGGTCTTCTTTTGGAATTCCTTCTTGAAGTGTTCCAATAAGTTGGTATCGAAATCTTGACCACCCAAGTGAGTGTCACCAGCAGTAGCCTTAACAGTGAAAACACCACCAGTAATGTTTAATAAGGAAACATCGAAAGTACCACCACCTAAATCGAAAATTAAAACGTGTCTTTCTTTGTCGGACTTACCAGCACCTAAACCATAAGCAATAGCAGCGGCAGTTGGTTCGTTAATAATACGTAAGACGTTTAAACCAGAAATGGCACCAGCATCCTTGGTAGCTTGTCTTTGAGCATCATTGAAATAAGCTGGAACGGTAATAACAGCCTTTTCAACCTTCTTACCAATCTTAGCTTCAGCAATTTCCTTCATCTTGGTTAAAACCATAGCGGAAATTTCTTGAGGAGAGAAAGTCTTGGTTTCTTCTAAATATTCAACTTCAATCAATGGGTTACCGTTGGAGTTGACAACCTTGAATGGCCAGGACTTGATATCCTTTTGAACAGATTCGTCATCAAAACCTCTACCAATTAAACGCTTGGCATCGAAAACAGTGTTCTTTGGGTTTAAAGCGGCTTGGTTCTTAGCGGCATCACCAATTAATCTTTCTTCGTTAGTGAAAGCGACGAAGGATGGAGTAACTCTGTTACCTTGTTCGTTGGCAATGATTTCAACAGCAGAATCATAAGTAGCAACACAAGAGTAGGTAGTACCTAAATCGATACCGATAGCACCTGGGAAAACACCGTCAGCCATTTTTGTATATGGTTATTAAAGTGAAAATAAGTTGATGGAGAAAGGAAAAGATTAAAAGAAGAAAAAAAATTCTAAAGGGAAAATTGACATGCTTATAAATGGAAGTGAAAAATTTTTCATTCCCATAGTTTAAAAGAATTTTTCCATCTCTTCGCAAAATGACAAAAAAAAAAAAATTAAAAAAAAAAAAGAAAAATAAAATAGTGATCGATCCGTTTTGGGTAACACAATTCTGAAAATTTCTCGGTGATGATGAAATTTACCCGTCAAAAATTGGACGCGAAGCGTTTGTTTACCCGGAAATTGCAACCCACATGATGATACAATGAAACAGTATTATGACATCTAATATCAACTCCAAGACCACATACTCTTTGGATAATTGCAAAAGATTGTTGAAACCACTTATTCCAGTTTAACAATGACCATTCTGATTTTCCACCAAACGTTCGGAAGAATATTAAAAAAATAACCCTTTCAAATTGCTTTTGTTTGGGGGGGGGGGAGATTTTTATGGCATTTTCTATGGTATTGCTTTTTTTAATCAAGCATGATACCCTTTCGGTTCTTCCGTGCTTTCTTTTTTTTTGCACCCATCAAACACAAAACCAAAATCCACACCAACATCCCCTAAATAAAACTACAATTTCTATTTCTATACTCAATGACAATCAGCTCAATCTCCCGTAAGGCTACCTCCACTTTATCTTTTCGTCCAATAACTTTGACTTTCTGTTTGGTCGATTTGCGCAGATTGGAGAAAGTTTGATCCTCCAGATCTATGGGTAACACCTTTATACAACAATCTGCAAGTTTCCTAATCGAATTGAGTCGACTACCTTGGAGTCCAATGAGGGTCGTGACCTCTTTTTGAGTTAGTTGGAGTGTTATTGTCACATGATTGTTAGTTTGTTGGGTTTGTATAATTGGAGATATTTGAGATGGGATGAATAGATTTTTCAAGGAATTTATTGGGGTCAGTTGGGGAATATACAATTCCGGAACTGTTCTATGAAGAAGGAAATATTTTGCAAGATCGATAATAGCATCTTGTTTGCTTAAATGTACTTCATTTGAACTGAATTTCACCAATGGACAATTCAATATAACATCCAAGCAACAATTTGTTGAACCAACGAGACATATTTCGTTATCAATGTTCAACAAGTGCTGGAATACATTACAGAAATTGGATATCCCCCATCCTCCAATTAAGTATATATTCCATTGTGATTGCAATAAATCCTTAAGACATAGGATGTGACAACCTCGAGGAAGGTCGTGTTGTTTTGTACCAATGCATTGTACAAGATGTTGTTTGGTTAACCTAGTTATTAGTGTAATTAAGGATGAAGTGGATACGACTATGGATGCATCATTATTAGTCTTGCTTGTAACTACCTCGATTGGTTGCATATTCAATGTTATTTTTATCATTGTTGATGTATAACATAGTTGTCGCCAAGATAGGCCCACTCCTGAAATTGACACCTTCTTTTGCAGCCCATCTGAGCTATTTGTGTCACTATCGTTTAACAAACTCTCTGAACTATAGATCACATCAATTGATTCGTTAGAACTTATGAGCTCATTATCTGAAGATGAGTCAGTCATTATATCAGTCTTTATATAAAAAGAGTATTACAAGGAGATTGATGTTTTTTTGCAACACCAAATTTTGAATTACAGCCATTAAATCTTTTTATTTGCAAATGCAAGAAACTCTCTTTCTACACATCAGGAAGTTAAGCAAATCACTTCCTCCCATTCTTATATACAGATCTAGCAGTCTCATAGAGGAAATTGTATTGGTATATAGTTTGTACCATCATCATTCTATTAGCTCTCATTTGATAGACTGTTTGATAAATCAAGTCATCTACATCATCATCACTCTCTCCCTGCTCAACTAAATCAATAAACCGATTCGAATCTCTGAATAAATAATCAAATGCAATAAATGTACCCGATCTACCCACCCCCGCCGAACAATGTACAATGGGAACAGGTGGATTGGTAGATAATTTTCTTATATTTTCGATATCCCCACTTATGTTATACAATGGAGTTATCGATGGTGGAACTTTCGCATCTGCCCATTTAAAATAATAGAAATGATATACTCGTTTGACAACATCACCAGATCTCAATTCCATGGTGGTTAGGAGATAATCACCATTGGAATCCAAAGTCTCATCGACATTTCTAAGTGATAGACTAGCAATATTAATTCCGTCTCGTATATTATCCTCACTAAAATCCCATGTTTGATTCAATTCAGGCCAATATCGATGGCATTTCACCATGGAATTTTCAACCAATGGTGTAACCATAACCACAACAATTACATCATTTTGTTGTTTTTGCGATTCACTAAAACACATTGACCAGAAATGATGAACTGTGTTTTCTAATGGACCTTGACATGCAATATATTGTGCGTCTGTCGCGGTATCATCAATGATACTTGATCCTAATCGTACTCGAGATGCATTGATATAATCTGAATGAGTTTCTTTATCTATAACTGGTAATTTAACCCTTGATTTATCCCATGGAAATACATTTGAATATCTATTTCTATTTCTATTAATCCTTTTCATTGCGCATGTGAGTGACCAGGATGATATTTGTGGGTCATCTAAACCTTCCTGGATACGATCGGCTTCTAGTTCATTGAGTTTGTTGAATTTTTGTCGTTGATTCATTTGCGATTCTTGCAAGAACATGGGCGGTGATGAGGGAATGTTTGCAGATTGCCTTTTGAATATGCTACGGAATCGTGTAAATGTTATTGATAACTGAAGTTGTAGCATCAAGTGGTGGGGGGGAGCAACTTTTTTTTTGCTGTGAGTATTTAAGTTAAGGAAGGTGGTTGAATGATAGTTCAAGTGGGGGGATAGCTATACAATGGAAATTTTAGTATAGTATTGTATGTATGTTCAATTGTGTGAACGAGATGATAAAAGGTTTATGGTATTAATAATTGTGGATTTGTTGTTTAATATTTAAATCGTGTAAATTTAGTTTGCTATTTTGTAAAGTTTAGGAATCTCGGGGTTGTCTGTAACCAATTGATGAAACTTAAAATATTGACAATTACAGGAAACAAACAAATTAGCAACAACAACACGATGGGGAGTACACAAGCATGTGAATCAATTGTATGTTAAACCTATTTATAATAAATGATTCTGTTTACAAGAATAACTTCAAGATTAAAAGTCTAATTGTAATATCCGAGTGAAATACCTTCGGTTATAAATGGTGACTTTCTTTTTGTTGTTCCAGCCGTGCCGAACAAGAAGGGCAAGTTGCTGTTATTCAAAGTTGCACACGAGAATCATCTTATGAATATGAGGCAAGTCCCTTACATTACAGTACCTAGATGTTCACAATAAACAGAGTTACTCATTGTGTAAATGTTATTAGCTAACTGTGTGCATGACTCCTTTCTGTTCATTTATACCATGATGGAAAAGTTATTGAATAATCCAATCACGTGACAACATGGTCGTGTAATTGGTCACCAAAATCGCTTCAAAAACAAAAGGCAAATTATTAACACACAGGACACTGCCACCACTATTGCTATACCACCATTGTTAGAGTGCAGCTTATACACCTTAACACAGATACCCTGATACCCCTAGACATCCCCTCTAACGTAATCCCCAGAAATTACCCCACATCAATAGTACAATCATTTAACACGACACTTGTCCTAACACTTTGCCCACACGCCCTCACATTTTAGTCCCCCTCTAGTATACAAGCATATCAACCAATATGAGTTTCCCCACACCACCAATCTCAGTGAAACTAGTCTTATTAGGAGAAGCAGCAGTCGGTAAATCCTCCTTAGTATTAAGATTTGTAAGCAACGATTTCCAAGAGAATAAAGATCCAACAATTGGTGCAGCATTCCTTACTCAAAAATGTACAATTGGAGATAAGACCATCAAATATGAAATATGGGATACTGCAGGACAAGAAAGATTTGCATCATTAGCACCTATGTATTATCGTAATGCTCAAGCTGCGATTGTTGTTTATGACATAACCAAACCTGCTTCATTCATTAAAGCAAGACATTGGGTTAAGGAATTGCATGAGCAGGCTTCGAAGGATATAACTATCGCTTTAGTGGGGAACAAGTATGATTTAGTCCAGGATGATAATGAAGAAGAAAGTGTGAGAAAGGTCAGTATTGAAGAAGGCCAAAGTTTGGCTGAAGAAGAAGGACTATTGTTTTTTGAAACTAGTGCAAAAACTTCTCATAATGTCAATGATGTCTTTGTTGCGATTGGAAATAAAATTCCTGATAATGCTAGTAATCAACAAAGTCAAAATCAAGTTGGAAGTGAAGGAAGAATTGATTTGAGTAGTAATGCAACTGCCAATCAAAGAAAAGGAAGTGTATGTCCATGTTAAGAGGAGGACGTACTTTACTCCTCAATGTTAGTTTGTTTTTTGTATACGTAGAAAGAAGGTTTTGGTTATAATAGGTATTAATTAGTATGTTTAACTTCTACGCTTTTGTGGTGCCATTCCAATTGCTTCCTTTGTACATGTAGTATATGCATCTCATCTCTCTTGGCCATAATAGAAGAATGATGTAGCAGAACCCTGAAATAGCCAATAAAGCACACCAATTGGTGTGGCTTTTCCTTGTCACACACCCGATTCACTTCCGATTCAATTAATTTTTTTCCTTTACTTCCGATTGCTCGTATCACCCCCAACTGAAAAATCATCCCATAATAATTTAACCCATTCGGCCAATCCACATCCCATAGCCACTCATTACGCAAGCAATTGGAAAAATACAACATGTCAACAGTTCTCAAAGTTGCATATATCCCAGAACACTTCTCCACTCCCCTTTTTTTCGCGGAACAACAAGGCTACTACGCCTCTCACAACCTCATCATTGAATTCATCCGTGTTCCAGAAGGTTCTGGTCGTTTAATCAACCTCCTCAATTCCGGTGATGTTGATATTGCAATCGGTTTAACTGAAGCATTTATTGCTGATATCGCAAAGGGAAATGATAAGATCAAATTATTGGATACTTATGTCAAATCACCTCTCTTGTGGGCAATAAGTACAGGTGCCAATCGTGCTGAATTCCATAATGAGGGACAATTGGAAGGACAAAGGATTGGTGTCTCGAGGATTGGATCGGGTTCATATGTTATGAGTTTTGTTTTGGCGCATAGTTTGAAATTTGATGTTCCATTTTCTGAGTTTGTTGTGTTGTCGAATTTCAAGAATTTAAGAGATTCAGTGAATTTGAAATTTAATGATGATGCAACCGAAGGGGAATTGAAGAACAGTGATGCGTTTATGTGGGAGTATTTCACTCTGAAAAAGTATTATGATAATGGAGAGATTAAACAGATTGGTGAGATTTTTACACCATGGTCATCATGGGTCATAACTGCAAACAGTGATGCTGTTGCTGAAAAGAAAGATGCGATTAAAGGGTTTATTGAAGCCGTTAATTCCGGAATTGAGTATTTTAATGGACATATAAATGAGGCAGTGGAATATATTTCTACTAATTTAGATTACTCAGCTGAAGATGCCAGGGAATGGACCAGTACTGTTGAGTTTAATGAGAAGGTTGGGGAAGCTCCATTGGATTGGCTGAATATTGTTGAAAATACTAGTGAAATTTTAAGATTGGCTGGTGTAATTGCTGATGCCGACGATATTGTCAACAAGAGATTAGAAGCTCATGTATTCAAGACTAACTTGTAATTTCTATACATATGCCGTTATAAAGTGTCTGCTTTCTTTCTACAAACCCAATATTCACATTTAAACATAAATGAACCCAACGATTTAGTATCACGACAGTATCCACTCTCTAATCCCGAATCTCTTTTCTCAAACACAAATCCCAATTTCTCAATCATGTCTATCAAATCATCCCTACTCAATTCAAGGCCCTTGCGAATATTTGCCACATTCCCTTCTCCCATCGTCACGCTATGATCTCCTTCAAAATGCCACAATAAAGGTCCGAAATTGATCCAAACACCCCCATTGCGCAAGCAATAATAAATACTCTTGATATACTCAATCACATTGCTGGCAGTATCCAAAAAATAACTCGTCACAACCACATCAAAATTTTCTTTATTCGCCTTCCGTAATTCAGCAACAGCGGGATCCTGGGAATATGTTGGGCTTGCACGTAGATCAGGAGGACCATAGAGATCGGTAAACGAACCAGCTGTGATTGACATGAGGTCCTCATATCCAATCCCGGGTTCTTGCGCTTGTAATTCATTAATCAAAAATGGTGAAACATCAGGTACATAAACTGGTCTGACCTGAAAAGCGCGCTTAGAAACGTGTGATGATTTATGCAAGAATGGGAATGTCGAAAATATGTTGGCATATTGCGAATGATTTAGGATGTAGTTGGAAGTAAGGAGCATATGGTAACTGATTTCATTGCCTTGAGTCCAAAAACCACGCGATACGAGCTCGAATAAAAGACGCCCTAGTCCACATCCTGGATTAAGAATTCTGATATTTTGACGAGCGAGCTTGTCAGGAAACATTTTCTCAAGCTCAGCTAGAATTTTGCCATAGCAAACCTCGCGCTCTTCTTTACCTTCATCGCTCCATTCGCGCATGAGTTGTAATAATGTGGTTGCGACAATGTCATAATCGCGCTCACTTGCTTCTATCCATTGTTTCGGTTCAACAGGCACTGACCATGCATTTGCAACGGTGGTGGCAAGGTTTTGGAAAAATGTTTGGTTTTCGAAGATGCAATGCTTCAAAAGTTCTATGTGGGCGCCATACCATGGCAATAACGACTTTTCAAAGTCCGTTAGGGATTGATGTTTAAGGAGGCGAGGTTTTACGATTTGTTCGAGTTGATATTTGTGGAAGTTGTAGAAGGACAGGAGGGTGGATGTTAATGCGTTATATTCTTCTATGTCTTGGTTCATTGAGTGTATGAGTTGTGTGTATGTGTAATTAGGAAATGGATTCGTGGTTATCTTGGATACTCAGATCGAGATTTATTGCCAACAGAAGTTTTCAGAGTCAATTTCGGAGAGTTTGAGCTTTCTCCGAAAAATAGTTGCGTTCCGATTCTAGTGTACAAGGTGAATACTACAAAGATTTCACATGACACGATATTCATTGTCTTTGTTATTAATCAAAGGGCTTATAAGGAGATCTTTCACAAGCTACAATCTTGAGGACTTACTCTAGGCTGCTCAAACTTTCACCAATAAATCGGCTGAATAAATCATTGATTACTTAGCTCAGTACGCAATATTAGAAGCCTTGGAAATGTCAGAAAGCTGAAAGTGGTCAATAGTGATAAAGTTTCAATATAACCAAACATATTAAGTGAATTATGGTATCCAGTATTGGTGTGATATTCTGATATCCAGTATTGGTGTGATATTCTGATGAAACAATCACCTACATCAATGCGATTACGTCCTGATGTTGGTTGCAACTATGCAAAGAAGTGTTGTGAAATAAGCATGCATACGGCAAAGAGGGAGCAAGACTTTTCTATAAGATCTATCCTATAAAAAGCAATGCTTTAGTGATTGTGTAATGATTTATATGATGTCGCGATTTTTATTCCATAATGATGAAGTTGATTGTTTAAACAAATCATAACGTATGATGACGTTTTGCTACGTCATAACTGAAAGCCAGAAGGTGTGTTAATCAAAACAAAACGAGGCGCTGGCAGCAACAGTACAATACGTGTGTGGTATGTTCAATTTGATATTGTTCTGTATTGTTATCTTGGTGTAATAAGCAAACATTTCTTATTGTTTTAGATGTTCCCATTGTTCGGTTTCCAGGGCTTCCAGAAATTAAATTAACTTCGGGTTTCAGTAACCCGGGAGAGCAAGCTTGAAACAATACTGCAGGGGATAACCCTTAGAAATACGTAGGTCTCATGAAAGCCAATATTTATTGGTTTATCAGTAAAGTTGTTTGGAAGGCTTACAGATACAAAAATGTTACATAAAGTTGTTTTCTTTTAGTTTTTGGTCAATTTTTTCTAATTTCTCCCACAACCTATGTTCAAATACAAACCTTTCACCATTCGGTTTGGCGGTGTCGCTTTGAAGTTGCTCGTATTGCTGTCATTACTATTATTACTAGTAACTTTCATATCAATACTTCATGCTGGCCAAATACCTAGAAAAGTTTTGGCACAAAGTGTAAAATCAACTACCCATCAAAACTCAACAACCATTGTTCCAAATAATGCCAATGCTGATGATAGATTATACGAAGGTATTGTAGCATCTTCAAATAAAACCACGATTCAATTCGACAAGACCTATTCAAATCCTCTCACTCCCGAAATCAAGAACAAAGAGTATACATGGCATGACTTCACCATATTCACTTCATCGGACGGAAACATTTCCGAATGTCCAGCCATTCACTCCGATGATCAAATTCAAATATCACAATATCAAACCCTCGCTGATGATTTTGTTGAAATGGTACAAATTCTCATTCATCAATTGGAAAATGATGATGCATTTCAAGGGTTGCAAGGTTTCTATAAAGGGAAATTACGGGAATATATCGAGCAAAATACTTTGCATAAACATTTTTTCAAATTTGCTGGCACTTCTGTCTGGTTGGAGAATTATGGGGTTCATTTAATGGTTAGTAGAGTATTGTTTTCACAAAAGGGGATTAAAAATGATCCTCAAATTTCCTTATTGTATGCACAAGTATATGATAACAATTGGAATGAGTTACATAATATCGATTTGATAATTCCTGTGACTGTGCCAGATTCGAAAGAAAGGGAGCTTAAGAAGTTCACATTCCCCCGATTTATGCCTATTCCATTCTATCAAAATTCGGAACTAACTAAGAGGAAATGGTATGGACCTGAAGATACGAGAATATTCTTATTTACAAATGAATACAACGAACAAGAACCAGCAATAATTTTTAACGCTTACCACCGAAAACCAATCGAAAACAATCTCGCCAAAGATGACAAATTGATCAATATCACATTCGAATTCTATAGATCAATGTTTTTGGGTTTTCCATTTCGTTTTCAATCAGGGAAATATAACACTGATGGTATTAATGATCCTAAGTTCGATCACGTAAAATACACCCAAGTTTCAGAACTCAGAATCGATGACACGGAAAGACAAAAAGTTGAAAAGAACTGGACACCATTCATTCACCCACAAGACCCTAATCACGTGTATGTAATTTACCAGTGGGAAGATCTAACAATACTTAAATGTCCTCTTCACCCCAAATCTCCGTACGAGCCAATTAGCTGTTCCCGCGAATTCAATACCACATCCACCACATCCGTAGGAAAAATTCGCGGAGGAACGGAACTTATACCCGTCCCCACCTTTCTTAACATCGGCTCTGTCTGGATTGGGTTTTTGAGAGCTCATATCACGTATTGTGGATGTGGTCGGTCAATTTATAGACCAAATTTTGTCGTGCTAACTAAGTCAGAGTCTTCGTACTCCATCACGCATTTATCTAGTTTTTTATCGTTTAATACGCCAGTCAGAGGTTGGGCAAAAGCGGAAAACGTATGTGATGACAAAGCTCCTAATGTGTTGATACCTAATGGAATTTCGATGTGGCAATGGGATGAACTAGGGGATGATTATTTGACTTTGACTATATCGGTTGCTGATGAAAACAATAATGTTGTACATGTGAAGGGTATTGGCGGGTTGATGGAGAGTTTGTGGAGAGATGACGAGGAGATGGTGTATGATGATGATGGACATCACGGGATGATGGGATGTGTTTTGGAGGAGAGTAGACGGTTTTGTAAAGCTTTTGGAGATGCGTTTGAGAAGGGGCTGAAGAGTGAGGATAAAAAATAGGTATGCTTAGAGATACGACAGATTAAATAGAGAAGGAAATTTTGAATCTATGAAAATATCATAATGCGCAGGAAGAGCAATTTAACGAACGTAAAATAGTGCTTAAACTATACGTTGACGTGTCTGTTAAAGGTTTGAATTTAGAGGGTGTTGCTTGATAGTGCAGAATTTTTTCTGCATACAAATTTTTGCAACCATTTTCGCGCACAAATGTTGATTACACATATTACAGAAAGTGGTTGAAGAAAATTTGCATCACACTGCTATAGGTATAGAGATACATGAAAGAAATTTCAACTTCACTATTGAAATCAAAGTCTAATACAGAGCACACTAAATCAAATAGAGAAGCTTACTTACACCCCGTAGCAGGTATATCTTCATGCACGAAAGTTATCAATACTCTTATATTGATCATCGCAAAACTCAGCCTTCTCGGATGAATATAAGTCTACATGAAGTTATCCCGCACCCATATAGACTGGAGCTGGATTGACTGTTTTAACAGTATAATGCTTTAGCTATCGTGTTAGTTTTCTAGTAGTGAGATGACGTGGAGGAATAGAATGACGAGGGCTCAACACATTCAACGAGCTACTTGTTCTACTAGATCGAAATCAAGCATAGATCCCACTTGACCCTCTTTCAATTCCATTCCGCTTTACTTTCCTTCAACCCTCTCCTTCGTAGAGGTCGAGTATTGGAGACAAGGACGGTATTTCCATAGAATGAATTGATTTGATTGCAGCTGCTCTTCATCTTGTTTGGTAGTCTAAATGTATCGTGACTGTTTCTGTAATTGATTTGCAAATACAGCTTTGACAGTGAACGCGTTGAATTCGTTTTTGTCGTGGCTCGTTGGTGTGCGCGGGGTATACTTACTGAGGAATTGTATGCAACATTAGTGTTAGATTACTGTCTTAAATATAGTTGTTGATTGTATATAAAGTAACTACTAAACTAGCAGTGAGGTACACACCTATTTGTAGCAAATTGAGACTTAATACAAGGGATAAAATGTAGGTGTCTTACGTGGGTATGTTTCCAAATTAGGTGAAATGGCATTATCTTACAGTTAGCTTCGGAGGTAGATCATTTCGAGACTTGGTATCAAAAATTATTCAAAGAGGACGGACGACTTCGACAAGCTACGTTAGTATCTCAATCGACTTGTCTATTGCGCTGTTAGTTATGCGTTTGAGGTCTCAGAATATTATAAAATAAAAGAGCTCTATGTTGTTTCATAGAAGGTTGGATAAGTATGCGTGAGGAAGATTAACATTAAATGATCTGTTTTATATTACCTAAAAATAAGGTGAGATAAACTACTATCTACTCTATATAACAAGCCTTTAACAGATAAAGGGGAATTGGTCCCGTAATAAACTGTGGGAGGTAAAGATTTAACCAACACCTACTATGAAAGGAGACCGCAGAGAAGGTGAAAAGCAATTGGTCAAAGACAAAAATCCCGACAAACAATGAAAACACGATAAACAATGAAAACACGATAAACAATGAAAACACGACAAACAATAAAACATAAATCAAATTCAAATAACACCAATGATAATGTCACGGGTGTGACACAGAAAGCCTGGAGAGTTAACTGACCAATATTAACTTGCCATAAACATCATGAGTATCGACAGAGTAAGGGTTTCTAAGACCTTGTATAACAACAGTCAATAACGTTTGTGCTGCTGCTGAGGTTTCTCAACACCAAAAATGACATGAATATTGGAGACAAAGAAGATATGAAGTACCAAAAATATACTAAGGTGTGTACAAAAGTAAATTAACTATTTTGCCCAATAGTATTCAAAAGTAGATTGCCGTGACACGTCAGTTAGATAAGTACATCGTAATGTATGATGCTGTAAACTTATTCACTGTAACAAACCTTAATGTAAAGCCAATCTATTAATAGTACTACGTACATTTTTACAGAAATGCATTTGATAATATTCAAATACACAACGTGGGCTAGGGGTTATTGTTCGTTTGAAACTTTGCGATAATAGAATTTACCTTTATCTTGTCTATTATTATTTTACGTATGTTGATAGAAAATATAATTCCTTCTTCTTGGCACAGCAACGATTTTTTCATAAGAGAGATTATTATTAACTGCAAAAAAAATAAAAATTGACAGGATAAAATCGCCACACCGAAGGTTTGAAAATACTTGGCCTTATCACATGTCATTGGTTAGTCAACAACAACAAATATGTAATTAACCCCCCTTGCCAAATCATACATTAAAGATACGTCAATAGTTTTAACATGTAAATAAGATAATATACAGATCACGTAATGAAACGTGTCAACTGATGGGACCTTTTACGAACATGAGTACATAAATCTACATCCTCGTCACTGTCTTAAGTTAGATTCATAATTATCTATACTTTTCTCTATTCCTTTTTTTTATCATTAGTTTTCTTTTCTTTAATTGATCAATTCTGCTTCTAGACTCTCCCACAACCTATGTTCAAATACAAATCTTTCACCATTCGGTTTGGCGGTGTCGCTTTGAAGTCGCTCGTATTGCTGTCATTACTATTATTACTAGTAACTTTCATATCAATACTTCATGCTGGCCAAATACCTAGACAAGTTTTGGCACAAAGTGTAAAATCAACTACCCATCAAAACTCAACAACCATTGTTCCAAATAATGCCAATGTTGATGATAGATTATACGAAGGTATTGTAGAATCTTCAAATAAAACCACGATTCAATTCGACAAGACCTATTCAAATCCTCTCACTCCCGAAATCAAGAACAAAGAGTATACATGGCATGACTTCACCATATTCACTTCATCGGACGGAAACATTTCCGAATGTCCAGCCATTCACTCCGATGATCAAATTCAAATATCACAATATCAAACCCTCGCTGATGATTTTGTTGAAATGGTACAAATTCTCATTCATCAATTGGAAAATGATGATGCATTTCAAGGGTTGCAAGGTTTCTATAAAGGGAAATTACGGGAATATATCGAGCAAAATACTTTGCATAAACATTTTTTCAAATTTGCTGGCACTTCTGTCTGGTTGGAGAATTATGGGGTTCATTTAATGGTTAGTAGAGTATTGTTTTCACAAAAGGGGATTAAAAATGATCCTCAAATTTCCTTATTGTATGCACAAGTATATGATAACAATTGGAATGAGTTACATAATATCGATTTGATAATTCCTGTGACTGTGCCAGATTCGAAAGAAAGGGAGCTTAAGAAGTTCACATTCCCCCGATTTATGCCTATTCCATTCTATCAAAATTCGGAACTAACTAAGAGGAAATGGTATGGACCTGAAGATACGAGAATATTCTTATTTACAAATGAATACAACGAACAAGAACCAGCAATAATTTTTAACGCTTACCACCGAAAACCAATCGAAAACAATCTCGCCAAAGATGACAAATTGATCAATATCACATTCGAATTCTATAGATCAATGTTTTTGGGTTTTCCATTTCGTTTTCAATCAGGGAAATATAACACTGATGGTATTAATGATCCTAAGTTCGATCACGTAAAATACACCCAAGTTTCAGAACTCAGAATCGATGACACGGAAAGACAAAAAGTTGAAAAGAACTGGACACCATTCATTCACCCACAAGACCCTAATCACGTGTATTTAATTTACCAGTGGGAAGATCTAACAATACTTAAATGTCCTCTTCACCCCAAAGGTCCTCTTCACCCCAAATCTCCGTACGAGCCAATTAGCTGTTCCCGCGAATTCAATACCACAGCTATTCCTTCTGTGGGAGAAATCCGCGGAGGAACGGAACTTATACCCGTCCCTAACAACCTCAACACTGGTTCCACCACACAGATTTGGATCGGGTTCTTGAGAGCGCATATAATGTATTGTGGTTGTGGTCGAGAAATGTATAGACCAAATTTTGTTGTGCTAACCAAGTCAGAGTCTTCGTACTCCATCACGCATTTATCTAGTTTTTTATCGTTTAATACGCCGGTCAGAGGTTGGGCAAAAGCGGAAAACGTATGTGATGACAAAGCTCCTAATGCTTTGATACCTAATGGAATCTCCATGTGGAAATGGGATGAGGAACTGGGGGATGATTATTTAACGTTGTCGATTTCCGTCGCTGACGAGAATAATGATGTTGTACACGTGAAGGGGATTGGCCGGTTGTTGGAGAGTTTGTGGGAGGATCGCGATGAAGAGTGGGATGGGGTGGAGTATGATGACGATGGACATAGAGGGATGATCGGGTGTGTTCTAGAGGAGAGTAGGCGGTTTTGTAAAGCTTTTGGTGTTGAGTTTCGAAATAAAGGCAAAACATGAGAATAAAGAGTTAACCAGAAGAACTATCTTGTGATAGATTATATAGATTACTTCATTCTGGTATTATGTAAAAATAGAAGAAAATAGAGTTTAACTGAACTATAAGTAAAACTCACCGCATAATCTAGTGTTTGTAGAGTTGGATTCTTGAATTAGGGAACAAATTGAAAAATGTTCCATTATCATACACATTTTCGCACCTAAATGGCCTTCTTTTAATAAAGTGTACATAATTCGTAATAATCCGGATGGTTCAGTAGATCTCATTTGCCTGATTCAATTGAAAAGTACTTGCAAAAATTGTCTAACCTTGTTAGTTTACCAAAACAGCTGAATCTCCCCTTCGTTATGTATGATTCTGAATCACTTTAGATTGACTTTTGAAGTCAAAAATTATCGTTTTTTTACAATAGATGTTGGTTTGCTCGAGATGGAATGGGTATACTAACTAGTAATTATAATCTGGTTTTCTCATATCACACATGTATACCGTCAAGGATTTTCAACAGTTTGAATACACACATTGTTTTCCAATTGACAGAGCTACCAATATTTTGTGGTCGTGTATTCTTGTTCAAAATTTCCCATTGCTCTCCCCCAAACAAAAAAAAATTCACTTATAAGAAGCGCAGCTCATCGGATTCAACTCTCATAACTTTTAGATCCAACAAAGATATATATCCACCATGCATTTAATGTACACTTTAGACGCCGAAGGCAAGAGAATCTACACCTTAAAGAAGATCACTGACGATGGTGAAATCACCAAATCTGCTCATCCTGCCAGATTTTCTCCTGATGACAAATATTCTAGACAAAGAGTTACTTTAAAGAAGAGATTTGGATTATTGCCTACCCAACAATAGATTGATTATATGGGAGGGCTTTGATGATGGTTTTGTTTTTTGTTGATGAATAAAATGTGAATTCAGTGGCAAGCGATGGACGTGCCCAATGATTGGTTTTTCATTGTGTGTTGATTGCTGCTATTTTGTACAATATATATACTATTTCGTAATATACACGAGTTAAAGAATGAAAGAAAGCAATATGCTTTGAAAAAAAAGGTCTGTAATAAGTGGTTGTTTTATTCTGGTTGTATTGTCTCTCCTGACTAAATGTCATGTTGACCAGCATTGGCAGTACCTTATGGGAATCAAAAAAATCTATTAATCTCATTGATTACGAATCTCTTACAATCGTCCCTCTTCTTTGGGAATATCAAACCATTGAAACATAATAAAGCTTCTACTCTATTCATCACAATCATTTCTCAGCACTGGTCTATCTTGTTGAGAACCAGTAGCTTCAAGGTTATATTCGACATTTCTCATATAGTTCCCCCACATCTGCGCCAATGATTCGGTTTGTAAGGAATTCCTATTGGTTTCTTGTAGGAGTTTGTTCATGGTGACTATTGATTCATTAAGATTTTCCTGGGGGGACAGGGTTTTGTTAGTATAATGTAATTGGTCAAATGAATAGAGTGGTTTGGTGAATACATACCATATTGTTTATGATTCGTGAGAGTAATGCATCTTGTGCTTGTTGATGTGGATTTTCCATTTTTGTGGGGGGGGGGGTAGGATTATTGCTTTGTTTGAAAGGAAGCAAATAGGTTTGCACCAGGGGGGGTGTGGTGTGTGTAGATACTTCAGTCAATATGAGCCTGAGGAATACACGACATCCTCCACGACATTTCCAATATATGTCGCAATTTTGGTTGTCCAATTTCAAAAATCACCCAACATCCAACAACATGACACCTCTTATGTAATTCTTGACTTAGTATACAAAAGATGGATTATATTCAAATTATATTAATATCGGTCCTACTCGGATTCGGTATAATTCTTGCCATATTCTTCTTCCAATCAGGAGGAATCAAAGCAATTGCAACATCAAATAGATCACCATACTATAAACCATCATTTTTGATTCTTGGGGCTAATAATTCAGGCAAGACTAGTCTTTATTATAAATTATTAAATCGTGATGAGAATATAAGTACTGTTTCATCTATCGACCCCAATATTTCTGAAGTTAATTTACCTATTTCCCAACCAGAAATTAGCAAAATGTTTCAATTAATTGATTATCCTGGTCATTTGAAATATCAGCAATTATTTGAAAAGTTATTGATTGAAGATATAACCATCCAAAATATAAAAGGGGTGGTATATATGATTGATTCATCGCTGCTTAATTTCAATGATCAAGATCTGGTTGAACATATCGTGAAATTTTTATATCATTTATTGGCAATTACTGAACGTAAACATAATGGCGTTGATTATTTGTTTGCGATAAATAAGACCGATTTGTTTGATTCATTACCTATACATAAAATCAAGGCGATTTTGGAATCAGAGATTGATAAATTGATTCATCATGAGATTTCTAATGTTGATAAGACATCAGGGATAGATAAAACAAGTAATGATGATCAAGGTGATGGTAACGGTGATGATGGAACTGATGGAAGTTTACGTGAGTTTTGGTTGAGCGTGATTGGATCACCACTGGGTAAATTTACATTTGATAAATTGGAAGGAAATATGGATTTCTTTGGTGGAAGTGTGTTGAAGGGGAAGATTGATAGTTGGGAGAATTGGTTAGATGAAAAGGTTGTGAATCCATGACTAGAAGTATATAAAAGAAGGATTGAATGAGGTGTTATTAGGTATAGAGATGTATGGCATATGAAATGATTCTGTATATATAACCGACAAACTTAACAATTTAATAAGAGATAATGCGTAATCAGAGTGTACTCAAACGATGTAGTAACTTCTACTTTAATCATTGGCAAAAAGAGGTAGAAGTTGGGATACCTTACGTATTATAAGCTGGCAACAATGTATTACATGGATCTTCAGTTGTCACAAGCAATTCTTATCAAACACCTTTTGATGGTTAGCGAATGATAAAAAGTTTACCCCAAACACATAATGGGTCTTATACATATATTTTCAAGAGAAATAGCTCTTACTACTAACATTCAAGTATCATTGTTAGGTTCATATCTATTCATTGATTTAGCAGTCTAATCAGCCTTTGATGGAATACGTCATCAAACAAATTGGCCCAACAGAAAAAAAGAATAAATTACCACCACCACCCAAAGATTGACAGCTAATTTCTATATATACCTATATATATCTAATACCTATATATGGGGTAAAAAGGGTAGCCCATTTACATTAGAAATATAACAATCATTATACCATATTGGATATATATATATACAACAATTCCCTGCAAGCAAAATGTTAAGTAAGACAATTCGATATCTCATTGGATATTCATCCATATCAATAGCACTTATCAGTTGGTCCATATATGACTCGCTAACTCAATCATACAATTTTACCATGTTCATTGTTGAAATGACAGATGGAGTCAAATTGGGTATATTACTCAACTTTATCAGTTTTGCATTTATTCTATTTATCAAATTGTTACAGGTTATTATATTTGGTGAATTACGTATCATTGAAGTTGAACATTTATATGAATCATTGCCATTCTTTATCATAAACTTATTTCTTAATTTAGCCACTGGTGATAATAATATCATATTGAATGTGTTGCTTATGGCATTGGCTATCAGTTTTAAAGTGTTCCATATTCTAGTATTTGACAGATTAGATTTTCTTAACCTAAGAATTATAAACCGATTAATTGGAGAAGATTTGTCATTGAATGAAGTATTACGACATTTCTTACTACTGACTAGTTTTTGGTTGAATTTTATATTTATTGGATTGGATTTTGCTATGGCAAAATTCTTGATTTATGATGTTTTTCAAGGAATTAATTCAGTGACTTGTTTACTTTTTGGTTTCCAGTATGCTGTACAAGGTGTAGAAGCCTTGACTAATTTTTCAAAATTATTATTGGGACTTTTTGAAATTGTGTTTTATAGAATAGAAAAGGTGGTTGATGAACCTGATCCTATATATATCCCCCCATCGGGCGATGTAGAGGTAGTGGACAATTCTACCACCGAAACAAACGATAATCAAGAAGAACAAGGCACTACCGCACCACAACCAGTAGCATTTGACTTTAACGAAGTAGATGATGATGATGAAGATGATGATCAAGAACGAACATGGGAAAACAAGGCTTACTACACCAAAGCAGTAGATATTGGAGCATCTATCCTTACAGCAATCTCATATATTGCATTCATATATCTACTAACCTTCCATTCAGGTTCACAACTCCCCTTATCAATGATCCAAGGAACATATTCCTCCATTCGGAAAGCATATCTCGAAATCAAACAATTAATGACATTCATAGAATCGTCAAAAAGATTAGACACACAATTACCTAATGCCACAAGTGATGATTTACAACAATCAGATAATTTATGTATAGTGTGTCGAGAATCTATGAATGCACCTGAAGCTTATGAAAGATTACATAATAAGCCACAACCACTGAGACGATGTCCTAAAAAACTTGCATGTGGGCATATTTTACATATGGGTTGCTTAAAGGAATGGTTGGAAAGATCGGAAAGTTGTCCTTTGTGTAGACGGAAAGTTTTCCTTAGTGAGGCGGAAGCACGCGCTTCTGCTTTCGGTGGTACTTCTGCGCGAGTGAATCCAGATGCGGGACCTGTTGGTGATGTACCCGCCCCCGTTCAGCAGGCTCAACCTGGAGTTGTACCAGTAATGCCATCGCCTACTAATGTGGGCCAAGTGGATGAAAGAGAGCAAGAAACGACTAGTCATGAAATCACTCCAATTGAAGGAACTTCTCGGACATTTGAAAAATCTAATGTGCCAGTAGAATCAGTGGATAAGTATCAGAGAATATCTCTACCTGAAACCGCTCTTCTTCCACCGGGATGGGTTTTATTGCCTTTAGATAAATCAAATGAATCAGGTGTGGATTATAAAGTACATTTATCAAATATTCATGAGGCAAATTTAACAATCAGAAAGAATAAGAATAATGAGCAACAGGAAATCCAAGTATACGAATTGCCAAATGAATCAGATATATAAAAACATGTGTACATATGCATTAATAATACAGTTTTGTTTTGTTTTCTTCTCTCTGTATAAAGTTCTATAAAAAAGCTTAACACCGTTTTAATCGAAATCAAAATCAAAATCAATCATAGTCGAAGTAGTTTGAGAAGGTTTACGCGACTCGACACCCGATCTTGGTGCGAGTGAATCGTATAATTCTAGACTGTTTCTTCTCATTTCAAAAGCGTCAAATTTGGGTTGTTGTACATCATAATCATCAGAATAGTCGTCTTCAATTGGATCAGAAATGATCTGGTTGGGCGGCCTGTCTTCGTCAAGGTTAATTGGAGGTTCTGGGATTTCGTCTTCATCAGAACTAATCTCACTCCAGCCGCCATTGTCGTTTTCACTGTTGTTTTTGGTCGTTGGTGATTTGTCGGAACTTATATCACTCCATCCTTCGTTGTTGTTCATGGTGGTGCCTGGAGGCACTTCATGGTCTGAACTTATATCACTCCATCCATCAGCTACGGGTGATGACACTTTTTGTTTTGGACTTGGGACATCTTGAGGTTCTGTTATGTCACTACTTATGTCGGATGCTATATCACTCCATCCATCTTGATCGGAATTAGACTTCTCTGATGATATCTTGCCATCTTCATCGATTTCCCCATGTGACGATATCTCACCCCATCCGGTCAATCTCTGTTTCTGATCAGTCTTGTCAACAATTTCATACAATTTTGTCAATTCGGACTCGACGCCTTGATAATCTACATCAAAGTAATATGCTTTGCATTTTTCCATCTCAACCACAATTCGTTGCTTCACTTTTTCTAATTCATCTTCTACTTCTCTTCTCCCCATTTCGTTTTCCAAAAACTGATTCACGAATTGAATAGCCCTACACAACTGACACAAGACTACCATATAATATAAGCCCCCTTCAGTATTATAAGGTGGTTCAAGTATCAATTCCTCAATTCTGGCCATAACGATTTCATCCCTACCTTGTATTAACAAGTTCCATAATGCAGTAGTAACATATACTGGCGCCATTGTTCTCGAACCGGACCGCCAAACTGGGGCAATATTTGATCTGGAACGTTCTTTTGAAGTGGTAGAATTGGAGTTTGTTATTGTATAAAATGACATCAAATATTCGAAAAATTTTTCCTTTTTGTTGTTGCTATGTGGGAGATTACTGAGAATTTCGATTCCAAGGGGCCATATTGTTCGAATATCGACTTGTGGGAATCGTAGAACGAGTGAAAAGATTCGATATGCAATTTGCCAATTTTTCCGAAGGATATTGATATGAAGTAGTGTGGTTAAATTCTGGATATGACGAGATTGGATTGAGTTTGATCTATCGAGATATTCTACTGGTAGGACTTCTAGTCCATTTGTTCGAATTAAGAATTCGGCTTTGACTGATCGATTCGTGGTGTCAAATAAGTTAGTGAATTGATGGAGTTTAGTTGTGATTAATGTGTCGAGATTTTCATATCTTTCGTTATATTCTTCAACTTGTTCTTGATTTGATTTGTCTAGATGTTCAAGATATTTAAATACTTTTGTAGCTAGTGGTGCTGCTGCTGTGTTTACACTATCTGCTTGATCATTATTGGTCACTTTATGTTTTTTCGTAGTTGATGATTTCAGTAGTCGTTTCAAATTAACATTTACATTATCTGCTGCATCATGCCAGATCTCATATGTTTCTTCTGGCTTGCCTAATCTGTTCTTTAATTCATTATGAATCAATTCTAATACCTTTTTCTTTGCATTTGTTTTGCGTAGTTTTCGTTTATGTATTCGTGATGATGTTTTGTAAATTTGTTGAAAATTCTTTAATTCGATGAATTTTGTTATTAGTTGATCTGTAGATCGTAGTTTTGCTTCATGACCGCTGTTACGGTGTGTTATATCTTCAAACATGAGTTATCTTTCATATGAATATCATTGGTTTTGCTTTGTACCTTATAGCTTATGGGTTATACTGGTTATAATGTGTTTCTCCGTCTATCTGAGGAATATTCAAAAAAAAAAAGAAAAAATGAAATATTTTCTTGACAGACGGTATTTATGCGATGATCTTCCAGTTCGGATAAACAACACTAACTCTATTGACTATGTGGAATGTTACAATTAACAACCTATTTACAGAAACATATAACATACACACTGTATAGAGAGTATATAACTTAATTATTACATAAAAAATCTCAGATTTCCTTTTCTTTCCCGAAAAATCAGGAACCTGTTCTACTTGGGAGGGGTTGCTTAGAACATACCTGGCATACCACCTTGTGGAGCAGCTGGGACAGCAGGACCCTTTGGTTCAGGAGCATCAACAATGGCACATTCAGTAGTAGCTAATAAGGAAGCAACACCGGAAGCGTCAACTAAACCATTCTTAACAACCTTGAATGGATCAATGATACCAGCAGCAATCATATCGACAAATTCACCCTTTTGAGAATCATAACCACGGTTGAATTCTGGTTCATCGTAAATCTTACCAACAATAACAGCACCTTCTTCACCAGCATTTTCAATAATTCTTCTAGCTGGTTTGGTGATGGCGGCCTTAATGATTTCAACACCTAATTTTTGATCAAAGTTGGTAGCACGTTCCTTAACTTCGTCCAAGATTCTAGTGGCCTTGATTAAAGCAGTACCACCACCTGGTAAGATACCTTCTTGAACAGCAGCTCTGGTGGCGTTAAGAGCATCATCATATCTGTCCTTCTTTTCACCAACTTCAACTTCAGAAGCACCACCAACCTTAATGACAGCAACACCACCGGATAATTTAGCTAATCTTTCTTGTAATTTTTCCTTTTCATATTCAGTAGTGGCATTGTCTTCAATAGTAGTTCTAATTTGTTCACATCTAACGGCAATGTTTTCCTTGGCACCTTCACCATTTAAGACAACAGTGTCTTCCTTGGTGACGGTAATGGAACCAGCAGAACCTAATAAATCAATAGTGGCGTTAGCTGGCTTGATGTCTAATTCATCAGTGAAAACAGTACCACCAGTTAAGATGGCGATATCACCCAAAGTGTTCTTTCTGTTGTCACCAAAACCTGGAGCCTTGACAGCACAGACTTGGACTTGACCTCTTAACTTGTTTAAGATACAAGCAGCAAGGGCTTCACCGTCAATGTCTTCAGCAAGAATCAATAATGGTCTTCTGGTTTGGTTGGAGATTTCTAAGGATGGTAAAATATCTTGAATAGAAGAGATCTTCTTTTCAGATAATAAGATTAATGGGTTTTCAAATTCAACTTTACCAGTCTTGGTGTTGGTGATGAAATATGGAGAAATGAAACCACGGTCGAATTTCATACCTTCAGTAACTTCCAATTCATCTTCCAAGGTCTTACCTTCCTTAACAGTGATAACACCTTCCTTACCAACCTTTTCCATAGCAGAGGCTAATAAGTTACCAATGTGGGAATCACCATTCGCAGAAATAGTAGCAACTTGAGCAATTTCTTCAGAGGTAGTAATTTCCTTCTTGTTCTTTTGTAAAAAGTCAATAACGGCTTCAACGGCAGCTTGAGAACCTCTTCTTAAATCCATTGGGTTACAACCAGCAGCAACGTTCTTAACAGATTCAGTGAAGATAGATCTACCTAAAACAGTAGCAGAAGTAGTACCATCACCAGCACTTTCATTAGTCTTGGAAGCAACTTCTTGTAATAACTTAGCACCCAAGTCTTCAAATTTATCTTCTAAAGTAATGGCTCTGGCAACAGTAACACCATCCTTGGTGATCTTTGGAGATCCAAATTGTTGTTCAATTAAAACATTACGACCCTTTGGACCAAGAGTGACGGAAACGGCATCTGCTAAAGTGTTAACCCCTTTCAATAAAGCGGCTCTACCTTCAACACCAAATTTTAATTCTTTGTGGGATAAGTTACGAACGAATGTTCTGATAGATGGTCTGCTAGCTCTCAACATTGTGTGTATATAAAATTGATTGAGGGATGTGATGAGATATGAATAAAAGGTTTCGATAAAATTGGGCAACGTGAAAAATTTATAAGTTTCTCTCCGCGGATCCGAAGAAAGAGAAAAAAAAAAAGAAAAATTTTCCAGAAAATTCCAAATCACGTGATCCACGGATAATTCAATTTTACAGTTTTGTGCCCAACCCGGGGAAAAAGCAAAAATTTCAAACTGTAACTTAGACAAGAAAAATTCAAATAAACATCTTTCAAAACAACAAAATGCCAAGAGATTTATCATATGGCTGCAAATTTTTTATAAATACATAAAGGGAGCAAAGAGTAGCCGAATGCATCAAAGTGCAAAGAATACCACCAGTTATATATTGCTCTACCTCTCAGAAAATGACCTCTGCTCCACAATAGTTGGTTAATGGAAGGCAACAGAAATTGTACAAAGTTTCCTTCTAATCACTTTTATATTAAATATACAAATATTATACAGATTAAATTCGAAAAATAGAATGACTAGAACCTTTTATCTCATCATGCTACTTCCCTTGCATAAACCTTCTAATAATTGACGAATTATCGAAAGTTTCCTCGCTTGTACCAGCAGTAACAGCAACAGCAGCAGGTTCCTCAGTACCACTCGTATTCGTCACGGGATTATTATTATTATCATTATTATTATTAACAATAGCTTGAGGCAACGTAATCGAACTACCCAAACCAGCCTCTTCCATTCGCTTAGCCTCCTCCATTAATGGTCTAATACATAACCAACCAGTCTCAGTTCTAAAATGTCTAGATAATGCATCACTTCTAGCAAATTTTTTACCACATCCCCATTTTGTAATTCCATCTTGTAAAAACCCTTCACATTTAAAATTCTTAACTCCTTCATGTAACATCTCATGACGTTTCTTATCATGAGATCTAGCGAAACTTTTTGAACAATGATTGCATTTGAATGGTTTATCGGTTGAATGAGTCTTCATATGAGATTTCAAATTATAAGGTTTTTGAAAAATTTTATTACAAATTTCACAAGGATATGATTCTGTAGGTTCTGAATTAGTTGCTACAGGATCCTTTCTTCTTCTCTTACGTCTGATCGTACGTGAGTTGGTAAGCGACACAATTGAGGAATAATCGATATTTGGTGCTGGGGTATTTGATCGACGAAGAGAAGGAGAAGTAATAGAAATGTCAGATGATGATGCCGTTGTAGGCAATGGTTGACCCTGGCCAGCCAAAGGACTTATGGGATATCGTTGTTGTTGACTTGGCGTGCCGGTTTTGGATGGTATTATAGCACCATAGTTGGTGTTGTATTGGTAGTATGTCTGATAAGGATTTTGGACATTGGCGTATTGGATTTGTTGCTGTTGTTGTGGGGGTTGCATGTTTTGAGCGACTTGTGGAGGTGGTGGAGGTGGTCCTGGTACTACTTGTTGGTATGCGGCATATTGGTTTGGTGCATATTCGTATGAGAATTGAGCTGAAGTTAATTGTTTCGGGAGTTGCTGTTGTGTAGTTGGTGCATAAGGTAACAATTGGATATTAGTTGTGCTTAATTGTTTGTTGTTAGCATCCTTCTGAGGTAGATTTACAAAGATAGAAGGAAGCTGTTGCTGTTGTGTTTGCGGTTGTTGGGGTACCGGTTGTTGCTGCTGCATGTATGCGTCTTGTTGTCTTTGAAAGGGTGGAGGTGCAGCAATTATATATTGAGGTTGTCCATATGGTGGCTGTTGTTGTTGTTGAGGTTGTAACATACTTGGCTGTGCAGTTGATTGTGTTATTGTTGGTTGAGATGGTTTTGATTCTTGTGAGGGACTACCTAGATTAGGATTGTTGTTGTTGTTGAATTGGTTATAATTAAACATAGCAGTAGTCAACATTGAGACTAATAGTTTATGGTCGTTGGTATATAATCGTGTATAATGGCGGATTTGTATGTCCTATCCCTATAAAAATCTTACTTAATAGTGTATCGTTGATATCGAAGGTAAGAAGAAAGAAAGAAAGGAGAAGAGAGGAGAAAGCCAAGAAAAAAAATGATATAAACGAGAGATTCTTCTTTTTTGTATTTAAATAAAAAAAAAATGAATTTGGTCTTTTTTATTTTTATTTTTTTTATCTCAGAGTGATTTATTATTTAATAATAATAAAATATTATTTTCTAGCATTTTTTCATCATGGGTTGAACCTACATAAAAAATATAATAATTTTTTGTCTATTTGTCAATTAAATCTCATGGAATTTTTATTATTTTTTTACATAAAATAAGGAAAAGAGTTTATCCAAAATAATAACAATAACTTAGTTTGAATAATACAACAGTTTAAAACATCATCCATATACGAAAAGTTGAAACTATTAGCTAATAAAGTAAGTAACCCAACCTTCATAAATTGTAGCCCACTTCTTATCACATTTCTGTGTATTATTACCTTTCTTTTCTGCCAGATTATGTCATTTGCTAATTCTAAGCAGGGTTGCAGACGGGGTTACAATGCAAAGATATTTTTTAAAGTCGGAGAAATCATTTGAACTTCCGAACTCACATTCAGTTATTTTTTATGTATATTCAAGTGATGACACAGAATCGGATCTGAGTAATACGACTGCTACCGTGCCGATTTTCTTTTATTTTTCAAATTTTGACCCAAGCCAAAGTTGGAAATGAGCAACAGCCAGAAGTGTGAGCAAAACATGATGCTCTATATGGGCTTATGTAGCAAAACACTCCTGTTTATCCAACAACAGCAAATAAAACGGATCACGATATTATAATTATTATTAATATTGTTATTTATTATTTACTCCAACCTAAATTTCAAATATTATAAAAGATTCCACTGTGCCCACCAGCAATTGATGTTGGAGTGAGGTTTATGGAAAATTGACATCACACAAAATTATAATTAATGAGACAATTATTAAAAAATACTCGTTTTAATTATTATTTTTTTTGTTCAATCCTTATTATTATTGTATTTTATTATTTATTTTTAGGATGTATGTCAAAAGGTTTTTCTTATCCAACAAATAACTTTTTCTTGGCACTGGCTTTTTCACTTGTTAGGTGTTGGTATTTAGATAATTTTTATTTTTGACGTCAATGACGGTTAGTGTTGACTGGGGTAAAGCCAATATCAATTTTACTATCTAAACACTTTGGGTTTCTACTATACTTTCTGTTCAAGGGAAAGAGTAGATTGGTCTAGATGAGCGGGGGACACAGGACAAAGCATAGATGACAATAAGAATACCAAAATAATTTGAGGGATTTTTTAAAAAATTTTTTTTGGGAGGAGATTTTTAATCCCCCAAACCTTCACTTTCACCACTTTCTAATTTCAATACTTTTTCTTTACAAAATTATTATTATTATCACAAAAGAGCAAATAAAGATACCACTGCAGCTAAAAGTTTATTTATTGAAGCCATTCCATGGTTCTCTATGTTTGGCTAATAGTACACAATATCTTGTGTGGGTTTTATGCACTTATCGCCCCACTCCTTTAATGAACACTTGTACTACAAAAACAAATATCTAATCGTTGATTCTTTCCTCCCCACCAGCCAAGGCTTAGTTAATAAACGATTATGCATTTAAGCTTTATTCGTACACACAGTCTCGTGTAAAAAAGCATTGGGGAACAGCTGTATATTTTTTTCGATAGGAACAAAAAACAATAGTCTATTACCCCTGTCACAATAACAACTGCGGGACGTTAGGTTTTTCTCTTTGTTAGTTTTGTAAATGTTGTATTAGTAAGACATTATTAACTAACCTGTATTAAAAATGGGAAAGTGGAAACGGATTGGTCGGAAAACAAGACCGGTCCGATATACAACGAAATAGAGAAAAATTATATCCCGCGGTTCTTTAACGGATACTCTACTACCAGAAAAGCAATATCTTCCACCTTACTGCTGCTTTATTAATAGCTAATTAGCTACGTTCCCCCCATGTGAATGTTGATGGCTGCAAAAAAATCCTAACCCTTTTCTAAAATATATTATTGACCGCTTAAATCTACTTAAGCACCTAAATCTGTTGCCAAGAATTATGATGGCTTTTTTTGTGGACAATTAAACAGAGTCGAATCGAATGGATTTTTTTTTCTTGGTTAAATTTTTAGTAGTTGATTTGTAATCAAGATTGATACTGTATTGGGGAATTCCTATGCAGGACACTTAGTGGACCAACAATTTGTACCACTATTATTAAATATTTCAGATTTATGTAACAGTTTGGCTGCAAATTATACATATGCGTAAAAAACCCAAAGTAAGTTGAATGTCTCAAACTACGAGGTGCATATGCACATCATCTAACTCTTACGTCAGCCAATCCTTTTTTTTTATTTTGAAGGATCATTCGGATGCATATTTTATTGAAGCAATATAAGTGCTGTTCCGGACCCGATAAAAAATAACATTATTTCGGAATAAATAAAAATAAAAATAAAATATTTCTGAACAAATAAAAAAGATCTCGGAAATGCACGATAAGTTATCAAGTGCGTGCAGAGTCATCTCATTTGATATGTGGTTTACATATATGTGTTTTGGGAGATTTGATCATACACTTTTTCCTATCGCTCTAGCTACTGAGAAGGTCCACCCACTGCAAACTACGTTATAGTAGACAAGTCTGACTGCGAAAGCCTACATTCTAAACCTCTTCATTGTCAATAAAAAGTAGAAGACTTATGACGAAAGTTGCTTCTTCTCTACCATATCCATTAACCAAGCCCATTTTAGACTTACGTCAACAATAGAATCTAGAACTGTCAAGGCACGAGAAAGCACAGCTCTTCTCGCCGTTATTTTTTTTCTCTACATATTTTGCAAACTAGAATCATCTCCTTAACCTTGGATTTTTTTCTTTTCTGGCTTATCTAAAAAGAACCCTGAGTCATGCATTTTTGGAAGTAATTTTTGCGAGGTGGTGCGATCGGAATTATGCACGCACTTAAAAAAAGCCATTCTGGGGAATGATGGGATGTTTAGCTGACCGTTTTTTTTGTTTTAAACAAGAGTGACGCATCTAAATGAACAGACAAGAGATTATTTATTAGCCTATTTTGGATCTGATATGGTGTGAGATGGTAAGGTCAGTACATCCTTTTTATGATATTATTCAGATGTTGATGTCAATAAAAAATATCAATGGGTTGCAAAAATTTTTGCGAGCTGATGAAATTTTTACGACGTTTTTTCTTTTTTGAATATGGCATGATAGTAATTTTATTTAAATTTATGGTTAATTAAGTTTATGCAGTTGCATAGTTTTGGTCATGGTAGCAATAATTTGCTTCAAATAATCATCGAGACAACTTCTTGCTTTTCCAGCTTTCTCTTTCGTCGCGAATCAACGCCGCTCATGGCGTTAGTCAACACTATGTAAGTTTCTTCTTCTGTTCCACGCCTCATTTCAGCATCCGAAGTATCTTTACCCAGAATATACGAATTTGTGACCATTGGTCATGCCGGTCTAAGCTATGTCAAATAACACCCTTGAGTGACTATAGTGTAATCATAGAGAAAAAGTAAAAGGATGTGCATTCTGACCAACTATGTAATAAATTCGCGAATACCAGTTTTGTAGCCAAATTAAAACAGAGAATAAAAGACCAATATAATATCTACTGTTCAAAAAGGTGCCAAGGTGCTGCTTGTTCTTTTGCCTTGGGCAAAAAGTATATCACCACCGTGATCAATTCATTTGTTTGATTTTGTTGGCAATTAATACAGCAGTATGTTTCTACAAAATTATATATCTCTGGGTTTAAATTGTGTTTAATTCTAAATAAACAATCATTTGAGGTAAAACATTTCTAGAAAATTCTGCACAATTGCTAATAAAAAGTCCTAAGAAGATTCTTTGAGATTTCGATCAATTCGATAATACATCTAAAGATCGATACATTCTTAATCTTCAAACTGGTGTCCAGATGGAAAATTGTTGAAATTCGTAAACATAGATTGGTAAATATATGCTATTTACAAATTCTGGCAACGAGCAAGCAATTGTGTGTAGCAAAACTATGGCGAAGTTACAATGTGATCAAAGAGGAAAATTTAAAGTTTTATTAAAATAAAAAAACGACCTGATAATTTAGTCGTGTACCTATCACCAGAAAAAAACATTAGCAAAGAATGGTATGACCATCCCCCATATAAATTAACCTTTCATGACAACATAGAACAATCCCTTTATTTGCTTACACATTAATACCACATACAACCAAATCAGCATGTCATATACACAATTACCAAACGAGCCACCCGCATATCCACCTCCAGGAGCCAGTGATGCAGGAAGCAGCCAGCCACGACAATATGGCGATAACATTCCTGATGACTTCAAATATTCCGTTGATGTTGCCTCTTGTGAATTACCTATTCGTCAATTATTCATAAGGAAAGTATATCTGTTATTAACCATTCAATTAATGGCTACTGTTATCGTCGGGTTTATTATCCGATCATCTGATTCTATCAAATTGTTTGCCCTTGAGAATGTTTGGTTATTATTTGTATCAATGATTGGTGCAATTGGATGCATGATTGGTGCTTGGGTAAAAGCAAGATCATACCCTGTTAATCTTATTTTATTGGGAGGTTTCACTGTGTTTGAAGCATATGGAATTGGTGTCAGTTGTGCGTTTGTTGAAGGTGAAGTTGTTGTGCAAGCTTTATTACTTACTTTCTTGATATTCATGGGGTTGACTTTATTTGCGTTCCAGACAAAATATGATTTTATCAGTTGGCAAGGTGCTTGTGGAATGATGCTTTGGGGATTGATTGCTTGGGGATTTATTATGATGTTTTTCCCTGGAAGATCAACTATGATGGAGAATATATATTGTTTGATTGGTGCTGCTGTATTTTGTGTTTATATTGTGATTGATACCCAAAAGATTATGAAGACTGCTCATTTAGATGATGAAATTATTAGTACTATTCAATTATACTTGGATATTGTCAATTTATTTTTCTTTATTTTACGGTTGTTAAACAATAGTGATAGAGATTAAATAAATTGGGAGGGCAACTTTAACCAAATCCTCCAAAAAAAGAAAATAGGACCGAGGCGACATCAAGCGTGATACAGATACATTTGAAGTCATATTGTGATAGGGTGCCATTGATATGAATAAAAAAATAGGCTCTTATACATATAAAACCTGTGTCGCCATCTAATGAATTTTTTAGAACTGTTTAGTTGATTACAATATGGGTCTGGTTGTATTGCTGGTCAATGGGTGAATTGAAAATGTATGAATCATGTGACCAGTTGCCATACAAAAAATTGTCACTAGTAACAATCCAAGAGGGAAAAATTTTTTATTGCACATAGTATATAGGTTGATATTGTGTTTTTTTATTTAGGTAGTTATACATAAGTAGATTAACACTTTGTTCTTCTTTGTATTGTTTGACTAATGTGCAATGTGTAGTATCTACGTGTAATCTTGCTGTTGGAGAAAACTTTACTACTAGTAGTGTTGTACACTTCATACCACTCAAAAAGAAGAAGTTTATTGGGTGCAAAATCCCATCATTTTGCAACTTTTCAAGAAAATCACAGTTGAACGTATTAACATTAAAAGCATCATTTTATATTAAAAATTAAAACTAAAGGTATATATCTATATACAACCCTTTTTCCATAAAGTCATTAATGAGTATATCTAAAGTTTCTATTTTGGATATCAGTCATATCCAAGAACTCAAAATTTTCAGGTAATTCAACCTTTTCTTCTTCATCTCTCTTTTCATTTTCCTTCTTGCACATCCATCCAAGGAATAAAGTCAAAGGAACACATACACATTGAGTCACCAAAATGACAATCTTAGCAGGTTGATATCCTGGTGCAGTATATGCTTGAAACAATTGTGGACCAATGATACATGCAACTGAGAATGCAATCATTGTCATTGCACTTCTAAAGAATTTCTTGGATGTACCCGCGGTATTTGCACTGATCCAAGCGTAGATTAACGTAATTACGGATGAACCACTGTATAATAAATACATTGCCATTAAGTTTCCCACACGGTTTGGATTACATAATAAAACAATAGCACCGATAATGGTTGGAATGAACATGGAGGCAGCGATGTAGGTGATGTGACCAAAACGAGATACTAATTGGGTAACGGTAAGAATAATGATAATGATAAGGGCACCGACTGGAAGTTGTAATAATGCCGATTGATAACTGTCAAAACCGAATGAAAGGGTGATTGTGACACTAAAAGTACCAATTGCACCAGTGACAATTTGAGAACAAATGGTTAATAAGAAATAGACCCAAGTGAATTTATCTTTGATTAATAATTCCTTTATTTGTTCCTTTTTGAATTTGGAAGTTTTAGTACCAGTTTGGTTTTCACGAACGACTTCCAAGACTTGCAATTTCTCTTCTTCAGTTAAGAACCAAGCAGTATGAACATTATCTGGTAATGCAAACAAGACTACAATACCAAAAGCAACGGTAACTATACCCATAACCAAAAATAAAATTTGCCATGATTTGAATGTGACCGTAGTAACATGTTGGAATCCAAATGATAACAAACCACCAACAATGGTTGCAGTGCCTGCCATAACTGACCAAATGCCCATTCTAGCAGCTTGTTGTGGTTTAGAATAATACATCCCACTAATAATGATTAACCCAACAGCAGAGGACGATTCAAAGATCCCCAATAAGGTACGAACAACCATAAGGGATGCATAAGTAGTACAAGCAGCATGACAAGCAACAACCACACCCCATAAGATAATAAATGTCCCCAATGCTTTTGAAAGGGGGAATCTTTGTAAACAGTAGGCAATAATTGGTTCACCAACGATATAGGCAGCATAAAAAATTGTAGATAAGTTTGCGAATTGATTACCTACCAAATTGGTCTTAATACCCATTGCAGCAGCATAGTTTAATAATGTCTTGTCGAGGAATTGGAGGAAGTAGATACAACATAAGAGGGGTAAGATGTAAAGATCTAATTTTTTGGTGACTTGGCCTGGATCAACATTGATTATGTCTTGATTTTGGTGCTGACTTATGAATTTGAGAGCATTGTCGTAATCATCCAAGAGAGTTGAGTTGTACGATTCGTGATCACTTGGATTAGGTACCTTTTCGGAAGAACTCATGATGAGAATATGCTATGGAGAATAAAGTTGGAGAATGCAGAAGGGATAATCTAGAGAGGATTTCCTATGCTTTTTATAATTTCTAATTCGAATTAGAGATGGAGACAAGCATGAGGAGATGACCTTCCTGTTGATCTTATTATTTCATCTGTTTGTGTGTTTAATTTAGTTTATTGTTACAATACGATTAACATTATATTAACTTAACCTAGTTGATAGTTGTAGTTGGTTGGTTTTAAGCAACTAAAGAGAATATTGAACAAACAATTTTTTTTGTTTTATACATATGACCTCCTCGTAAATTGTTTATGCGTTTACAGGGTACCCTCATCTGGAGTATTTATCATTTCTCCATTTTTGTACAATTAAAAGATTTTACATTGAGAGAATGATTTAACCCAACGACAAAAAAACATCTCAAACTAAGACCCTATAAATGCATATCCCCTTATCACAACGGTTATTCATTTCATATTATAATTGTTTCTTTTATTTAAGGGGGGTTCCCATGGTCCTTTCATTCACTTCAGGCGAAATCAACCGTATACGAATTCTTTATAACAATGAAAGAGCCAATGTCTCGTGCTAGTATAGCCATTAGCATTGTTGATAAACGATGTCTAGCCAGTTTTAATCTCTCGAAAATAAACGATATATACCAAGCCTTAAGGCTGTTTCCACAAAGTTTCTATTAGACTTAGTTAGCCCTTTCTTCGATGAAAACGAAGCCTTCATATGTGCATAACAATCTATCAACAATAAAAATTTTAAACGCCCTCCAGATAAGCGCATAAAAATATTCGTAACACAATAATAGAATTCTACAGATGAAATGGCTGAAATGGTCCAGACAACTAAGAGAAGAGTTCAAGAAGTAAGGTTTTACCTAAATACCCAATAATTTCCCGTCCAATAAAGTAACCTCTAATCTTGAGTCATGACAAAGTTCAGTTCTTTGGATTACAAGCTTGGTACCTATTCTCAGAAACATATCTTCACAAAATTCGGTCCAGTATGGCTATTCTTCCCGGAGGTTTCATCTGATGAAGTAATAGTAAATAAGTAATATCGAATCGGGCTAGATCATTCAAGCTGGTAATCACATCCACCTTCATTTATCTACTCGAATCCAGTCTTATTGTTTTAGCGAATATATCATATTCCATTACGGATTGTTTCAACAACATTCACATTCCGTTCAATAAATTACGATTAATTAATTAATATTACAAAACAATAACTTAATAGTATATACTTCTACAAAATCTTTAATTCACAACTCTAATTCACAATCTCCGTCAAAACCCTTCTCGTCTTCTTCGTCTTCCTCTTCCGTCCATCTTCATCAGATCTATATCCAATAGCCAACCTGGGAATCTTCGTCGTCGTCGTCTTACCTAAAAGTGTAACCGACGGACTACTACTCTCTAATTTCCTCTTCTTGTTTGTTTCAATCACCACCTCAAGTGTATTTTCTTTTTCAGTTGCTATCTCACTGGGCACATTCTGAGCAGTCTCACTAGGTGTATTCGGGGTAGGTTCTCTATTAACCACCTTGCAATAAGCATAAAGGCTGTTCTTTTCTTTTGACATTTCAGATTTTATCACTTTTGCTTTATTCTTCGCCAATGTTTCCACGTGACTATTTAAAAGCAGATTCCAAGTTCGAAAAACCTCGGTTTGAAGGGATTGCATTTCTTGGGTCACCAACTCGGTCGTTTTATCAATAATTGTACCTTCAACATCTTGCAAATGTTCATTCGCTAAATAATTGGAGAGAGATTCATGTGCAGTAGACAATTCCGATATCCGTTTATTTGATAATATATTGAATTCCTGTTGCAGTTTTATAATGTTTGTAATGGTTTCAGTATACTTATTTAACAACCCACTCATTGAATCATGAACAAATTGAGGAAACTCAGAAATGTCTGTAATTTGTTGATATGTAGTGATACAATCATTGATATTCGATTCCAAATGGGCAATAGCAGATATATCAATACTTTCCAAACTCCTTGTTGTCATCAATATCTTACGCATCGATTCACACATTTCCGTAGCAAAAGAATCAGTTGTGCGGCAATACAATTCACGTAGATCTCCATATGATCTCTTAACAGCCTTATTCTCATCTTGCAAAAGCTCATTTTGCATCTTTAAACTCTCGTTCTCCCTTGAAGCCTCATCAAATTGTTTAGTCTTCAACTCAAGCTTCTGTCTCAATTCTTCCAATTCCTTATTTGCAACATGTTTGTATTCTTCTGCATAGATGCATCTTTGCTTCAATTGTTCAATTTTGAACGAATTCTTGGTTGCAAGAATTTGCAAATTCTCCTTCTCTTTCAATAAAGTATTGTAATTATCGGCATCGATGAATTGACCATTCTTTTCAGCAGTAGCAATTAAATCGAATGATAATCTTGACACTTGTTCTGATAAAGTTTTCACCATGACATTCTTCATAATTTTATCAGAACATACTTGTGGAGAATTCCGTACATTCTTTGCTTTCGAAGCATAATTCAATGTGGAGCAAGTTTCTTCAAGATTTACTTTTGCCGGGGAAATAGTTGCAATGAGAGTTGTCTTTGTGTTTCCACCAATCGAGTCTTGTAAGAGTCTAGTTAATTTTGATTCGCGGTACGGTATATGTGTTGATATTGTCTTCGCACTGAGCGCGTTAATGACTCTTCCCAAAGCCAATAAAGACTGGTTTATTGACCCAGTCTCTTTCACGTTAGAGCCGGATCGGCCAATATTTTCGGACCCTGCCAAATCAACCAAGTTCATTTTAGTTACATTATACGAATCGTCAGCGTCTACTGATTTTCGGTATAATAATATGGAAAATATGGCATGGGATCTCGACGATACCGCATTCAATTTTGTGCTTCTTGTTTTCCGGTTATGTAAGCCCATTTTTAAATATTTAAATCCATCACGATAATTACTAATTGGATGTTCACTAAGTTTTGGTGTTGATCTATTTTGTTTGGCATATATTTCCAATTTATTAGTGTCAACTTTTAATAAATCCCTCAATTCTTCATTGTATAACTCAATAAATGAACATTTAACTAAATAATCATGTTCTTGTTGTGATAAAGTTGAAAATAACAGGTACAAAATTCTTGGGATAATTCCCGCTTTCTCTCCAAGTTCAAGATCTGATGTAATTGCACCATCACCACACATTGTATAAGTTTTCCCGGTACCTGTTTGCCCATAAGCTAGGATTGTAGTGTTGTATCCATTCAAGAAATCATTCAAGAGTGGTTTCCCAGTCTGTTCAAAAAAAAATAGTTGGTCAGCGTGAGGTCCATAAATTTCGTCAACTTCGTACGAACGCTGGTCGTTCGCAAGTAAAGGAGATGTACTAGAAAAGGTCGAGTGGATTGCTGGTGAACTGGATCTTCGGAAAGTTTTGTGATTGTGGCTGTCGTTGTTGTTGTTGTTGTCGCTGGCAGCTGTGTAATTAACGCTAATGAAATGTTCCTTTGGTGAGAAAACATTTGGAATGTTCACCACCATTGGTGAACCCGCTTGTTTCTCTTGGTCATTTAGTCCACGACAGCGTACTGTTACCTTTATATTACTCATTAGAATGGTTTCTTATATGATGATGATAGGAAAGAGTATGAAAGGAACAGATTGTTGTAAAAAAATGGGATTTCAAAATGTAAACAAAAACAAAAACAAAAAAAATCAACAGCGTGTTTATATGCAGGAAATAATTCATTATGTATATGAAGAATTTCTATGAGCTTATTCAATATATGCTAATTCTTGTATATATATATATACATATATGCTTAACTAATCAAAGAAATCATCTTCATCCTCGTCATCATCAACTTCATTATGTTTTCTATTATACGTAATCTTAGTAGTCTGTTTCAGTGAACTATCTCTACTTATACCATCCAACATCTCAACAATATCATTTTCACCCAATTTACGATTGATCTGACCCATAGAATATAATTTTAAAATATATTGTTCAACGGCTTGTGCTCTATCTGGTCTTACCATTCTTACCCTACTCAACCTTTCTCTACCAGCTGTATCCAAGACTCTGGCTAAGATAGTTTGTGCGGTGTCGTTGGCTGCTGCACCAGCGCTAGATCCAGTTGCACCCGATGATGATGAAGATGCTCCACCTGCTACTGCGTTTTTCTGTAACTCTGCTAATCTTGCTGCTCTAATAGCATTCAATTCTGCGTCATCCATGGTGATTTTGAATATAAGGGTGAAGGTAAGTAATGATGGGTCTTGCAATGAGGAATCAAGTTTAAGTTAATAAAATGCACAGCAAAGAAAAGTCGTGTAAATGTGATCAACAGAAAAAATGCGATGAAAGTCACGTGATAATATTTTATAGTACACTACCCAGTACTACACAATTTAAACCCCAAATATAATCTGACTAATATAAGAATAATCATCAAAGATTGAATAAAGAAAATTGCAAAGAATAAGGTTTGCTACTTTAAGCGTTGTAACTCTCTCTCTATAAGTTCTTATATATTATATTTTCTAGATTCATGCATATTAAAGGCTATTTAACACAGACTCATTAATAATTTTAACAAGGAAAAAAAGAAGAAAAAAGAAAAAAAAAACGTCCAACTGCTTTAAACAAAAAAAAATTGAACCTGATCATTTATTATCTCAATATCCCTTCTAAACAATACACTTGTTAACAATTATAATATAGTTCCAGAATACACTAACAAAAGGGAGATTTCCATACATCCTCATATTTATATACATCATTAACAATTTACTAAAATAGAATCCAAAAGCATATATATGCACACATAACCCACAATGAGTACACAACCAGGTGACAATAAATCAAACATCCTAAGGAAATACAAAATTGTCTTCTTGGGTGACCAAAGTGTTGGTAAAACATCCCTAATCACCAGATTCATGTATGACACTTTTGACGAAACTTATGCAGCAACAATTGGAATAGACTTCTTATCAAAAACAATGTATCTAGAAGAAGGCAAAACCATTAGATTGCAATTATGGGATACTGCTGGTCAAGAACGGTTTCGATCATTAATTCCTTCATATATTCGTGATTCTCATGTTGCGGTTATATGTTATGATATTACTAACAAAAAATCATTTTTAAATTTGGATAAATGGATTAAAGATGTTAAATTGGAAAGAGGTGATGATGTCATCATAGTACTCGTTGGGAATAAACTGGATTTAGCAAATGAGAAACGACAAGTTAGTATTGAAGATGTTGAACAATTACATAATAAGATTGGTTCTAAATTTTTTATTGAAACCTCGACAAAGGCAAATCATAATGTTAAGTTGTTGTTTAAGAAGATTGCTCAATCATTACCAGAGTTTAGTCAAGAAGGTGGTAGTGGGGATTCAGGGTTGGGGGGAGATGCCAACAAACCAGAAACTATTGATATTAGTATTGAAAATAATCCACCTGATCAAGGAACTAGTACTTGTTGTTGAAAAAAGTTCACTTTACCCAATAACCTGCATTTGAAGGAAGCTTCCACAACCCCACTTTAGATTTATATATCATTGTAAAGTCGAACCATTCTATACATACACATTACAATTGTATCATAAAATAGTCAAGAATGTACAATTTTCTTAGAAAAAGACGTAATAGGCGGGGAGATGGTAGCTTCACAAGAACAAGAAGTGAGAGTCTTATCGCGGTCCAAACCACCTCTCAGGTATCGGTTTTATTCTAATCATATTTAAGCTCTATTTCGGTAGCAAGCAATTTGATGTTTGTCCATGCAGAGACACGTCACCTGAAATAGCGCATATGCATTACTCCTTTGATGCTCTTCATTTTATCTCCCATTAGACGCCCTTGTATAGCGACCTCTTGCTACTCCAAATAACCATGAAATCCAATTCATTGAATCGTTTAACGGAAAACAAATAAGAAATTAATAATCAGCACTCTTTTTCATCTGAACTATTCCTGTGAGATTAAAGTTGCAACTGTATCTCAACATTCCAAATAGCTGTGTTTGGGTTCAATTACATCTACACTTATGGGCTGCCATGATGTTCGAAATAAACTTTGGGATCTGGGAACTCTCACTCATCCCGCGTAACAATAAAACTTGTAAACGAGGTATTAGTTCTACTTTGTCAGCAAAAAGACCATTAATGTTCGGTTGGAGTTTTGTTGAAAGTGAAACTGAGAAAATAGAAGTTTGATTCGTCATTTTAACCCCATAGTAAATCATACTTAGAGAGTGTTAGGCAATGTGATTTGATTAATAACCATCTGTAAAAATCGAATGGATGTAACCAGCCGTTATTACAGAACAAGATTAGATAGCATACAGTTCCAAGCTTTTGATAGAATTGAGTCTTATGTTGCGACAATATCTCTCTATTTTGTAAAAATTGTAGAGACTGAGTAGCCTTTATATATTGCCTAACTACAATATAGCCAATATAAGATATAAGATAACTTAGTAAATTGGATGTTTTTTTTTGATTTTGGTTGTAGTCAAAGCTACACTTTGATTTGGGATAGTTGGGGCCACATTTTGATTTTGATGTAGTCTAGCTACATGAATTTGGTGAATAGTTAAAGTCATCTTTTAATTTTGAGGTAGTCAAAGCTACACAAAGCTTTTGATTTGATCTCATATCTCCTTTCTGAGATATTTGGATGTGGCGTCTAAATAATGTTAATTACTGCCTCACATCCGCGACCTCGTTAGCTTAGAGCCACGTTTACGTAACTCTCAACTTTGAATCGACTTTAACACATTTATTCATTTTGCTGTTGGACAATAATAATGTTTATTGATTGCATCTTATTCGTAATAATGGTTTAATCTTATTGGATTATTTTCTTCACATTATTCCCCCTTAATCTAATGAGTCTTAAACCAAACAGTTCTCTAAGATATTTGAATTGAGGACCATCCAAAAATTGCGTTAACATATCAGTAATCATTTGTTTAGTTTCTGGGTATTGTAGTTTAACAGTTTCATTAAGGATGTGGTCTCAACAAAGTGGTATCTATTATCTATGTGTTTCGTACTTTGGTGACGATAGGATGATTTGCTAGGGTAATACTTGATGTGTTATCTTCAAAGTAATCGGAAGTCTAGCGATAAGATCAAAACTCTTTGAATCCAGGAAGTGGTCAAAATCCTGAACTGTTTCAGCCAATGCCATGTACTCCGATTCAGTTCAACATAATGCCACACTGACTTGTTTCTTGCTCGTCCAACTTAAGGGAGCACCAGCTAATAAAATAATATAACCACTAATTGACTTTCAATCACTAGATTCAGATTCCCAGTTAGCATCACCGTAGACTTGTAAAGCACCTTCCTTGTAATAACGTAAACCATAATTCATTGTTGCTTTTGAATATTTGAATACTCTAATAGCTGCATTCCAAAATGTTAAATAGCAAATAGTTTTGGTAGTACCTCGTCTCTCTTCTTTCCTGAGGAAATGAGTTCTTGGAGAAAAGGCCGCTAATTTTCTTATGAACAACAAGCTAATGTTATAATTAATCAAACCTTTGGGAAGTGTATTGCATTAGATAGGGGTACTATAATCCTGATTCTATTTCATTTGGCACTTGAACATTTATTTGAAGCTTTTAAAAAGAACTTCAAAGAAGTATAGGAATAATATTCAAAAAAATCATGTCACGCGCTACTTCCATCATCTATTTGACATTTTCCTTCGGAAAACCCCCTGAAAGAATAGGTGTGTAGGGGCAGGGACATTTTCCGTTGAACGATTCTCCTTTTGGCGTGACTCTATGCATTGTGCATATTCTGCTGGCTTGAGTGAACTAAATGGGTAGTAATGACCTTTAGTATGTTTTCTCTCGCGAGAATGAAGAGACATCTATACTCGAGTTTGTTGTGTAAAGATATCTGTAAATACCATCCAAAATAAGTCCAACTCTCGTCCAGTCACATTCCATCTAATAATAAGACTTTTCCTCTGGATGTCTTCAAATCAGGTCCCTCGAATAGTCTTCTTGCATAATTCGCTAAGTACCCCTTTTTTTACATGTCTAGCCGACCGTGTCACCTCCATGCATCCCTACGCAAACATGCTCAATTTGCGCTATAAACTCGGATATATGCCTGATATTGCCTTGCAATGTATGTAAACACAAAATCAAGATTGAGCTTTTTTGTGATGAAAGTAGATTTCCATTTTTGTAACTTTTGTTATTGGGTTATCGTTGTCCGCCTTATCGTGGAAGTTTAATTGCGAAAAGAAGAAGCGGGTGGGCAGTGGGAAGATGAATAGGGTTTAGGATCAACCTACAGGTTGATGCATATTGTGTGGAATTTAATGTTGCTTAAACTTTTGAAAAATTTTGTGGGATAATAATTCCGCAAAGGTCATTTACAAGTTCTTTACGAAAGGATAGCAATCCAAGAATGAAGAACAAGCCATTAACCGTTTGTGTAATTACAATTTGTTGAATCATCTTGTTATGACTGCGGGTGGCTATTGAAATGCGTATTATCCGTGGAAAATTGAAACTCTCTCTTCCGACGCTCTTTGTGTTGAAAACTGAGGGACTTCAGTGGAAATCATTATGCGTTCATGAAAACAATAGCTAAGTTAGTTTTCTAGAATTACTAATTCAGTTTAGTTCAATAGGGTATGAGTTACACAATGATTAAATGTATTGTACCTGCGGAAAAGAAGACCCCTTTTGTGTATGCTAAAATTATTTTCAAAAAGCAATTTAGGTGAAACACATGATCTGATCTCGTAAATATTATGAAGAAACCACAATTCAAAGAGAAAGGTAGAAGAGGCAGGGGTTATGCAAGCAAGAGAAGGATCTTGCGTTACCATCTAGCATTACTTCAATTGTGCATAATAAACCTTGAAAGACTTTTTACGATGAAGCCAAGAAGAAAAATATTGCCAAAATACACACCCGCGTACCACCACCACCAACTATCACGATGTGCTTTGCAACTTAATAATTATTTTTAAAAAAAGATAATTATTTTTAGATCCACCAATTAGATCTCCACTCCCAACCCCCTTTGAAATACGATAGTAGGCTTATACTAAGAATCTCTGCGCTGGGGAATCTATAACCTAAGGGTCTGGAATCTAAAATTTTAAGCGGGTATACATGAAATTTGATTGTGGTTATCATCTTTCTTGTTATTGCAAGTGAAATGAAAATCTCACTTGGGAAGTGCCGTATGGGGCAGAGATGAAGAATAAAAAGGCCACTAGAAGAAAACAAGAATGGGTTGTTGTTAGTATTGTTGTGGTTTGTTCTTTTAGGTACTCGTGTAACACAGTGTAATCAAACTTGTGAATGAGTTGTGAAATTGGAAGTAAATGGACGTTTTCTTATTGTTTATTGAATAATCAAGGAACCTGTAGACACAAAAGCTTGCTATTGACTATCGAATGATGTTTTCTTCTTGTTTGGTTTGTTGAACTTTTGTGATTTAATCATTCAAAGTAAAATTTCATAATTCTCTTCGTACATATCAGGTAAGGTTTGTGTTACCAGATTAATTTATTTGATTTTTTATTTTTTCAATAGGGTGGCTTCGGTTGCATGGTGGTGCATACTCACAGAGAGAGAGAGAAAGCAAACAAAAAAAAACAATCTCAGAATATGCTTATACATGAGAAACAAGAAATGATATACACCTTGTGCGTTCAATGACATTAACCACTGTTGCTTTCTATTATGCTATTCGTGTTATTGTAACTGAAATTTCCAATTTGCCACGATTCAACTGACGTCATTGACCTGAGCTAAACAAAGTTTTTGAGGGGGTGAAGCTATGGAGGAATGCCCTCACCTGACCATACGCACAGAAACTTGAAAGTTAAAACACGATACTCCCTCCCTAGATGAATTATGAAAAACTTTAAGTCAAGTAGCATACGTACATACACTGTTCCTCAATCCTTCCCCTCCCCCTTTTTTGGATGATTTATCGAACAGTTTGTTCTATTTACTAAACAAACCGAGTTTTGTAACCCTTTCTATCTTGTACTAACAATACAGTTTCGTCTAGAAATGACAGAACAATAAACTACGTCTATAAAACAAACTAAAACAACAAACTACCCGAAAGATCTTTTGGGAAAAAACGCACAGGCGGGGTTCAATTGGGGATGTTTATGTTAAGAGATTTGTCGTATAAAGTAAAACGCTCAAGATCGTGATGTGAACCTGTTTCAAGTAGGTACATACAATACATTCTTTTAATATGGTTTCCTAAATTGGTTGCGTAATTCTTTCTTGATTTTTGTAATTGTCCCGCCCTGGTTTTGTAAATGAGAAAGGCCAGGGTTATGAGAAACATACTGCAGGTGTGATTGTGTGGGATTCATATCTGGACAGATTTTATAGTTGGATGTTTCTTGAAAAGGCAGGTACAACAATTGGCATCAGAGTAAGTTTTCTTCGGTGGAAGGTTAGGCAAGTAAAGCAACAATTGCAAATCTTGATAAGGGCTAAGCCAAATCTTTCTTATCGCCATATATTACGTGAGTCATTTTCACAAAACCTCATGATATTTCTGTACCCAATTTCACCTTAACGAGGAACAATTGGAGGGCAAGTCTGGTGCTCCTTCTATTCTAATTGTAATTCGCCGTAGAGCAATTAACAAAAGTGAAGAAGAAGAAAGAAGAAAAGGTAACAATAGATAAGAATCGCCGTAGGATCATCAAATGGAGTGTTGTTGTTCAGTGAACAGATAACGATTATTCCATACTTCTCTTTCTATAAATGTATTTTCATGAAATATTTTTGCAACTTTTGTTGATAATTGTGGGTAACCATACATATACCAGGGGGTTATTGTGTTAGTTACGGTTGTTATCATTTTAGATTTTGTGCATAATAATAACATTTTAGATTTTTTTATATTTTGAGGAACAATCAGAAATAATTATGAACATAAAAATTGGGTGCATTTCCATTTTGTAATTTGCGCATTAATTGTGTGAAATGGTTCAAGTCCTTCCTTAGAAAATAATTAAGCAAAAGAACTTGTAATAAACATAAAAACTTAAAAGGTGTATATAAAATATCTAAATTGACCTTTCTCTTCCTTCTTACGGTTTGGAAATTCCTCAAATTGTACAAGAATTCTTTCTAGAGTATATCTCAACTACAGCTTTCCTTTTATCAATCTGAACAGAAGAACCTCGTATCGTAAGTATATAAATCGACATCATCATCAGATACTATAGTCATTCATTTTTTTAACTACAATCAATATCCATTGCAGATAGAACTACTTTTCATCCCTTAAATATTCATAAGTGGAAAAGTGACTGCCAGGAAACTATCAGTTGATTCATTAAAATCCATAAGTAGATTTTCGAAACATTCCAAAGTACGGAAGAAAGATCCTTTTAAGCAAGAAAAAAAGTGAAAATTATTGATCATCAATAATCTGAAAAGATTTTATTCAGGTTTACTTTCATATCTAGTTTCAAGTTTCTGTTGCAATTGAACTAAAGTCGGTAACCCAATCATTACAATATCCATTTACCAAAAGGTGCTGACATACTTCCAAACGATTCATAATTGAAATTATCATTTAACAAAAATCGTTTTTGTGTCACAACGAACAACACTAAATAAATAATAAAATTATTATTTCATATTTTATTTTTTTCTTTTAGCATAAATCCAGAAAGAAATAAAAAAGTTACAAAAATAAACGAAAAAAAGTGTCTGAACTTGAAACTGACACCAACTGACATTATTTGAATATTTTTGGATAAGTTTATTTAAATTTCCCCTGGTGCCTTTTTTTATTTTGGATTATTGAATAATTTTTCGTCAGACTAATTCAAGTCTAGTCTAACTCACAAGTTTCATATTTAGTCTAGAAAAAGCTGCTGCTGCTACCACTACTATTACTACCATCATTCACATTCGTTCCTTACACATTATTGATACCTTGTTACTGGTGGTGCCTAATTCGCGACAGAAAAGAAAAGGAACGCTTTTGATTTTGGAATAAAGTGAAAGAAAAAAATAATAAAAGTAAATTTTGTCTGTCAAACACCAAAATAAAAAAAATAAAGTTCCTTTACAAATTACACAGAAATAGCGGAAGGGAAGAAAAAAAGGTAATCACGACCGACAGACACACAAATATACATAAATAAACAGACAGACAGAGTTGTATACACATACTTTCACCTTACCATTCATTTTTTAAACTTAAGGCGATCTAATTAGTGGGCGTGTTTCTATTATAACAGACTCACAACAATCTTTTCATCAATATCAGTTTTCCTTCAAGAGAGTAAGGCACAATTTATATATGGTGATTGGAAGAGAAGAGAGAAGAGCACACAGAAGTAAGTAAACAATAGAAGGAAAATTATTCACAAACAGACAGACAGTTATACCATACATCCAGACAGGGAGACATAATATGAGTTTTCTTTTTCCGCTTAACAGACAGACACAACATCAACCATCACCATCAACTGCGCAACATCAACAACCAGCACCACTAGTACCACATCCACCACAGCAACACCACCACCAATACCAGCAACACCTGCAACAGCCGCTGTTTCATGCCCAACAACAAATGCCTCCACCGCAATATTATGGAGCCGTTCAATATGACAGAGATGTACAACAACAAGCTCAGCCAACAATGCCAACATCAGCAACTGGTCTTTCATTCCCACTTCCAGCTATTAAGATACCGCCTCCTATCCAACCAGGACAACCATCTACTGCTACTACCCAACAACAACAACAGCAACTTCCACAATCACCAGTCGGATCTTCTCAATCTAAAACCAAGAGACCTTCAAAAGGAAGAGTGTTTCAATGCACAGGATATCCTGGCTGTAGTATGTCCTTTACCAGAAGTGAACATTTAGCTAGACATAAACGAAAACATACTGGTGAACGTCCTTTTTCATGTCCATATTGTTCAAAGAATTTTAGTCGATTGGATAATTTACGACAACATAAACAGACTGTGCATTCTTATGAGACATATTTGAATAAAGATGACGAAGAGGAAGGGAGAACAAAGACGAGGAGGAAGAGTAGCAAGTCGCTCCAGCAACAGTCGCCAAGTCAAATGATGGGAGCAGGAGGTGCAGGTAGTGCTGGCCATCATTTTGTGAGTCAACCAGGTTATTTGAATTCAGGGATGGTTTATCTGTATTATGTACATCTGCCATATGGACAACCTATACTATCCCCATATCAACAAGCGCACCCATCACAAGTATCTCCACTCATCCAACCACCTCCACAATACCATCCACAATCACAACAAATTCCAAGCGAAGTCGCCACCATCAACAATTCATTACCTACACTCCCACCATCACACCCAACAAAACTCATGCAACAACCAACACCAACTGATAGTCATCTTCCAGTAACTGACGATCTCAAGATCCCTGACCATCATTTCAGTCGCAAACGCCGTCCAAGACCACTTTCACTCCTCAGATCGACACATTCTGAGAAAGTTGTACCACCACTTTCGTCATCTGATGATGATAGTTTTATGAGATCGGCCCCGGCAACGGCTGCAGCAAATTCATCATTTGAAACTAGTTTATTTTCATTACCGCCTCCACTTAAATCTTCTTCTTCATCTATTGCTTCGTCTAACTTTCCATCGAATTTGATTAGTCCCTTGAGTCCATTATTTCATCAATCGATTAGGAGTACTCCGAATTTGAATCGTGTTTCATCAACGATGTCGAAATCGCCACTTTCTCAGATGTCAAAAGGTTTGAGTGTTAGTAATGGTGCTGTAGCTGCTGTTGTGCCGACTAGTGTGACTTTTTCGCCGATTGTGCAAACGCTGAGTAATAGCACGACAACGAGTACGGGGTCGAGTGTATCTTCTCCAAGACCCTCTAGTTGGTTAAAGGGCGTCTTAAATGATGATGAAGATAAGAAACACCAGAATGAAGAGGAAGATGAAGTGCTGACAGAGGATACTGCTTCGGCTACGAGTTCGATCATGGATGTGAAGAAAAAGACGATGGATGATGAGATTGATGGAGAAGAATCAGGAATGGCTGCTGTTGAGCAGAAGCTAGATGTTGATATAGGTGGATATGTGTCGAAGAAGCCTACTATTAATAGTTTGATTTCGTTGGAAGAATCGGTGGTTGTGAATGGGAAGGCATGAGTTAAAGTTGCTTTTTGGATTATTATTCAGTTCTTAGGTTTTTTGTTATATGTTCTTATGATTTTTCTATTTTGTATTATTCAGTTCGTTATTTATACCATTTTATATCTATTACATATATTATTTAGAAAAAGAATGAAAGAAGACATTATATGGATATATACTTGCACTCGTAGACGTTGGCAAGATTGATTCGCTGTTGAGCTGAGTAGATGGTGCTTTATTACTCACAGCAAAGTTTTAAACCAGACTCTACATTGACGAAGTAGCTTCTTGTCTTTTTGATTTCTGATTGGGAAATCTTGAATGTGTTACTCTTTATAAGAACTTTAATCACCACCTCATGACCAAAAGGAATCATTGCCAGTAGAAGTATTGCCCCTCCAAATCCTCAACAACTTCCAGCCACCTCACATACAAGCTCCAAACACTCGCTAATTCATCAAATTTTCTACCCCATAGTACACAAACACCCGCAAATTCTCAATCAAACTCTCAATACAACCCACCTGAAAAGCCAACTCCCTTCCTACACCCTCTTCTTCTGCCTGAACTAACCCAACTAAACATTTCAACAACCCACTCAATCGAAATAAATACTCGACATTCTTCAAATATCGAGCATATACTTTCTCAACCCCATCAAATCTCTTCTTGACCACATGTTTGGCAATACCGACACAATCATATTCCAAAATATGCGAGCGTAGACTGGGTAACATTTCTGACATTATGAATGATTCATAGTCGTGTATAAGTGAGAGTAAGTGGGCGTTTGTATGTGCTTTTTGACGGTGGATTGATTGGAGACGGGAGATGTCGGATTTTAGTTGTTGAATTCGTTGGGATGAAGATTGAGGCTCCGTACTGATTGGGGGAAGACCATATTTTTGTTCGAGAAGATAGTGGAGGGGGTCAGGGTGGTGTGAATTGGGAGGTGGTGGGGGTGATGAAGATTCGTCGTCTTCACTTATATCATATATTTCATGTTTTCCGTTCTGTGGAGGGTGTAGCAGTTGTTGTGATGGTGGTGGTGACAATTGTGCATGTGGAAACTGCGGTATTGATTCTAGTATGTCTTTGGATATTTCTGGTGTTGGATATGTGACATATTGATAATCAATCAATTTGGTGATCTTATTGATGAGTTGTTGATTATGGGCTATTTGTTGTGATAATTGTTCTACTACGTCCAATAATGGTTGGATGTTTTCAGTCTTAAGAAGAAAGTAGTAGTTGGATGGAGCAATCAAGCCTGTCTGATTATGATCTGTCATGTTTGTTGAAATAAGCTTGAGTAAATTATTATGGCCAACATTTGATGGTAGGTTTATTCTTGAGGATTTTAATGGTGATATTATGCGGTGCTACCATGCGAAAATATCTACTATTACTATCACTTTATAAACTATTACTGATATGAAGATAAGCCCATTCAGATGCTGTCTATTAGACTAAGATCATTATATTTATATACACACACCACACACCTAATTCTTCTTTATAATCACCCACCAATTATCCTTCTCATAACCATCTTCAACAATTGAACACATTTCAGTCTTGAGGCAATTATCAACCAATTCTCCCTTTTTATACAAATGATAGAACCTATACTTTGTCTCATCCTTCTGTTCCTCTTCTTCTTGTTGTTCCTCTTCTTTTTGTTGTGCTTCTTCTGGTGTACTCTCCTTTTCCAGTTCATTTTGCTTCTTTCTTCCCTTCTTAGGCTTCTTTGGTTGTGGCTTCTTTAACACCCAGGGGATCAAAATATCTTGCTCATCACCTTCCTTGTACCCCCTTCTGGAATTCTCTTGCTCCAATGCCCAACAATATATCAAACATTCACCACCGGATCTTAACTTTGATAATATCTCAACAACAGCTTCAATTCTTCTTTGTTCAGTTGCAAAATGATGAATTACAGCTATCGAAATTGCAAAATCAAAAGTGGCATTTGGATGAGGTAATGAAAGTCCATCTGCTACACCTAAGTTATAACCCTTATTAATTTGTTGAGCACATTCTATAAGACCCAGAGATCGGTCAGTACCGATTATGTATAAGTTAGGATTGACGCCTAAGTATTTCCCATTACCACAGCCAACATCTAGGCCAACGGAATGGTTTGGACGTGATTTTAAGAATTTTTCAACAATTGGCCATGGTTTATATCTTGTTTGGGAGAAATGAGGAGCGATTTCATTATAGACTGTGTGGACAAAGTCTGATTCCTGGAGCTTTGGATCAAGACCTTTTTCAATTGGAACAGATGGGGTTGCCATATTACTTAAGTATATAATGTTCAATGAAAATGGGTTATAATATTGGTGATGACTTACCATCAGATAATTTTTTTTTAGCCTTGGGCTTTTTTTAGGAGACCACATGGAAATATGCTATAATAATATGAAAGGTATATGATAATATATAAGGGATGTTTTCATGGTTGTATAGGACTATCAAGAGTATTGAATATGTGTTAATAGTAATACTAGTTCTAGCTGGACCATTTATATATCATTCATCAACTATTCTCAACACCCAAATATCAACGTTAAATAACTTGATAAGCAACTTCCCAATAACCATCCCAGTAGGTATCCAATTTGGTAATGAACACTTCAATTTTCCAGATTTAGTTCAAGCAACTCAATTACAAATCAATCAGGAATTGAAATACATGACAAACAAGAACATCTATGTCCAATTAATTGATAATCTTAACAATTACCAAATCAACAATGTAACTAATTATACTGTTGAATTGATTTTAAGCACCGAGACTTCATTGGGGGTTGTTGGAGATGATCTAAAAGCATTTGCGGTTTATACTCAAGAATCAATCTATTCTAATGATTTACCTTATTTGATCACTCAAACTGTGTTACATCATTTAGTTAAACCCGAGATTGAAGTTTTAAATACTGGAAATACCATGCCTGAAGAGCTTGATATAAGAGTATTTCTCGGGGATATGTTATTAGAAACAAACATTACAACTACGCTAGATACTTTCACCAATCTACTTAACGATATAACAAAAGTAAATTGGACAATTGTGAATACAAATAGCAATGACACTCGTGTTCAGATCTCGAGAGGAGAAATACGCCAATTGAATGATGCAGAACCAATAGTTGATATGATGAGGATAATCGAAGAATATATGAATGTCCCAACAGGTTCCATTGAGAATATTAGGTTAAGAATACAGGGTGTTAGGAAAATAAAGACGTTGAATCATTTGCTAGAGTTAATCAATAAGGTAAAACAAAATCCAAAAGAGAATCTTGATTTATTTAAGAACGTGAGTGGCATTGTTGATGATATACTTACTGGTGTTGATACTAGTTGGATAAGCCATTTAAATAATCTTAAGTTACTACATTAATTTCCTATTACCTGCTTTGCTTAATAGATATTTGTACAATTGGTAGCGACCTGTCAATGTTTATTCGAAAAAATTATTCAATCACCTCAATTTAATCATTCATGTGGTTATATCACCAACAATAAATCACTTACCATGTCCTCATCACCTGAAATAGAATACGAGTCAGATGCACTGTATGAATCAGATGTAAGTCTTGACGAAGAAGACGAAGAATTGATATGGAGAGTATTCTTCAGCGCCTTAGACAAAGCGCAAGGCGGAGGAGAAGAGGAAGAAGAAGATTCAGATGACTACGATGACGACAACATTGATGATGATAACGACAACAACAACAGCGACGGTAACGATGAAGATGAAGACACTGACGACGATATATCGAATCTATCCGACATTGATGATCAAGAATTAGTTGAAAAATACCGAAATTTAAAACATTCGCCAATCGATCGAAATCTTAGTGAAGAAGATAAGAAACGATTATTAATCGCCAACTTCACTGAAGATCAAATGGAACGATTTGAAGCATATAGAAGAATGACGATCAATAAACCTGGAGTCAAAAAGATCTGTAATGGGGTTGTGGGACATTCTATTGCTCATAATATAGCAGTTGTGATTGCCGGGATATCAAAGCTGTTTTTGGGAGAAGTCATAACTAAAGCATTTGAGATCCAGGAAAGAGAAAATAAAGCAAGGTTTATTTTGGATATTGATGCCAAAAAGAAGCAAAAACGTGAGATTGTGCTAAGTTTGGAAAGAGGTCAAGATATTGAAGTTGATGAGAGACGGTTACAATATGAAGGAGATAGAGTGCTGCCATTACAGCCTCATCACGTAAGAGAGGCTTGGAGGATATATAAGTTGGAGAATAGTGGGGTTTTTACGAATCCAAATAGGCGTCAAGGTGATGCTGATGGATGGTTCTTTAGATAATAATGTGTATTATTTTCTATGATATATAGTTAAAAGGGTTTGGTTTTACCTTTGATGACTTCGTCTCATTACGTTTCTTCGTATTTTCCAAACTCCACCTACTTTACTCTTGCCTTCAAAACTCACATATGGAATTTGGATATCATGTTCATCGTAATTTCGTTTTCTTTGGAGCGATTTAATCTTTTCACCAATAAGTTTTGGATGTAAGATTTCTATACTCGGTATTTCTCCTTCTCCCTTAACTAAAACTATCTTGTATCCCAATTCAATATTCTGTTTTACCTTATCAACAACAACACCTGGCAAATATACATTCATATACTTTTCCAGTTTGTTGATACTATGAATAATCATCAATCCTAGATATTTCGCTTTTTCTATATCATCAATATGCAAAATCTCCAATAACTCTTCGGGATCGAGATATTGAGGATGTGATTCAAGTTTTTCGTCATGATATAAGCCCCCCTTGACAGATTGATAAAGTTCATCGTCGATTGCATAAACTCCCATAATCGAAGATTCTATCAATGTAAATAAATCTTCATAATTGAAATCGGACCCCTGTCGATGATTTAACACAGATACCGCATTTATACCTGCATTGGGTGTTGTTGCTGTTTCGTAAGAAATTCGTAATGGCGACTTATCCAATAAACGATCTGCAAATGAAAATTGTTTGTTTGGGGTAGTATGGAAATATGCCAATTTATATAATGTGCGAATTTGTGCTGGCGAATATTTGGGAGTTTGATACATGCCTGGTAACACTTCCATACCTTGAAATGTTAAATTAGAGTAAATGTCGATATTTTCAGGATGATCAATATCAAGATAATTCGTCAACAAGATTAATTTATCGGGGTTTATCATTTGCGTAATTTCAATCAAAAGTTGTTTACCATATCCCTTAATCCATCCTGGCGTATTGATTATCAAGTTGTTCCCTTTAGGTTTATAAGTTGTCTCATATATGTGAAATAATTGTTTGATGATGGCGACGTAATGTTGTGGTATGTGAATTGGTGAAGTATAACCGAAATAAACATCATGACGTTCATTAGTCGCTATTGAAGGGATTGAAATCCCGAAATTGGGTTGGGTGAATTCACACAATGATAGACTATATGGATATGAAAATTCCGATTGTCCAGGATCGAGATCTAAATATGAGATTGGTGAGGAATCATGATCTAAAAGGAATGAACTTAAGAGCGATTTGGAAAACGTCGATTTTCCGGTGTTTTTATTCCCAATTATCATGATTATCTTTTGTTCTTCTTTATCAGTGGTTAACTGGACAATTCTCGATGTCCATGATTTATCAACACTTAAGCCAACAATACCTGGTCTCTCTTGCAATAAAATCTCAAACGAATATCTATCAAACATTCCTTGTCCCATCTCTTCATCCCCATAATCATATTCATCATCATTCTTTCCATTATACACTAATCGCTTAAACGGCTTATAATATTCTCCTACCATTTCCAACCCAGTTCGATAATCAAACAACCTGATAACAGACTTATATTCACTAGAAAACAAATGATCATTTTCGTCAGTGCGAAGTTCTACAACAGACAGTCTTTCTCCTACTTGGGTGCTCGATATAATTGGCAACGACTGTGATCCAATCGCAATTATGTCATATGTCTTATTAGGATTCGCCGGGATATAATGGCATTTGTTAAACATAATGGCTCCACGATAGATTTTCACTCTGCATTGGCCCAGGATTAGAATGTATTCGTTTACTCTGAGTCCAATCGTCACATACTTATCGCTGAAAATGATATTGTTGGAATCGTATGCAAATCGGGATTGGGTAGGAAAGTTGGCAGGGGGGGGAGTACTTGATGGAATTGGGATGCTATCCTGGGGGATCATAGGGGTGGATATCCCATTGAGGGAAGATTGTCGTGGCATTTGTTCTAGAACTTGTGATTCTTCTTCATCAGATGAGTTTGCTTGATATTGGAGGAGTGCTGGATCATCTTCGTTATCAGAGGCGTCTCCACCTTCATGGAAGATTGAAGAGAGGGTTGAGTTGTCTTTTAGGGCGGCGTATGCGCTCATTATCTATCTTCTATTAATCACCTTAAGTATTTTTAGCTTTATGAATATGGATGCATTCAAAGGTGATGGATTGTGATGTTTATGGGCATAATTTGCAAAAAAAAACATTTTTAAATTTTTTGCATGTTAGAAGAACAAAAGATGCAAAATTTCATTCTGACAGATTGTAGATACCATTTATTTACAGTTTAAGTTTCGTATAATACTATCTTATCGAGGGGTAGTAATAGATCCAATACTTCGTGCTTGAGGACTCATGCTGTTTCAACGCGCTCGAAGAAGTATAGTATCCCAGATCGTTTCAGGAACGGACTTGTATGACTGCAGGAGAGTTTACACTATTTATCAAAGATATTAATTTGGAATATTGTCATGGTTCAACTGCTGTTCAATACATCCGTAATACATGCATAAAGAATAGAGTAAAATGTATCTCTATCGGAGCATTTATGCATATATTTATGAATATACTGAATAGCAGTTGAAAATATTAGGCATCCTTAAATTTCTTTGCTGGATAAGGGTTATATTAAGCATAACCCGTAAATAAGATGTTATCGTGTAATATTCATGACGAACATCCCATTAGCACTGGTTCTCTTCAAACAACAACAAACGAAACAACAACTTCAACTACTTTAAACCATCTCTGGATGTTTGCTAATGTATTCCCGTAAGGCAATGGGGGCAGTCATTTTCAAGGATTAATACCGAAACCATTCTTCAGACTCATCGAGAAAACCTCAAGAAGATGGATCCAGTATTCCATTTGAGGTTGTTAAAGTCAATATACCAGATGCTATGTAGCAATGATTTATAACTTCAACAATTTTCATTTCAATTGAAACACCTTTATACCTTTTGAATACTTACGAAGGTAGCTGAAGAACTTTATTAATTTTAAAAGTAGATTGATTGATTGATTCAAAAGAGAAAAACCAATTATATAATTCTATAAATATTGTGGGGATTTGGGTTTCCTTAAATAAAATCTTTGAATTGACCAAAAGCCTTATTGTTAACAAGAATAGCAAGAGTTGGTTAATAACCCAGACTAACTATACTTCGGAAATTTTATCTGGTTCCATGAATGAACTGAGTTAGTTTACTTGCGGTTCCATAGAAAAAGAAGAGGTAGAAGTAATGGTTGATATGGCCACCAGTTTTCTCTCTTTCGAGGGAGTAATTTTATACAATGGCGTATTATGTATTATGTATTGAACCTAAACGTCAAATAAAAAGACAAAGGATCATAAAAGATCAGCTCCATAGGTTAAGGATGATACAAAGGAGAGGATGGACCATAGGTAGTACTATTAGGTAGATAGAAATAAAATTATGATTGTGGATTTGTATTTTTCATATATTGAACCACCTTATTGTGGTGTATAAGCTGTCTAAATATACATATAAAAACTATCTAACATGTTGGGCAACATCATTGTAAGCAGGTGGAGGAACATCCGGATGTAAAAATCCCGCCTCATTCACCTTTTGATTAGCATTCTGTTGTTGTGAAGGAATATGATGATGAACAGTCGTATGATGATGATGGTGCTGTACTGGAGGTTGCTGCTGTTGTGATTGTTGTTGAACAGGAACTTCTTTAACGACGACCCTCGGCGTAGTTGCGGTTTTCCAAAACATAAAGAACATGGCGAATCTCATTGGACTCCACCTCCTTCTGACTCTGACTACTTTAGGTCTTTGTTGAGCTGGGGTGTTATTGTTTTGTCTGTTTGAGTTGTTATAATTGGAATTGTTGTTATAATTGGAGTTATTGTTATAATTGGTGTTATTTCTGTTGGAATTATAACTGGAGTTATTGTTAGAAGAATACCTTGAATTCTGATCACGGTATCTATAATTTGAACTGCTAGCGTTGTTGGCGGAACTTGATTGGTAGTTTCTTTGGGTGGACGATGAGGATCTGTATCCTGAGGAGGAGGATTGTCTTGCTGAATAACTTGAACTGTAACCTCCGTATCTTGAATAACCACCACCATAGCCACCGTATCCTGATCTTCTTCCGTACATTGTAATAATAATAATTGATTTGTTTAAATTGAGTTATATAAGTAAAGTAAAATTGTTTGATGATGATAAAAGAAAAAAATAACAATCAATAAAAAGGTCCTCGAACCCCATATTTATAGACCTGTCAATTGGAGCACTGCCCGACGGACATACTTTTCAAATGATGGGGATAGTCATCCCTGACATGCTGATGATTAATTCCGAAGGTGATGATCTCATTGAAGTGCATGAAAAAAAATAATTTTCCGAATTGTTCTTATCCGGAAACAAAAGGAAACAATTTTCCGAAAGAGACAAAAAGAATATTTTTTAGCGGTATTTTACGTTTATATGTTCCAAAAAGAAACTTCGTCATTGTTTTCCAGGCGAAGTCGATTTGAAATTTGAATGAACACTTTTATGTGAATGGTTGTTAGGATGATCTGATAATACTACGTGTAAGGACAGACATGCCGAGGTTTAGTAATTCTTGGATTGTTATGTCAATTCTAAGCCCAAAAATAAATATTCTGGCATATTTCTCGAATTGAAATAGAAAATTTTCGTATAGAATATACAGGCCGTGTAGGGAAAGTATTAAACTTAATCTACTCCTTTGACGGTATAGTTTGTAATGATGCTGATAGATAGATACTTATATAATTTGTAGATGATAATGGAATGCTTGATCTAAATCTAGTGATTTGACTAGCGTAGGAACTACACTTCAATTTTTTTTAGAAAATGGTAGTTATTGAACTTGAATGAACTGTAAATTGCATCGTAATTCTATATAAAGTTAAAAAATTGGATATACAATAGTGGAGGGAAATGAACTCCTTAAATATATAAAACTATAACAAAACATAAAACCCACTAAAAATCAGCTTTAAATAAAAGTGTAAGGTAACACAATTAAACCATCGTAACTAACTCAAAGCAAATATAAAATCCCAATTAATTAAACCAAATACCAAACAATAGCCAACCCATCTTGCTAATAATATGAAAATGCCTTTTCAGTAATAAATAATGTCTGTAGATTCAATTAATAATGATTCTCTAAAAATATATGTTTATCTATATCAAACACTTTATAAATTTTCAAGTTTCCACTGGTAAAGTCATTATTAAACAATTTAAAAATATTATATTCAATAAACTCGGCATTAAATTTATAATTAAAACTATCGACATTAAAATATTTAAAGTGATAATATAAAAACAAACGGGTTAATCTTTCATCTAAGTTAGAAGATAATATCTTATCGCATCATAAGAAAAAACATTATAATAAGCTCTAAGAAATAGTTTATGTTTAATATATAAATCCTTAGCTAAACATGGTGAAACATTAATAAATCTAGATATACAATAATCAATATGTATTTTCTTTTTCAAACAATATTTAGCTAGATTAGTATCAACTAAAATATCATTTACATCAAATTTATCAAAATTAGAACAGTAGTATTCCTTTCCAGTCAAAAATTATTTAAATTACAATAATCTACATCAGAAATATGATTACCTCTAAAATTTAGAGGAAATACTCTTCTAGCATAATCTTCAATGGTATTAATGTATTCATCACAAACTTCATTTATTTTTTGATCATAATAGTCAGGGTAACCAGTATCAATATATTTTTGAGTAGCATAAAACCTTTTGTCTAAACTCAACTTTTCTAAAGTTTCTTTTCATCATAATGAATAGTAAAGTAAAAATTTAACATACTATGTAACTCTTTATACTTAATCAACTCTTCGGGGTGTTTAAAATAAAAAAACATAAGGAGTTAACAACTTATTAATATAAAAAGAAGGCAAATAATAATTATTCTCCAAATATGAATCGATTACATACGAAACATCGCAATCATACTTATAAATATATTTTTGTAATTCGAAACCATTACTGAATCATAGTCCATAGAATCTACATTAAAGTCTTCTTCATAGTATTCTTTAAAATCTTTCAATACACCATAATACAATAATAAATCGTAATTCATTTTTTAAATTATACAAAATCAAATCACTTTCGCCTAAACTACGTAGTTCCTTCCGCCCAATTTATCTGCGTGCAATGTATGTTGGATGTAACTTTTTTCATCTGATTCGCATTTTTTGTTCCTGTTCCTTTAGCTAGCTGCAAAAAATTTTGCAATCGAATTCTTCGAATGAATATTCAATTCAGAAGTTTTTCCCCGGATAGTCAAATTGTCTAAATTGTGTGCAATTAAATTTCTTAAATACTAATGCTAGCCATATCTACAGCATACAAAATTGAGAAAATTTAAAACTAATACGCCCTTCAGAAGTCGATGCTCTATCTGAAAGGTTAAAATTTCTTCAGTGAAGCTCCCCGTACCTTGAGTGCAAAGTGTTCTACAATAATTGTAAAAAATAGGCATTTAAAATCTAAGGGGAACAAATTAGTTGCCCAATGCTATTGATGACACGCCTTCGTGAAATAGGTTTATCAAAATTTTGGATCACTATGTCTATTACAAGAAATGTATAATAAATTTTTTTCTTGAAATGGTACAAATATTGACTTTCTTTTAACCAGATATTAACCTAGCAACGAAACAGGACTCGATAAGGAATTCTTAAGCCCTTAATTTTCCACCAAAAAGGGACTCATATTTGCCCAGACGTTTAGATACTAATATACTCAACTACAATTGGTGGATGGAATATTGATTAATTCGAAGATGGATGTTAATAATGATGTCTGGATGGGAACATTTCCCGAAAAGGAAACAATTCCGGAAAAATAAAACTATTGAAAGATGATACTGTCGCAAGCTGATTAAAATATTGCAGCTCAACCTAGAGATCTTACTGCGTCGTATCAGTACAATAAAGTATCATTCAAAAGTTAATATAGTGCTAGGGATATTCATCCCTCTTTAGAACTTGTCCCAAATCAGCAAACGTGGAGCTTGAACCTATTAATGTGACTAGCAGCGCGTCTTGATGTTAACTCAACAACAATGTAGAGAAATATTGATGTTGTATGCTTTACATTAAGATGGGTGTGGACCTTTAAGCGTTTTTTTCAAGAACTAGCGAAGCCATTGCTGTGCAGCAGAACAAGAACAATTGGTAACAAAGGGTGTCAAATAAAAGCTGCAAAAAGACACTTTCATGGTCTATTTTTTCCAACTTTTCTCGAGCAATATATTATTCGACATGCTGTTTTAAAAAACTGGTGACTTTCCGATAATTGCTTATTCTCTTCGTTAAGAAGTTATACATCTCGTGCGTAAACCATAAAAAGCTGTTCCACGCACAAAAATCATACGACGCGCAACGCTGGATTAGAATACTCCGACGTCCCCAGTACAATACGAGAGAAAATCGGAATATTTTTTCGCCGTTTGACATTTTGTGTTATAAAAGTAGTTTTTCCGAAGGAAGCAAGCAGAAAGAGAATGCAGTCTCCCCCCCTCCCTTCAAACAAAGCCAAATATTTTCTTCCGAAATTAGCTTGGACTTGGAATTTAAAACTTACAGAAAAAGTTAACACACTCACCATCACTTGATGTACATTCAACTTAAAAAAATTTGTTGTCCATCCCCCCATTCCCCCAATAATAAATTTGGTTGTCAATTTCATGGAGTTGTAAAGGTGCCCCATCCCCCCCTCCACACATATAAATTAGACACACACACACAAATAAGAACAATCACCACACGTATAAATTCTTATTGTTCCAAAAAAAATTCCATCTCCATCACATCTAGTATAAATATTCCACATTGCCTGTTTATTAACCCCTGTTCTTTTTCATTTTCTTTATTAAATTAGTACAACGATATGGCCTTACCAACTAAATTAGAAACTGTTATTTCTGACATTGAAAAGCAATTCCTGATCAATGATGAATTCATTATCAAAGCTGCTGACTACTTTGTCAAATCCATGGAAAAAGGATTAGCATCACCAAAGCAAACTAGAGAACATATGCCAATGATCCCAACCTATGTAACCAGTATCCCAAATGGTAAAGAAAAAGGATTATTCTTAGCTGCTGATTTGGGTGGTACTAATTTCAGAGTCTGTTCTATTGATTTAAAAGGTGATCATACTTTTGAATTAAAGCAATCGAAGTATAGGATTCCTATTGATATTATGAAAGCAAGTGAAGCTGAAGAATTATTTTCATATTTGGCTAAGAAAGTAAAAGCATTTTTAGATGAACATCACCCAGAAGATGTTTCTGACAGTACTTTGAAATTGGGTTTCACTTTTTCATTCCCTGTTGATCAAACTGCATTAAACAAAGGTACGTTAATCAGATGGACTAAAGGGTTCTCAATTGATGATGCTGTTGGAAGAGATGTTGTTGAATTGTTACAAGCTAACTTGGTAATTTTGGGAGTTAAGGTTAATGTTGTCGCTTTGGCTAATGACACTGTAGGTACATTATTATCAAGAGCTTATGTCAATAATCCAGCTGAAACCAATTCCAACACCATCATTGGAAGTATTTTTGGTACTGGGACCAATGGTGCTTATTATGAAACTTTGGAAAATATTCCAAAATTAACCAAGGATCAAATCCCACAAGGTGCTAAAGGTATGGTTATTAATACTGAATGGGGGTCATTTGATAATACTTTACAAGTATTACCATGTACCAAGTATGATGAAATCGTTGACAAGGAAACAGCAAACCCAGGATATCATTTATTCGAAAAGAGAATCAGTGGTATGTTTATTGGAGAAATCTTGAGAGTTGCCTTGATTGATTTGTTTGAACAAGGATATATTTTCCAAGATTTGTATAAACAAAGAGGTGGATCATTACCACACAGAATTACCGAACCATGGTTATTAGACGCCGAAATTTTGTCATATCTTGAAATCGATGATTCTACCAGCTTAAAGATGTCTGAATTAATCTTGCAAAATCAATTAAGATTACCAACTACTGTAGATGAAAGATATGTCATTCAAAGACTTACTAGAGCTATTTCTCGTAGAGCAGCATATCTTTCAGCTATCCCATTAGCTGCAATTACCAAAAAGGTAAAGGATCAATATAAGGATGACGATAAGGATTTTGAATTTGGATGTGATGGATCAGTTGTTGAATTTTATCCAAATTTTAGAAAAACCGTTTTGGAAGCAGTTGCGATTATCGATCCATTGAAGGGAACAAACAAGAAGATCCATTTGAAGATCGCTAAGGATGGATCTGGTGTTGGTGCTGCCTTATGTGCAAGTACGGTTTAGAAGATAATGACAGTTGATTTTAGGTTTGTTTTAAGATATAGCTTTTTGTATACAGTAAATAGTTCAGATTCGTTTTGTTGTTCAGATGTTCTCTCCCCCCCTCTTCGCCCCCATATGGACGAATTTTGTGGGACTAAACATATGCTTTTCCCGAAATGCCCATTTCCATCTCTCATTACAATGTATAAACGATGTAAGAGTTATCTTATCACCATTCTCGGCAGAATATACATATTTAAAAGAACTATTAAATTTTTCAATTTACAAAGGTATTTTTCCCTCGTAAATTTCTTGTTGAGTTCTCCCCCACACTAAGAAAAATTATTTTTTCACCATATGTTACTCAACCATAGTTTTCCCGAACCATATTTAGTTCTTCCGAAAATTTTGACAGACAGGAACAAATGGAAAGCGATGCATAGAGAGACATGGAATATAAATAGGTGACTGTAGAACCCTTGGTTTACATATTTTAATAATCTTATGAAGCCTTTCAAATCAAGTAAATTCAATACATAGTCAACATACAACAATGTCATTCACATCTTTCATCAAGCCAGAATCTGATCCAAACATCATTGTCCCAACCCAACCATTTAACTTATCCCCAAACATCGTCGAAAGATTCTCATTAGTTGGAAAAGTTACCGTCGTTACCGGTGGTTCAGGTGCTATTGGAGGTGCTATTGCAGAAGGATTTGCTCAAGCTGGTGGTGATGTTATTATTTTAGATTATAATAAAGATCATGGATTATGTAAACGTTTACTGACTACTTATGATATCAGATCAAAATTCTATCAACTTGACATTACAAATCCTGAACAAGTTAAACAAGTTATTGGTGCCATAGAAGAAGAGTTTGGTACTATTGATGTATTTGTTGCTAATGCCGGTATTGCATGGTATACAGGTTCAATCTTGAATGAAGATTCTACCGTTGAAAACTGGAAACGTGTTTATGATGTCAATGTTCATGGGGTATTTTATTGTGCCAAATATGCTGGTGAAATCTTTAAGAAGAAAGGAAAGGGTTCTTTTATCATTACTGCATCGATGTCTGCTCATATTAACAATGTTCCAAATTATCAAACATGTTATAATTCAGCCAAGGCTGCAGTTATGCATATGGCAAAGGGATTAGCTGTTGAGTTTGCTGGGTTTGCTAGAGTTAATTCAGTTAGTCCTGGATATACTAATACTCTTTTATCTCAACCAATTCCAAAGGAACAAAGAGCTAAATGGTGGGGATTAACTCCTATGGGAAGAGAAGCCGAAACCGATGAATTAGTCGGCGCATATCTTTATTTAGCTAGTGATGCTTCTAGTTTTACTACTGGTTCTGATATTAGAGTTGATGGTGGTTATTGCAGTGTTTAGTTTTATAGATTTGATAATATAATGAAAGATGTTGTTTTTGTTAACAAATAAACTTAAAACACTCATTGTAGTACTCTTGTCTAGTCAAGCCCAAATGATCCTTCTATTGTTAAAATACCGTTGCCACATTCCAATATAGAAAGTGTTAAACTTGTTCTAAATTTAAATTTTGATCTTGTCACCACTCGAGGCAAACAAAAAAGATCCCTCCACGTAATTTTTCACTCTCGAGAAATTTAACCTCCACGAACCTCCACATCTTTCTAGTCACCTCCAACCAACCAACCAACCAACTACACCAAATGCATTCATCAATATACTTCCTATTCCTCCTATTCATCTACCAAGCATGCGCAATTATGCCCAATGTGGGATCAATTATCCAAAACACGCACACCCCACCACCAAACCCGCAAAAATCCTTACCTGATCTTATCAAAATCGATTCAATATCCGAAATATCCCACTCTTGGGACATTTTAGGCGCCATTTCTTACGATACTGGACGTTTGATTTTAGACAAGACCGGTGCTGGTGGTGTATGGTCACGAGAAGTTTTGAATAATGGTGAATGGACTTTCGAGGCAGTTTTTAGAAGTAGTGGGAATGTTCAAGATTTATTATATTCCCAATCTAATGGAATTTCATTCTGGATTGTCACTGAATCATCTAAAGCTATTGGTGATAATTTTGGTGGGATGAAGAAGTATGATGGGTTTCAGATATTGGTTAATAATTTTGAAAAACCGGGTTTGAAGATATTTAATAACGATGGTTCACAATTTGGAGGACAAAATATTGATGACGCTATTGGAGATTGTGAATTTCAATATTTGGGTTCACAGGTTCCTTTTACTTTACGTGTATCTTATTCTGCTAGTAAGAAATGGTTTAAAGTCCAAGTTAATAATAATTTATGTTTCAAGACTGATCAAATCAAGATTGGTAGTGTAATGAAGTATGGTATTACTGGGAATATCAACCTGGAATCAAATGAAAAGTTTGAAATCTTACAAGCACGCGTCTGGGACGAATTGATTAGTGATGCAATTGATGATCATGGATTGCTTAGTGCAGATGGAGCAGTCAAACTCACTCAAGTCGTTGATAGTAAACCTACTGCTATCACCAACCAAAAGGAATCCTTAATGGAAAGACAAAGAAGACAAAGACAAGAAGAACAACAGAAATACCAAAAAGCCCTTTTGGAAAGACAACAAAGACAACAACAATCACCACAACCACAGCAACCACCACCACCACAACAACCTCCTCAACAACAGCAATTCCAGGATTTATCAATCTTAGAATCAAAACTTCAATCGCTTGAAAAAATAGTTGAAACCCTTTCAGAATCACTCATAAATCAAGAAAAACTCTTCAAGGAAACAACTGTTGGCATTTCCAATTCCTATAATGCTCAAAGCCAACAAATCAAATCCATAACTGAATCATTACAAACCATCGAAAATACCTTTTCAAAACAATATGCCGATCTCTTATCTGCCATTTCTCATTTAAATGAAAAAGTGATTGGTGAAGTTAGACAACAACATTATGTGATTGGACAACTTACACAAAAAGTTGATTTATTGATGAATAATCATAAAGAGATTGCACAACAATTCAATGAACAAGAACGGAAGATGGTTGAAACACTGGTGGTACAACAACCTACAACAAGTACATTGGAAACTTTGACGAGATGGTTACTTATTCCATTAGTCATCATTCTCTTGATTCTTTTGATTTTCGTCCATAGACTTAGACATGACATCAAGCATTCCAAGCTTTTATAGAGTTATATATATACTTGTAGATTATTCAATACAAAATAAAATGTATATTTAAATTATAGAAAAAAAAGGAAACTTAAAAAGAAATATAATCATTGTTTATCGTTTTATATATATATATATCCAATTTATTGTTCCTTCACAGGCAGAGGGTCCCTAGATTGTGATTCAAACCTTTCAGCTAAATCCTTAACAGAACTTTTTCTTCCAATACTAGCAACAAATTTTGGTGGTGGAATAGGCGCATTATCACCATTACCAAGCTCAGGATTACTAACATTATTTCTATATATGACATCCTTCTTCAATGGGATGGAAGAGACTGGTGGTGGAGTATTTAAATTCCTTTTTGCCGGGGATACTGATCTTCTTAAACTTCCCAGGGAACCATTAGTGGGTAATTCAGTAGTTGATTGTGTACCAGAAGATCCGGTGCCAGTGCCAGCAGGTTGTGGTGAACCAGAAGTTGAAACTACTTCCTTTTCTGGGGACGATGTAGTAGTTTTCTTATTTGTGGTGGTTGTTGCTGACCTCTTCACCGCGCTTTGTAATCTTGCTTCTAATCTTGTTTTCGATTTGGCAGCAAGATTACTTGGTTTCTGAGTTGATGATGAAACCGAAGAGGCAGGTGAAACTTTCTTACTTGAACTTTCACGACTTAAGTTGGATTTTGGTCTCATTGTAGACTTTCTTCTTAGTTCAGTAAATATTGAATCCTTGTTATTAAACAAATCATTGATCAAATTAGCTTGATGTTTATCATTAATTGTAGAGGACTCGTCTGATTTTGGACGTAATATTAAGTGACCAAATTCTCTACATAACACATTTTGGAATTCTTGTGCTAAATTCTCATCTTTAGATCCGATAATTTCAATTAATCTCTTTAAATGAGTCAATACTGCATCCAAAGTGGCTAAGTTATACTTTGGTAATTCAGCCAATACATTTTGAATACCATTTATTCTTGGTTCAGTCTTAGATTCAACACCTATTGGATAATTTTGATACAATAATTTGATGACATCATAGTTATTATTATATGGTATTATAGAATCAGGTAATTCCATAAAATATAATTTTAATACATTGGTGATTAATTGAGGAGGATGTTGTTTCAAAATATCATTAATAACATTTGGATCATTTGCATCGTTTAATTGAAAACGTAATTTATGGATTTGGGTCAAATGAATAGGTTCAGTCCAAAGATTAATTCTTTGTTCGTCATCTTCTAATTCAGGATATATTGAATCCAAGTGACTTAAAATGCATTGAATAATTAATGGAACAACTCGTTTATCTAATCTAGCTTTAATATTTAAATCAACCCCAAAAGTTTGATGAACGTTTGAATCATAATAATTATCATAAAGGGTAACTTGAGGATTGAATTTACCGGTTTGAAAGTTTTCAATGAAAAATTTCAAATCACTAGTTGGATGAATTGTTTCTTCTAATAACAATAATTCATCAATAAAATTTTTTAAGTGGCCCAAACTGTTAACAAAAGTTGCTAAGAAATCAAAAGTAACTTTCTTTAAAGCTTTTAATCTATCCAATTCACACTTTTGCATAAATGTTAAATGATCCATGATAATTTCCTCAAATTCACATCTTATTTTATCCAACTCTAAAACACAATTAAAATATTGTTTATCCAAATCATTGACATCTTGTATTAATTTGGGTAATTGGGATTTATCATTATAATCAATGGAATTGACACCAATCGCTTCTTTTACATCCTCAAAATAATCCTTCATTAAACTTTCACCAACGGATGATGGAACGATATAACTGCCACTGCTACTAGAAGCATTCATTGGGGCAGCAGCTGCATTTTTATCTTCAGCAGGATTAGGTAAGCCAGTAATTTCAAATACGATTGGTTTCCAGTGATAATAAAACTGAGAAGAATTAATGAAATTTTTCCCCATTGATCCAATCAACCTTAAGAAACCATTATTAATCAATTCTTGACCAAAAGCTTCTGCCTTGTCTAAATTCTTGTTGAATTGTGGCATATTATCAATTAACCATTGAGTAATAGAACTACCAGTGGAAACGTTATGGTAAGTACCCAAAATGGCAACTTTATGAGAAAATTGAGGGATATGAGTTAGCATATCAATCAACAAAGCTTTCATTGCCTTGTGGTCATAAGTTATGTTTCCAAAATGATAAACTTGTATATGTTCTTGTAGTCTTTCTTCTTCTTCTTTTTGTAATTTCTCTTGGAAAGATAAATCTTTTAATTCTTCTTCTAATTCTTGTTCAGTGAAGTGAGATTTAAATTCTTCCAACATTCTACATTTATTGAAATATCTCTTTTGTAATTTTTCAACATAAGTCTTTCTTGATTTATAAAGTTTATATTTTTCAGAAATAATTGATTCACTATATTCGATTCTTTGTTGATGTTCTTTACACCATTTACCAAAAGGATCTAATACATTTATCTTTATAATTGAAGCAATACTTAAATGATAAGAACCTTGATTGATAAAGTTTTCATTTATTTTTTCATAAGCATTTTTGATTGTAGAAACATAATCACTATTGATCTTTCGATTATTGAAAGATTTTTCAATTGATTCTAAGTGATTACCATAAACCAATTCCAGTTCCATTCTCTTTTGGAATAATTGAATGAATTCTTCATTTTCATTGATTCCTTGATGTAATTGATCAAATAATAATTTGAATCCCAGATTATAATCCTGAGTCCAGAAACTATCAGCAAATGACATGATTATTTTAACTATTAGTTGGAGGTATCACTTGCTAAGATAATTTGCTAAATCAATTGATCAATTGATAATATTATTAGTTAAAGGGATATACTAATATATTAATATGGTTAACAGGGTGTTGTAAAGAAAAAAGATCCTTATTATAAGTTTCTTTGTGATTTAATTTTTTTTTTTTTGTTTTGGTTTCAATTGTAAATGTTACTAATAGCTTTAACACTTACAATATCTAGGATATATATATATATAAACTATGTTTCCTATATTAGTTAATAGGTTTCTTACAATGTGTGTATATTTTATCTACCAATAGTTGTAATTCAAATTTTGTTTAGTTTCCAAAAAGAAAAAACTGGGCTATGCAATTCAAAGCACAATACTCTGGTAAAAAGTCTAGGCGATAGGGGTAAGGGCAGGGCCAACACCACACACAGTGGGTGGTATAAAATTTAAATTGTCAATACAACAACATCCAACCATCTATTTATACCACACCCTTTTTACAACACGCTAATCTTTATCATTATTAAATTGGACTAATGTCTCCTTTAAGGTTTAAACTGACATTATGGCAAAATCGCTATCTATAGTTCCTTATAATGACGTCATTATCAACTATACTTCGTATATACATCTCTATAAACCATTTCTATATACAACTTAAAACCCAATTGGCTTATCAGACCCCTTTGGTAACAATCCCAAGAACTTATATATTGACCCCATTTGATCAGCATCTGTCAATCTCTTGTATGCATCATATATTTGATCTTGTTTAGCTTCATCCCCAGAATTCTTCTTCAATAATTGATCAACACGATATCCAATTCCTATATTATGTAACCAATCCCCCTGAGTCACTGGTCCAAAAGTATCAACAACTTGCTTGGAGAGGTTGGCTAAATTATCAAAGTCTACATCAATTGAAAGATCTACTTGACCAGGTAAAATAAATGGAGAAACAAACTTATGCTTATAAATACCTCGAAGTGAACTTTCTGGGATTTGATTAACAACTCCATAATCAATTATAAGTACTGCTCCTGTAGTAGAATTGTTCAATAATTGAATCATCTTCATAATATACAATTCTGCATCTGGACATATTTCAATTCGAGTTCCAACTGGTAAATTACGATATCTTGAACTAACACTAGGAATAATCGAAGATGGAGTTTCCTTGGGGGAAGCAGTTAGATGAAATTCAGTTTCAAGTAATGGATTAACCTCTACTGGTTCACTACCTTCAAGTTTTAATTGGGTATTGGTGACACTTGGTGAATGTTCAACTACAAGTTCTCTCCATCCTTGTTCCTTTCTAATAAATGATTTGATTGGTAATGCATCAAAAAATTCATGTGCCATAATATAATTGGCATATTCTGATGAATCTTTAATATCCTTTTCAGTATCTAACCATTTTATCTTATTATTCCATTTTGTAACAGACACATTATATCCTTCTTCAGTAGTTCCAAACTCTTCATGACTCCGACACAATAATTTCCATTGTTCCTTACGCAATACATTCGAAGCTTCAATCATCAATATTTCAATGTCGATAGGCTTACCTATCATCTCCACTAATCTATTAAACGTTATCAAGATATCATGCATCAATGTCCCCTTCCCAGGACCAAACTCAATAAATCGAATCTTCTCAGGACATTTTTGAGTCTGCCATACACTAAAATACCAAACACCAATCATTTCACCAAAAACACTCGAAATTTCCGGTGAAGTAATAAAATCCCCACTCTTACTATCTAATGGATCTCTAGTAGTGTAATAACCAAATTCAGGGTGAGTCAAACATTGTCTCATATATGCCGATAACGAAATTGGACCAGTTAATTTGATTGTTTGGATAAAGAAATCGGTCAAATTTTCAATTTTGGTTTTTGCTGATGGATATTGTGAAGAAGAAGAGGCTGGTGAAGGAAATTGGGGCATTTTGCCTACATTTTCACGAATATTGTGTTCTCCTTTGATTTGTTGTTCTAGTTTTTCAATCTGTTCTTTGATGACTTTGGATGCATGTTCATATTCTTGTTTGGTGAATTGATTGAAGTATATTCCATCTTTATTTGGCGCAGTGGTTTTTGAATCGTCTTCTTTCTTTTCTTGTTGAAAAGTACGTGAGTTGGATGTAAAGGCTCTAGTGTATCGTTTAGTACATCTTATCGATTGTCTATATAATAAGTTTCGTGATGAAATCATGTTTTGACCATATAATCGCTTACTGGAAACAGTGGAGATACATTATCCCCATTGAAAATTTTTGAACCTGCAAAATGAATGTTGGTTTTGTTCAATCTGCAAAACGCAAACAAAATTTGCAGGTTATTTTTACCAGAACCACGTTAAATAGTGACGGATTTGTTTTGGAGTAGATTTTAAGGGTAAAATAAGGTAAAACATACTTGACTGAATTTTATAAAACCTTTAAAATTGATTAATTGTTAGTATCATTAGATAATAATAAGCTAAATGATTGAACTTTATATGGGATATTTCTTGATTATATTTATTATCAAGGAATTATTTTGATAACAACCCCGTATCTCAGTACTTACCTGCATATAGATAACTATTTGAGTATACATGAAGTACAACCCACTAAATAAAACTTATCACTGACGCAATCTGCTCATCTCATACATTGTTTACATCATAATTCCAATCAACCGATCAATGATGCCATGAAGCTAACTTCAATTTCTAATAGACGAGCACGTTATTCATTTACGAAAAGGCATTTATCTGTAAGTGCTAGCACTGTGAAGAAAACCGTACAAGAACCAACAATATCGGTCACAGATGAAGTTACCACTACGAAGCCAATTCCATCGATACAACAACACCAAAAAACTAAAACCATTCCCGACGAAAGCAATGCATTTTTCTTACCATTGATTCCCAAGCGCATCGTTCCTATAAATAAACTAGATATCACCATTGATGATAACGACAACATATCCATAAATTCTCCAATTACGATGAGACATGCCTGGAATTATTTCTTTGGTATACGACAAGGATATGACCCAAGGTATAAATCTGTCGACAAAGTTAGAAATCGATGGCTGGAGATGACTGATTTAATGCGTAGACATACAAAACATACCTATCGAAATTTACTCAAATCTGGCAAGGATGTGTTTGATGGACGATATATCGATCTAAAAATAGTGCTATCTCAGAACAAGTCAGTTCTTAGTGGCATTAGGTTTACAGATGTTGATGATGTTATTACTCTAGTTGATACTGTCAATTTAGAGCATGCTGAGAAGTATTTCAATGAATGTCATGCAAACATAAACGGCAAGAAGAAACCTTCCTGGAAAACCATATCTCAAGAGGAAAAACAAGAGTATGTCAATGCATACCGTGACTTATTATCTTCTGGTAGAGATATGTTTGGTGGTAAAGTTATTGCCCTAACTGGAAAACCGTCAGAGAACGATACTTATATCCATATTCCATCTGAACCAGTTGTTCCCAAAGTACACAAACATGTAGATGGATGGATAAAGATTCGTATTTTGTTTGTACGCTTGAATGAGCCACATTTCCGAGCATTAGGGTATGAACAACTGGTGGCATCACGTATGGCGCAAGCAGAATTTCACAGACTTCCAAAGAAAGCTTTGAAGGAATACGAAGTGTTATACTCAGATTGGGCGGCTAGGAAAGGACCTCATTCAATTCAATGGTTGGCGGATAAAACATTCGTTACAGCTAATGAACAAGAAATACCTAGTATGCAACAAGCAACATATTACGATGCATTTTGTTATTACAAACATATAATATCGAAACCCAACCTGAAAAAGCTCAACAAGTCTCGACCTGGTTGGTCAGAATTATCGCAAGAGCAAAAGGAGAAGTATAGACAAAAATATCAAGAAATTTTAGATTCTGGTAAATGTTTGTATAAAACTAGGATTATACCAATTGAAAAGAAAATGGAGCCCGTGAATTCGAAACCCAAATCTATGTTTAGTAAATTCAGATTGGCGTATCATTACTTCCGGGCGAAAAGCGCACTGCAATTAAACACTAGTGTTGGGACCGTTTCAAAACAGCTTTGTAGTGAGTGGAAAGCTTTTACACGACAAGAAAAATTAAAGTATTGGCAAGAGTTACGAGATTTAACTTACGAATCCAAAGGTGAATGCAAATCTCACAATATGATTAGGTTCATTATTAACGTTAGAAATAATATTAGAGCCATTGAAGGAGAAAATACTACAATAACAGAGGGATATTCTCTGCTCGATAAAGTATTTAAGTATTTTAAAAGCACACGACTAAAAGAATTGGGCAGGAGTGGAACATCACCCGAGCAATCTATGCAAATTATGTTGGCAGAATGGAGAGACATTAATTTACAAGACTTTGAACAAATCGAGCGTGATTATTTAAACCACAAGCGAACTTTGAACCTGAAACAAGAATGAGATGAAGTTGACATCTTTGGATAATGAAGGAGCCTAACACTTATGGTTCATCTATATACCTTTGTACATTTCGAATTTCCTATGTATTAGTACATCATGTTTGTAAGATGAAATCTAGCTGGTCATAATTCCACCTTTTTGGTTTCCTCTTGTAGTACTATCGACCTCAGTAGGGAGGGATTTAAGCGATCTTGTAGCTGAATTAGTTAGCAATTTTCGAGTATTCTCAAATCTCAATTATCTGTATCCAAGTTTGCAAGTAATTTTAATAGTTTTCAAGGGTTGAATAACTTAACTTATTCTGTAAGTAGAAGTATGATTTTAATTCCAATTTCAATGCAAACCCCCAATATGATTGTCCTTTCAGATTACCATAGATTGCGATTGAGAGAATAGTATCTGCACGTCTAGTTGTCCTTTGCTTTCACAATTTCTATAGCGTCAATCTGTTATTCTTTATGGAACTTGCTTGAAAGTTTCAAATTTTAAGCAGACTTGTTTAGCTCCCAACGTGTACAGGCGGAGGTTCGTTAACTCTTCATATGGCTCCTAGATATAAAAAGATTTATGCTATATACCTTTCCATGTTGTCGTTCTATCAGTTCGCAGCAAAACAAATATACCGCTTATTAAAATTAGGTGAGTCATAGAACTTAGAGAGTAACTATTATTGTTACTGATTCAAATGTTAATACTATAAATGTCATTGAAGTAGATATTTGCGTATTCGTCTACCATGTGTCCACTTATAAATGATTCAAGTGTCACAATGCAATATGTAGGAGAATTGATGCCAAGCTCCACAAGGTTGCAAAGTTTGCACAAGAGTGGACTTTAAACCTAAACACCCCCGTCTCTGGAATCTTAGACAACAGTTTATCATTGCAACTCTTTTGCTGGACGACACGACGGTTGGATTTGGATTTTGCGAATTAAAAATGGGAAAACAAATTCATCACTCTGCACCGGGTAATCCAATAAAGTCCGATGTTATATTTATTCTAAACCATCTTGTAAAATGAGTTCTACCGTTGTTACTCATCTTTTCAGTCTTCCAATATTTAAAGGTACAAGATTTGGTTTCTGTTCAATGCCACAATGCAGTCACTTTTAAAATCGTACGGTTGTTCCCATTTCTCAATCATTAGGCAACTATACACAACTGGATCAAAGCAAACAATACAAGCCCCAGGAAAATCTCCCTCAAATCACCATAATTCAAACTTACAACACGTGTCTACGGTACAATCTCCTTCTTCGCCAAAAGCGAAATCGGCAAAGCTGTTGTCTCAATACCAGAAACCGTTTTTTCTACCTTTGGTTCCTAAGCTTATTATTCCCATCAATGAGCTAGATATCACGATTGAAAGCGACGATAGCATTACCATCAACTCTCCAATTACTATGAAGCAGACTTGGAACTATTTCAGAGCCTTATATCAAAGTCGACTTGTGGGCAAATGGAATGCTAGAACGCGTTGGCTGGAAATGTCTGACTTAATGCGTGAGCATATGAGAGTTTCCTATATAGAACAGTTACATTCTTGCCAGGATATTTTTGAGGGATACATTGTGAATCTAAAAATAACACTATCTTCAAACAAGTCCATTCTTAGTGGTGTTAGGTTTACAGATGATGAGAATAATGTCACTTTAATAGATACTGTCAATTTAGAGCATGCTGAGAAGTATTTTAATGAATGTCATGCAAACATAAACTGCAAGAAGAAACCTTCCTGGAAAGCCATATCTCAAGAGGAAAAACAAGAGTATGTCAATGCATACCGCGACTTATTATCTTCTGGTAGAGATATGTTCCGTGGTAAGATTATTGCCCTAACTGGCAAGCCTTCACTGAAAGATGATTATGTTCCCATAGAACCTTCTCCGCCAGTGTCAGTAACACAAATGAGAACTGTAATAGATAAGCCTATAACCAAATATGTGCCGCATTGCTATAGGGCGGTCAATTACTTAGTTATACAAGCAATGGGATATGGTGAGGGGGAAGCGGAAGCATTGAAGCGATTTCAGGGACTTTCAAAAGAATCTAAACAGTATTATACAATTTTGTATATGGATTGGAAATATCGCAAGGACCGTGCGGCACGAGAACGAATGCTGGTTAAGTCGTTTATAAGTAGTCAGTTTGAAAAAGCAGATGCGAAACCAAGTATTCGATCTCTAGTGGGCGCGCGGTTCTACTTTATATACTTAAAGATGCTAGAATATCAGGTTTCGGGTTCGGAAGCTATCCGCAAAATTAATAAGATGTGGATGCAATTATCTCCAGAGGCAAAAGAGAAGTATGCGCAAGAATATCAAGAAATTGAGGATTCTGGCCGTTCTGTGTTCAATAAAGAATTGATTCCAATTGATTTGAAAAGGGAAATAAAAACGGAAACCAATTTGCAGGGAGCGACCAAGGAATTGACTAAATCAGCTGTCGCTTCTTATTACAAGAAGAAGAGAGCAATTGAATTGGGTTTTCAATTGCCTCGATCACCGGCCATTTCACTTATACTAGATAAAGAGTGGCAATCATTAACTTGGTCAGAAAAAGAGAAGTATCAGAAAGAGCTAGAAGATCTAGCATATGAAGGAAAAGGAGAATGTACGGGCAAAATGGTAAAGTATGTTGCTGGAGCAAGGCGAACTTGTAGATTGGGATACCCTGCTTTGGGAACAATCTTTGTGTATTTTTTATCAAGGCGCTTGGAAGAATTGGAAAGAAATGGAGCTAGAAGAAATCTTTCCTTGCGAGGTGCCGTATTGAAAGAATGGAACAACATTAGTTTACAAGAATTTGACCAATACGCACGTGACTATGACGTAATGTTAAAACTGTCCAAAAGTTATGGAAGGTATCAACTCCGAAAAAAAGGAAGTGATGAAGAAAAGGATTCTGAAATGGTTAAGGAAGTTAAGGAACGATGATGGGATAGCTTTCGATACATGACAAGAGCCGTGCATGTGTTTGGAATCTTAAGAAGTATCATTACATGTGTTGATTTCGTGATTTTAAACTGTGCAGGATTTGAACCTGTGTCCCCGAGCGCCTCACCTACGTGCGTCCTACGACCGAAGTATACTTTCTTCAAAGCTCTCCTCTTTATATCCGCAGGTGCCATCATCCACAGCTTATTCTTCTGTTTGCTCTGCGAGCTTGTTCCATATACCGGAAGCTAGCGAAGTACTCATAAGCTATAGACCAAATCGAGTAATAACCTTGGTTATTAGAAGCTGCAATTGCTTTTATCTGCGTGACTGGTTTTGAATATTAAGATAGCTTTCTAGGCTTCAATTTCTTGGAATCTTATCAGTAAATCTCGGTTTGATTGAAATCTAGCGCTTGAATCCGGTATTTCGTTGGCAATTGAATAGAAAGTAAAGCAATATAGCGTATAGCTTTTTGTAGGGTATCATCTAACAATAAAAGAAAAACAATCTCCAAGTAAGTAGTAGTTATCATATTTAATATCCAACAGACCCAAAAGAAGGGAAAGTAATCACTGTTTGATCCCTCATCTTGTTCATTTGTGTAATTTGGATTAATTTGTATAGTTTCATAAATAGTAGGTCTATTAGCAACAGACATTTTATTAAGTGTAATGGCCATCAACATTAGTTGATTTACGGTAAAGTCGGTCAACTCGCCAGTAACCAAAAAATCTACATTCTTGAGAAAGTCTGGATTCTCAGGAAAAGAACATTAGAGGAGTTCTCGAAATTGCCAACCAATTAGAATGAATTACATTTAAAAGATAGATAGAAAGCCCTATAAGTTTGAAGGATTTGACTATAAGTAATATTCAACTACATTTGGCGTTGGAATTCGATCGCGATACAATTTGAGCTTCCCATAATGTTAGGTTAGTTTCAAGTCACGAACATTATTCTCAATCACGCCGAAGTGGTCAATTGATTCATGCAATTACCAGCAGCTGGGCTTTGTGGAACTTATATGTGATAGACGCCTGAATTGTGGTTTGCCTGCCGAAATCTTCCTGTAGGGGAGGTTAACCTTGCTCTGGAAAACGTCTTATCAAATCATGTTTTGGCTGACCATACAAGTTTTAATTCTTGAAAACTAGAAGGTAATCAGGCACCTACTAACCCCGATAAGATTATATGTGCTGTAATCATACGATTTGAATATTGTAGTTTCTCCTTTGTTAGATTGCGTTTCCTTGACTTCTCAGCCAATCCCCCTAAGCCAAATGGTCTCCCTAGTTAAAGAGTTGAGGCTTCAGAATAATTGCTGTGGTTGAGGCCCGTCGCATTGCATGATCTCATCAGCTCGACGAATTACATGATCTCATTACTAATCGAAGCAATCGCACTTACTACACTTTTGTTGGCAATTGTTATCAACAAAACAACCCCCCTCAATTTTTGCCAGATCAAGAGATTTTCATCGGGCGTTTTTTTGTGGGAAAATTGCGTCAAATTTGTGCAGCATTATTGTACCTTTGTTTGTTTCGCAGCCACAATTGTTGCAATTGCTGCAAACCACAGTCCGACTCCCTGTTCGGGTATTGATAAACCCCATCTCAATCTAACTATAAATTGGGGTCCATTTCTCCTAGATTCAACGTAATATATTTTTGAAATTTAATTACAGACAAATCAACCAAAACAAATATCAAACTTAAAAATGGCCCCAGTTCGTTATAACGCATACCCAAGTGCCCTCCTCGGTGGTAGCAAATACACCACCGATGAAAAAGGTATTATTAGCATCCACGCAGACGCTGCAGCAAAGCTTGACCCAGCAACCGAACAATATTTACCAACTTGGAACAGAAATGAACATTATGAACCTTACGAGTTCCAAGAACATCACGATCCAGCATTAAGAGCTGACAAGAAGCTTTCTAATTTGTTACCAAAAGATGGAAAAATCCAAGTCAACAATATTTCTCCAAAATTGGGTATTGAAATAACAGGTGTACAATTATCGGAATTAAGTGATGCTGCTAAGGATGAATTGGCTTTATTGGCAGCTGAAAGAGGTGTCGTTGTTTTCAGAGACCAAGATTTCGTCTCTCAAGGTCCAGAATTTGTCACCAAATATGTTCAACATTTTGGCCCAACTCATATCCATCCTACTTCTGCTGCACCAAAGAATGCCCCAGATGTCCATGTTGTATTATCCGGGGATATCCAAGAAGATGCATTTGCTAATAGAACAAACTTGGTTCTTTTCCATTCTGATGTTTCATATGAATTGAACCCAACTGCTCTTTCATTCCTTGCTGCTGTTAGTATTCCACCTTCCGGTGGTGGTGATACAGTGTTTGTTAACAACGTCGAAGCTTATAACCGTTTATCTCCATTATTTAAGAAACAATTAGAAGGATTACAGGCAACTCATAGTGCAGTTGAACAAGCCAATCTTGCCTTAGCAAAAGGAGGTGTCGTAAAGAGAGAACCGGTTGAAAATGTCCATCCAGTTGTAAGAGAAACTCCTACTGGTCAAAAAGTCTTATACGTTAACAAAGGTTTCACTAGAAATATTGTTGGATACAAACAAGAAGAATCTGATGCTTTACTCAATTTCTTGTATGATCATATTAACAAATCTGTTGATTTCCAAATCAGGGTTAACTGGAAACCAAATTCCGTTGCTGTCTTTGATAACAGAGTTGTTTCCCACTCGGCAATTCTTGATTTCGACACTACTGATCCAAGATTAATTATCAGAGTTGCTGCACGTGGCGAACGTCCAGTTGCTGATATTAAGGACTTGAACAAACCAGGTGAAAACCATGTCTATGAAGGCCCTGAATATTTCGGTAACAGAGTTTAGATAAATAATTGGTGTTTTTCTTGTAGAATCATCCACATTTAAATAGCTTTATATTGGCGTTCTTAGTCTTTATGATTTAGAGATGAATATAAAATGTATAAGCATTTCTTGACGCTTTTCTCTCTATCATTGTCCAAAATTCAGGTGTAGGAAAATTAAACTAAGCTACTCCTTTGTTTATATATATATGGGTGTTGTTCTTTAGTCAATAAGTAAATAATTATTTATTCAAGTTTAATGATTGAATAGTATATGCTACTATTACATCTATTAGACAACTGTGGTTGTTAAAAGTGTAAACAGTCCATAATTCTATGAATACTAATAAACATACAAAATTGAAGGAAAACCAACTCCTTAAATAAGGACTAACAAAACGTACAAACAAGCAGTTATATAACAAACAAGCAGCTATATAACAAACAAGCAGCTATATAACAAACAAGCAGCTATATAACAAACAAGCAGCTATATAACAAACAAACAAAATTTGGTAATTATGATCAACTTAAACCATGAATAAATACCTTCGAAATATTGTAACGGCCGCTTGACATATACAAGTACTATTAGTGAAACGTGTTTATACCCACATTAATGAAAACGTTATTAATGAACCCGTCCTTTGGATTTTCTTGCTAATTCTTTATTCTTCCTGGAACATTCAGCAATTGCTTAAGGTATACTTTGTTAATCGATGAAGACTTTCCCCCCAAACATCTTTCTCCCAAATAGTTTACCGAATTGAACAAATTGGAGAATAGCTCCAGGAGTTTCAAGAAATAACAAAAAGAAATATCACATCTACAGGTGAATCGTTGGTCAATAAAAACGATAATAATACAAAAGGTTATGACTTCCAATGTGGTTTCACTGTTAATATAGTCCAAAGTAGACTGGTTGCTGCTTTTTTTCTTAATACTCTTTGATGTACCAGATCTTATACAAATTTCCAATAGCATACTTTAAATTTTTCAGATCTATTGTTTAAAAACTATACTAGAATTGGGGAAGGGTGTTAGTTAGTTTATCCAACTTACTCTCTTTTAAAGACTTTTCACTCATCTGTTAATGTATTCAATCCAGTGTCGCTCCATACTTTGATTCACATGAGCTTTTATGACTTCCACCTTGCCATATTACCTAGCCAAAATTTTACATAGCCATATCTTTTTGCTTTTTCCCTTTAACATTGTAAAACTGTAAAAGGGATCCTAAAGTCCAATAAGTTTATAGAACGATCGATTGAGCCAGTAGTAATAGGCAATAGACCAATATTTGTATTACAGATACCCCACACTCGAGTTTTTTCATCAACTTGTTAGCGTGTGAAAGGAGGCTCGAGAACCTTCTTATACAATATGCTTTCACAAGAGGATTCAGTCGATTTTTCGATGAATCGAATAATTATCCTTCATCCTACGAGGTCCATTACTAAAAAAACTCTAGGATTAAGTGAACCACAGTGATCAAATTTCTAGTGGTAAGGACCTGGTCAACAATCCTTAGACAATTGATGTTTGAACTACTTTTCCAATTCATTATCATCATGAATATCCAAGCCCAAAGACTTATGTGTGTCATTGGTGATAACGAAATTCTCAGGATCAAGCAAAAGAAATACCTAAGAATAGGCTAATCCCGACCTTAAGTGCCTTTTTTATACTGGGGTTTTCTATTTGAGAACTTTTTTTTTGTTGGTTGAGGATTTGCGACATTTCATCATGACACCAGTAAAAAAAAGGTTACCTTGGGGGGGGGGTTAGCCTGAGAAGATTTATTGTTAATGTCTGGTAAATTTTACCTTCCAGAATAATTCTATCACACATTTTTTTTTCTTTTGCAACACCGAATATCGCAATACCAATTCCGGTATGTCGCTCGATTTTCCCAAACAAGACCCAAAAGATGCACGTGACCTTTTTATGAATATCACACTGGAGGCACCATAATGCAACTTGCAGGGGAACCAAATAAACAAGAGCCATTGTGCTTTAGGGTCCTTCAACTATCCAAAGGTAAACTATATAGATCGAGGAGTTCCCGGCAAGAGAGTATAAATAACATCCTGTTTTAATGGATCTATTTGGGGTTGTTTTTTTTGTCTCCTTCTAAGATTGTTTTTTGAGTATTTCTTTGAAGAATTTCAAGTTAATTAATTATTTTAGAATGCAAATCCAACTTTGAGCACACCTACTACTGTCCAATACTGTTCTTATATTTTACAGAGGAATAACGCATGTAATGGCTTATGTCTAATTTTGAATTGCCTTGATTAATTCCAAGGCACAAATGGAAGTACAAGCCCACGTTTTTCCCTAATAAGTTGTTAAAACCTTCTCATGTACTTCTTGGCGCAATATGTCTCTGCCCATCACTTAACATTAATTAATTAGCCGACATTATTGTGAAAAACTGGAGATGTCGTGGGGCGGGGGAGCAGGAGAAATCATCGATTTTTTTTTGCTTTTTTGGCGTGAGTGAGTGATAACGGGGGAAGGGAGAGACAAATATAATTCTTCTTGTACGGATAGAATAAAGGGGTTCTTCTTTGGATGGTGTTATATATATAGAGAGATAAGTTTCTGGATAAAACATTAGGGGAAATATAATATAGTAATATGGAGGGGTACACACATACATTTTATTAATTCATTATTAGAAGAAGAAAAAAAATCTTGGAAGATAACACAAATGTCCATTAATTTGTGCACCATGAATAATATGTTTGATAGTGAGGTAGTAGTAGTAGTAGTAGTAGTAGTTTGTAATAGTTAGTATGAAATGTATACTATATGTAAAAATGTGAATTGTGTATGGATCATGCTATGTAACTGTCTGTAAGTTATGTAAATTATTCATATCAAGTGACCAGTGTTTGTCAAAAAGCTGATGGTGTATTTATATTTATATTTTTATTCATAAACAATCCATTTATTTAATCCTTATACGCAATAACATAAAAAAATAAACAGATATAACATTAGAGGAAAAGAAAATTAAAAACCTCGGAGAAGATAATTGGGATAGTTGAATTAACAAAGATAATTGAAACAGGACTTTGATTTGATCATATACGATATCAAATTCTTAATATATGCCAGTATATATTTATATGTGTAATATTAAACCCTTCCGTTTCTGCAAAGCAAATTCCGCCTTAAACGTCTTAACAGTAGAAAAAATATAGGTTATAATTAGAAAAGTAGCTACCAGTTGAATTCAGTAGCAGGAGAGATTAATTATATATATAGTATTAAGCTAAATATGTCTATTGAATATACATCCAACATGCATACATAAGAATATATATAGAGAGAGCTACCAATTGACCCTAATTGGTTGTAGTGTGCTTATGAATTCAAGTAAAACAATTCAGTTACTTTCTCTTTCTCTCATTAAAAACTTGTTGTTGTGTCTCAATGTGAAAAGCAGAAAAGCAGAAAAGCAAAAATAAAAATAAAAATAAAAAAAAAAAACTTAATTTCATCTTTTTATTGGTAATATAAATTCACCTTTAATAACTATTTATTAATATCCATAGTATATACTTACCCCATCATCATTATAATCATTATCATCAACATCATAATACTTAAATTAGCTTGTACACTACCCACATATATATATATACTTATATCACCATAACAGTAACACAATACACACTACTTTTTCTAATCATATACTCCAATGGGTTCTTCGTCTTCAAAACAAGCAAATGTTAAAACACAACCTCCATTACAACGTACGGATACGTCCAATTCAGCAAAGTCTTCTCGTTCAATAAGACTGAAACTATCCCTATCCAGTCTAGATATTAACAACAACAACAATACCAATACCAATAATGACCTGCCTAAATCATTATCGAGAAAAAACTCAACCGCATCTTTTCATGACAACAACACCATCTCCACCACTAATGATGACTCAATAAATAATGGCCTACCGAATCGAAATGATACACCAACTATTAACAATAATGGGAATCTTTCCCATAGCAACAGTTATGCAAATATACAAACATCATTTAATAATAGCAATTTACCTCCATCAATGATACAAATCCCCCCAAAAGAACCTATATTAATTAGAAGAAATACTAATGATACATTAAGCACATCAGTGAGTGTAGACTCACCACTTTCATCATCTGTCAATAATAATAATACCAATAGTGTTAACATTTCTCGTACATCTACTAACCATTCTATACCGTCGACCTCACCAGGTGGAGGAGGAGGTGGTGGTGGTGTAGTCCTTGGATCATCAAATTTACAACTGGCATCATCAATAACTTCAGCATCAACACCCCCTGTCATATCTGCAATAACAACCCCGAATACAACTACAGTATCTACCCCGAATTTAGATTTTTCCGATAACAAGAGCATTCATAGTAGTCATAGTAGAACATCACTGATGGCCGATTTAGCCGAATTATCTAAATCGACATCTTCTTCAACAGCACGAAACTTACTTAATAAAAGTACAACAAACACTTCAATATCGAATAATTTATATACAATAGACATTGAAGATTTGATTCAAAGATTATTAGATGCAGGATATAGTGGAAAGAGAACCAAGAATGTTTGCTTGAAAAACACAGAAATTCAATTAATTTGTGCCGCAGCACGAGAAATCTTTTTATCACAACCTTCATTATTAGAATTATCACCTCCTGTAAAAGTAGTTGGTGATGTTCACGGTCAATATGGTGATTTAATTCGAATTTTTACCAAATGTGGATTCCCACCCCAAACAAATTATTTATTCCTTGGAGATTATGTTGATAGAGGTAAACAATCTTTAGAAACCATTTTATTGTTATTATGTTATAAAATCAAATATCCCGAAAATTTCTTTTTATTACGTGGGAACCATGAATGTGCAAATGTGACTCGAGTTTATGGATTTTATGATGAATGTAAACGAAGATGTAATATCAAAACTTGGAAATTATTTATTGATACTTTTAATACCTTACCTATTGCCGCAATAGTTGCCGGCAAAATCTTTTGTGTTCATGGTGGGTTACTGCCAGTCTTGAGTTCAATGGATGAAATTCGTAATATTGCCAGACCTACTGATGTACCTGATTTCGGACTCTTGAATGATTTATTATGGTCAGATCCGGCAGATACGATAAATGAATGGGAAGATAATGAACGTGGGGTTTCTTATGTATTTTCAAAAGTTGCAATTAATAAATTTTTGAACAAATTTGGATTTGATTTAGTTTGTCGTGCTCATATGGTTGTTGAAGATGGTTATGAATTTTTTAATGATCGAACATTGGTGACTGTTTTCAGTGCGCCTAATTATTGTGGGGAGTTTGATAATTGGGGCGCGGTGATGAGTGTGTCTGAAGAATTGTTGTGTTCGTTTGAGTTGTTGGATCCGTTGGATAGTGTTGCATTGAAACAGGTTATGAAGAAGGGAAAACAGGAGCGAAAGAATGCCCAGAATAGAATGAGATAAGGGGGAAAGTTTGAGTGAGTGAGTGAAGGGTGTGTTTATTTATTCAGTTCGTTTTTATGAATTTTTGTTTTTGTTTCGATTTTTGTCGTTATGTATGTTTTGTTTTAAATACTTTTATGTTTAATGTATATTATATATTAATTATATATACTACTTAATCAATCTGTTATGTAATTAATGTTTCTGATTTTTTTTCATGTGCGCATTTAAATTTCTTCCTTAACTGAAAAATTTCACACTTTAAACACTAGGCGTAGTTTGTATATATTAACTATCTTTCATCCCCAACATATGCTATCACCACGGGAGAAAAAGGATAAACTAATCAGACAAACAGATCTAGATGCCCTAAGTTGTCGTCATAACATCAATTCCAAATTATATCTAACACCCCATGATCCACATATCTCAAAATTAATCACTTCTTATCAAACTTACTTACAATTTTGTTTTGGATATACTAATCTATCAGCATCACGTACATTACGACAAGTATTTGGAAATCGGAAACTCCCGCTAATCAATCGAGGAACATATTTGAGAACAATTGTGATTGATAAGATAATTGATGAGTTCATTTCGGAGTTTCCCCATCATTGTCAGATTGTTTCATTGGGAAGTGGATCAGATACTAGATGTTTTTCAATTTTGAATAGATATGAGGAAAGGGTCAAGTATCATGAAATTGATTTTTGTGAATCTACAAAAATTAAAAAATTGGCAATATTGGGAGATTGTGAACTTTCATCGATTATAAAACTACAACAACTGAAGGAGGATAAGGATATAATATCGATTAAATCAAAACAAGATTTTGAAAATTTTGATCCTGATTTACATACTGCCAATTATCATCTCCATGGACATGATTTACGAACTCTTGAAGGAGCGTTACCCCATTTCAATCCTGATTTGCCAACCCTAGTTATTAGTGAATGTGCACTTTGTTATCTATCACCACAAGATTATGAATCAGTAATCAAATATTGGATAAATCAACATCATCATCACAATGTTTTGGGGTTTATAATCTATGAACCTATGTCAAATGATGATTCTTTTGGGATAACCATGAGACAGAACCTACTTGATAGAGGACTAGATTTGGAAACGTTTGGAATGTATCCTACTCTAGATGCACGGAAAGAATTTTTGCAAAAGAAATGTGGATTGAAAAATTTGAGGGTGACTAATATGAGTGATGTTGGTGGATATGGTGGCCAGGATAAAGGTTGGATTGAAGAGGGGGAGTTGGTGAGGATTAATAAGTTAGAATTTATAGATGAGATTGAAGAGATTAGACTTTTGTTGGAGCATTATTGTTTGTGTTATGGAGAGGTGGTGGGTGGTGAAGGAGGAGGAGATGATGATGATGGAAGGGGGTTTAAGGGGATAGATAAATGGAATTGGATGTTGTCGTAGTTGTGAATATATATAGGATTTGTTAATATACAATTATTTGTTTACCCATGTTAATACTTCGATTGATATTCTCTTTGTTTGTCCATGTTAATAATTTCTACTATCAATATCAGTAAAGATTGTATACTAGAAGTTATTACAATCAATATAAATACACGTTTATTTTAATAACTAATATACAAAACACGAAGAAGTAAAATAAAAAAAGAAACACTCAACTCATAAAGGATAGACAGATCCTCTAAGATCTTTCACCTCTTAATCTTCTAGCTAATTGGATATCCTTCTTTTGAATAGTAACTCTTTTGGCGTGAATAGCACATAAATTAGTATCTTCAAATAAAGAAACCAAATAAGCTTCCACTGATTCTTGTAAAGCACCAATAGCACTACTTTGGAATCTTAAATCAGTTTTAAAATCTTGAGCAATTTCTCTAACTAATCTTTGAAATGGTAATTTTCTAATTAATAATTCAGTAGATTTTTGAAATCTTCTAATTTCTCTTAAAGCAACAGTACCTGGCTTATATCTGTGTGGTTTCTTGACACCACCAGTGGAAGGAGCGGATTTTCTAGCTGCCTTGGAAGCTAATTGTTTTCTTGGGGCCTTACCACCAGTAGACTTTCTTGCGGTTTGTTTAGTTCTAGCCATTGTTGTTGTTTATGTTTAATAAGATGTTCCGATATAGAATAGAGAAAAGAAGAGAAGGAATTTAAAAAAAGAGTATATTTTAGGGAGGAATCTGACTGGATATAAATACAAAAATTTTAACTATTGGAAAGAGTATAGGGGAGGCTGGCGAGTCTTGAGGTGGTGTACAGTAGCTCTTGGCTGTTGAGTCTAGCTAACTAACTGTTGTGTTGCAAAGTTTCTAAAAAATTTCACAAAACGTAAACAATTGAATACTTTCGCGTGGAGATAGATATGAAAAAAATTCTTACGTGGAAGTCAACACAAAATCACGAAAGATAGAAAAGAACTAAAAGGTTCGAGGAGAGTTCAAAAGGGAACATTGGGGGCTTGCTTTTTCTTTTTATAAAAGTTATGCGTAAATATCAGCACTGGTACCATACATTTGTCATAGTTAAAGACAGTATGATATTTACGTCCATTGTATTGTGTTTTTGAGTCAGGAACAGAAAATGAAAACTCTCTTTTTTTTTTCTTTTGTTCTTTTTCGTATCTTTCTTTATTATGTGTGAATTTCGTGAATTCATAAAAAGTCGCATATTTCAAGTGCTATAAATTACACATAGGGGTGCGTAAATTGTAGACTCACAACTAACTTGCTTTTTTATTTCGCAACCACCACCCCAAATTCTTTTTTGGCGTTTGTAATGCCTTTTTTTTCTCTCTCTTTGCAACAGTCGCGGAAACGCGCGCTTAATAATTTTGATTTACGGTTTCTTACTGAAAAAGGTTCCACAGAAACGTCAAAACTTGTGAAACTTCCAATAGATGTACTTTGCAAATCGAGATTATGGAATGGCATTTGGTGTAAACTTTTTGGCGTCAATACTTGTCAAAGAAGCCTTTTTCAATAAATTTCTCTTTTTATAAATATAACTCTATTTCCCTCTTCATTTTTTCAATTCTTTCCTTCCTCTTCTTTCTTTTTTATTATCATCAGAATAGTTTTATAACAAACTTTCTTATATCAATAACTTATATATCAAATCAATAATCAAAAATGTCTGGTAGAGGAAAAGGAGGAAAAGGTTTAGGTAAGGGTGGTGCTAAGAGACACAGAAAGATCTTAAGAGATAACATTCAAGGTATTACCAAGCCAGCTATTAGAAGATTAGCAAGAAGAGGTGGTGTTAAGCGTATTTCTGCTTTAATTTATGAAGAAGTTAGAGTTGTTTTGAAACAATTTTTGGAAAATGTTATCAGAGATGCTGTTACTTATACTGAACATGCCAAGAGAAAGACTGTCACTTCTTTGGATGTCGTTTACGCCTTAAAGAGACAAGGTAGAACCTTATATGGTTTTGGTGGTTAAATATAATACAATTCTTTCTACTTGTTGATCCAAGGAGGATGTATTTAAAAACCCTCTTTATAATTTGTTTCTATTTTGTATTTTTAACTTATAAATGTGTGTATATTAGATAAAAAAGGAATCAATATTTTTGTATTGAAATGATTTTATGATTTGTAGAGTACAAGTAAGTTTGTGAGCTACTTTCGCTCCAAGCAGACAATCTTTCAAACTATTGTTGCTAGAAAACTCCACTACATGTAATAATGAACATCCAGAATTCCAATTGTCACTAATCACCTAACCAAGTCGATAGTATCTAATTTACATCTATTGCTATGTACATTCCTGGCCTTTCCTTTCTAAATAATTCCCTTCTCACTACCCAATTTTCCACCTTTAGAAACATATTTATCAAGTTTCTTAGCTAGTTTCTTCTCCCAAAAATCAACATCAACCGGCTGGAATGCACGATAATTATCATCAGTAAATCTCTTCCATTTCTTAATACACGAACCCAGACTCTCTTCTATATCCCTTATCTTTGCCGGACATCTACATCTACACCCAACACCATTCATACCGGGTTTATCAGGTCTTAACCAATACTTATCCCTCTCTCGATCGCCACCAACATAATTCTCAGTCTCGACATATTCTAATTGTTTTGAAGGTGCATTTTTGGGACAATGAGCCAAAACACTATGTCTATATCCTATATCTCTAAAATAATGAATCTCATTCAAATCCAACATCATTCCTATGGCCAATGAGTGAATAGGAGCATCTCCCCAACGTTCTTTATAAAACCCACCAGATAAATCTAAATATTCGAAATAGGCTTGATATTCTTCTGTTTGGAATAGATCAGTTCTGGCAATTTCGAAATTTGACCAGAAATGACATAGATTATATTCTTCCCTATCGATTCTGTCTTCATGTAATGTGGGAAGTTGGGTTGATTGGGAAAATAATTTATAATGCAAATCTGGATCTAGTTGGGAAAGATCCATATCTGTTTTATCAGGTTTTTCTAACCATTTTTCAAGAATGACTGTGGATTCTATGTCGTCAAGTATGGCATTTCGCGAATTTAGATTATCATATTTAAGTGACTTACTTCCCTTTGTCCATTTTGAATTAATTATGAATAAATCCCAAGCTGATTTAACTTTGATTTGATTTCTTTTAATATATGCTTTTGTTTCACGGAATAAGCCTGGGACAGTATAATATAATTCTTTAAGCATAATATTAAAGCCATATTTCTTATTGCGTTTTTCCATTTCTATAAATGGATCATAAGTAATATCACAATAAAAATCAACATCGGGTTCTACTCGCCAATACCAATCCCGTTTAGCGACTAGTTCATGTTTATAAAAGAATCCGGAATAGAAGCGACACATTTTATGATATGATACACTATTTCCATATAAGATTCGTCTATCACCTTGATTTTCAATATATTCAGCAATTTCTTCTTTTTCTTCATCCTCCCCTTTAAAATTCCATTCTTCAGGCATGATACGTCCAAATTCAACTTTGGCCGTGGTGTATTTCTGCACAGTTTGTTTGAACTCATCAGTAAATTCTTCATCGTTCAAAAAGACCCAGGGATAAGTATACCATTGATTAAAGTGTCGTTCAAGACTCTGCATAGAATGAATTACACCCGGTAATTCTGAGTTTCGTGCAAGGACGACTAGGGCGGCATTCGCTCTCGGTTGAGCAATTTGAGGTATTGAACATCCATATTGAAACACGGCATCTTTGGAAGATGAAATATCTTGATAATCGGACAACTTTTCTTTTTTAGTGAGATGGTCAATTGTGAATTGGGTCCAAAAGGGGTCTGGCTTTGTCGTTTCAAAAACTTGACTGTGTCGAAGGGTGATTATAATTGTGATTAGCAGGAATAAGAGGGCCCATACACATGCGGGGATCCTGAATTTGTTTCGTTTGATAAGTCGTACGAGACGTTTAAATACTGATGGAGGTTTTGCATGAAGATGGGAGGAATGGGAATTACGGCGTGAATAAGGTGGTGGTGGTGGTGGTGATGGTGGTTGATGATAAGGGTTGGTAGTGGTGTCTTCTAATGTTGAATCAGACTCGGTAGAAGATGGCCAGATTTTTGGTAATGCATCTTCTTCGTCTTTTTCATTCATATTATGACTTTGATTATGAGGCTGGGATGTGTGTGTGTTAAGTGGATAAACACATATACGCTATTCTATTCTAACTTCCTTTATATACTATATGCTATACTACTATATATATGTATATATATTTGTGATTTTAGTTCCAACTGGGAAAAATGGGACCACATGGTATTAGTATATAAATATGTTACAATAGTGAAAAAAAGATTTGTTTATTTAATAAACACAAAACGTTTTAAATAAAAAATAATTTAAATCTCGAATAATTTTATTTTTTATTTAGCACCTATTAAATTTATTTTCAGTTAACAAAAATAATTCCATAATGTAATTACCCTAATATGGAATCCTTATATATATGAAGGGGAATATACACATAGAAGTAATACAATTGAAATATGCAAATAGACGTATAATACAAAAGTGAAAAATATAAACTAAATGAATACAAACAAAAAGTGCCACTCTACAAACTACTTCTCCTTCTTAACTATAGCATTCCTTAATAATGTCAAATCTTCATTCAATTCCTCTGGTTTCAACCCTTGAGGACCAACAAACTGCTTATTACTACCTCTTGTCTGTGGTTTATTCGAAGAAGTTGATGATGAATTATTATTTGCTTTATCCAATAATATCAAAGATACACCACCATCGTCATTTTCCATAATCAATGAATTCAACGCATCATAATCTTTATCACTCAAATTAGATTCATATCCACTACTTACCCCTCCATTGGTATTGGTATTATTCTTTGAAAATGGAATGGAGGGAGCTGTGCTGGCTATACCTGATGACATTTCATCATTTGATGAATATCTAGTGGCATATAATCTCCTTCGTTTACTTGAAGCAGAAATATATCCAGTATTATTATTATTATTTCCATTGATGTTGATACCAGTGGCTGGTGTAGATGCCCCTCCTCCACCTCCTCCATCTGATAAATCATCTACTTCTCCCGCGGTGAATCTAGCTGCCATTTCTCGCTTTCGAAGTGATCGTCTATCATTGACTGTAAACCCTGCCGCTGCTGCCATGTCAAATGTTGCTTTTGCTGCCTGTCCCGGTGAATCGTCAACATTATTCCACAGGTTTCCATTCACCAAGTTTAACAACATCTTATCTTCTTTTAATTGTTTAATTTGTTTTTCTAATTTATCATATAACTTCTCTTTAATTAATTTAATCATTTTATTATGATTTTCCTTGGCTTTGGCAATATCTTCATTATATTCAGTTTCTATTCTTTTAACTTGATATTCTTCCCACAATCTCAATTTAGTCAATTCATAATCACGTATTTCTTCCATTTGAATTTTTTTAGCAATATATTCTTCATTTGTACCTTGTTGTAAAGTAGCTAATTTTGTTTGTAGTTCATGTAACAGATTTCGATAGAATATGTCTCGATCATTCCGGAATGTTAGTTCTAGTTTATTTAATCGAGACGCTATTTGTTGTCGTTTCTTGTCTCGCTTGGTTAATGCTAAAAAAATTGGTTAGTACATGTTGTCGATGAGTTTCGTCGTCTGGGTGGATGTTATATGATTTATATAAATATACATACCGTCGGAGATTATTCCATTCCTCTTTGGATCTTCCATTTTCTTTTTCAAAATAGATTTGTGTAAGTGTATGGTATTAGCTTGTGTATTGGGTTAATTTCGTTAGGTTTGTTGTTGATTAGGTGTTGTAATAAAGAAAAGTCATTGGGGAGGGGGAGGTTGAAGGTGGAAATGGAAATGGGAATGGAATTTGTTAATGTGATGTGTCCGGGTAAGCGTAGTGCTACCAATTGCACACGAATCAAATGATTATATGCAGGATTTACTGAAAGCAAAGCATTTTTAACGGCAACATGTACCCGATCTTTCATTATCATCATCATTCGCCCCAAAGAAACAAAGAAAGAGGAAAAATTTCACAATATGACTATAACTCTAATATCAACACTCCCAAAGTATAAATACTCGTACATATTCCCTCTCGAGATTACCATCCACTTATTACCACCATTAGACAGACTCTAGAAAGAAACCAAAAGAAAAACAGAAATGACTGCAGAAATGGTTTATGATTCAGTTAAAGATCTTCCATATGCCGATGGAAAGTTCAAACATACTCCAAAATTCCACGGGCCAATAAACTTTACATTAGAAAAGGATTCCCAACGTAAAGTTACCTTATTCACCATATATGATGTTAAGGACGTTCCTGAAAACTTGGTTAAAGTATTAGAACAAGAATTCAATTATGTTGTTGAAGAAGGACTCACATATCCTCATTATAAACCTATGCATGGCGAAGAATTTGTAAAGTATTGGTTTACTCATTTTGTTGGAATCTTAATCGACGGTGATTATGGTAGTTTACATGATGTTGGAAATTTATCAGTTGAACAATGGAATGATAAATTCTTGGGGAACTTTTATATTAAACCAAACTATATCGGAAGATGTTCTCATAATTGTAATGCTGGTTTCATTGTTAATCATAAAAAGAGAGGTTTGGGATTGGGTAAAGAGATGGGAAGAAAGTATTTGTATATTGCTCCAAAGTTGGGATATGTCTATTCAGTGTTTAATCTTGTTTTTGAGACTAATGTTGCTAGTTTGAATATATGGGATTCCTTGGGGTTTGATAGAATTGGATATGTTAAGAATGTTGCTGTATTGAAGGGACATGATAAATTAATTGGTGCTTATATGTTTGGTAAAGATTTGCAGTAATTAAAGTGCGACATATTTTATTTTATGTCGTGGTAAGGTATATACGACATTAATTGAAATAAAATTTCTTTTCTGGTTTTTTTTTTTGTTTTACATCTTCATTTGAAATAAACTGTAAACAACTTATACTCTGATATACTTAGACAGTACAGAGTATACACACTTGTTGAGATATTTGCAACCATTTGGCTTTGATATATAACGAGTGAAAGAATATGCCTGAATTCGATGGAGTTATCCAACAGTCTACTAACTTTAGACCAACCATCGATTATCCACCAGTGTCAATATTAGATAGATATACTGTGTTGTTGAAAGATGGTGAAACAACAGCAACCATTTATCCAATACATTCACCTAATGATTTACCACCAGGTTTATTAGCGTTCTTATGTGATGAATTCAATATGGAAATAGAAAGAGGTGATACCTTAACCTTCTTTGATACTTTAGATATTGAGCATTTCCAAAATTATTGGTTTGGTTCATTTGCTGCAGTTATGGTTTTAGGTGATTCACCAACTTTAGAAGGTCCCAGGCAATGGGAAAAGGAATGTTTGGGCACTTTCTTTATTAAACCAAACTATCCTGGTAGATGTTCCCACATCTGTACTGCTCAATTTTTAGTTAATGCTGGTATTAGAGGTAAAGGGATTGGAAGAACTTTAACTGATTGTTTTCTACAATGGGCTCCAAGATTAGGATATAGTTACACCATGTTTAATTTAGTGTTTGAAACTAACGTAGCCGCGAGAAAATTATGGGAATCGTTGAATTTTAAACGTATTGGAAGAATTAAAGCTGCTGGGATTTTAAAAGGACATGAACAACCGGTAGATGCCGTGATTTATGGTCGTGATTTGGTAAATACAGCTGATTCTGAAGTTGGTGCTTATCGATTTGATAAGATTAAATTTTATTTAGAAACCGGGAGATATCCACCTATGGCTGATCGACAAGAGAAATCAAGATTAAGATCTTCAGCTAGTCATTATAATTTAGAAAATGGGAAATTAATGCTAAAGGGTAGAGAAGTTGTTGGAGATCCTGATAGGCAATTACAAATATGTACTGAATTACATTTACAAAATCATGGTGGGATTAATAAAACTACTGCATTGGTGGCTGAAAAGTATCATTGGATAAGAATTAAAGATACAGTGGCAACGGCAGTCAAAAATTGTCCAGAGTGTAGAGATCCAAGTAGAGATTATAGTATGATTCATAAACGTACTTCAGCAATGCTATCAGCATCAGCAAGTACCCCTTCTTCATCATCACAATCCAATGCTGGATCATCATCAATTCCTAAAAAGATGGCTACTGGTGGAATATTACACCCCAATAGACATCGTATCACCAAACCACAACAATATCAAAATCAAGCACAAAGAAATATAATGAAATCGGACGAAGTTGAGGCCATGGTAGCAGCAGCAGCACAACTTAATCATCGCCATCATCATCATGACACTGATTTATTAACCCATGAATTGGCCAGTTTGGATGATAATTTAATTGCAGTGGTTGAAGAAGCACAACGGAATCAACAGCAACAACAACGTTTACAAAAGGAACGTGAAAGGCGTCAGCAACACCAACATCAGCATCATCATCATCCTCAAACATATGCTGAAGTTGCTGCCGCTGCTGTTGCTGTGAACCAAGCTTCTCATTATGACGAATATGAATATCATCATCATGATTATAATGGAAATAATGGAAATGATGATGAAAATAAACGAGATGATGATATTCCTGTTGACCCAAGAGTCAGTTCATATGGAGCAGGAGGAGGAGAAGGAGAAGAAGGAACGGCACATGGAAATGGTGATGCTATTGAGATTGCTAGAGCTTTGATTCAAGCTAATCAAGGAAATAACGAGAATGGGAAAGAATCGGATAAATCAAGTAGACCTTCTTCTTCACAACGGGGATTACATCATGATAATAATGATGATGCTGCTAATTTATTCATTCATGATGAAGATGATAATTAGTAAATAGTTCAAGAGAGTGTGATTTTTAAATATACAAATAATTATAATTAATTAAAAAACTATAGAAAATATACAAGTAAATAAAATGTTTAATAATGTAAATGTGACATTCATATAAAACCAACAATTGTTTCAAATGTAATTTCCCCCGAAATACAAATGCATATTAACCAGGATTCATATAAACTCACCATCATCATTATCATTCTCTTTTTTATGACTTTTATAAATATGAACAAAATATGACAAAAACCAATAATTAAAAAAAATAAACAAAAATAATTATGAAAACAATTCCCCAAATTGCTGCTGTGTAGTTGTTGTCCTTTTATTAGAAATCAACACCAATAACCATAGCCAATAATGCCATTCTAATGAATAAACCATGTCTCATTTGTCTGAAATAAGCAGCTCTTTGATCAAAATCAACTTCTTCTCTAATTTCATTAGTTCTTGGTAATGGATGCATAAGACACATGTGTTGTTTAGCATCATTCAAAATCTTATTATCAACAATATAAGTATCCTTCAATCTCAAGTATTGCTCCTTATCAGCAAATCTTTCTTCTTGAACTCTGGTACAGTATAAAACATCAGATTTGGCAATGATTTCTTTAGTTAATTCTTCAGATTCAGCAACCAACATATGATTCTTAATCAAGAAATCTCTAATTTCAACTGGGATGGCTAATTCCTTTGGAGCAACTAATTGTACTTTAACGTGATAATGACGTAATAATTGACACAAGGAATGAACTGGTCTACCATATTTCAAATCACCCATAAATGTAACAGTAATACCATTAACAGTACCTAATTCTTCTCTAATGGTGAATAAATCTAACAAAGCTTGAGTTGGATGCTCCTTAGAGCCATTACCAGCATTAATGATTGGAACTGGAGAATACTTGGCAGCAATATCAGCAGATTCACCAGATGGATGTCTCAAAACAATAGCATCAGCATAACAAGCCAAAGTTCTAATTGTATCTTGTAAAGTTTCACCCTTCTTAACAGAAGAAGAATCAGAATCAACAGAAACTACTCTACCACCTAACCTTTGCATAGCAGCATCAAATGAAGTTGAGGTTCTAGTGGATGGTTCATAAAACATTGTGGCCAAAACTCTTCCTTGCAAAATATCTAATCCACCACGTCTTTCAACAGCCAATCTCATTTCTTGAGCAACAGTGAAAAGGGCATGTAAATCAGCTCTAGTAATATCCTTGACAGATAAGATTGAATTACGTAAGAAAGAATTGTTCTTTCTAATGTAATCACTTAAAGCGGCAATTTCACCCATACCAACAGCAATTGGTTGACTAACTAATTCAGAACCTAATCTTTCAAATTCAGCTGGAGTTGGTTGTGGAGTAGTATCCCTAATCAAAGATGGACGACGAATGTCAGCAGTAGTGAACGAAACTCTACCTCCTCCAGCCTTGTGGGTTAATAATGGAGATTGTGGAATTGGAGTAGCAGTAGAAGAGAATCTACTCTTTGGAACAACTTCATTTTGACCTAATGCGGATTCTGCTAATACTTGACCATCTAAAACAACAGTTTCACCATGGAATGAAACTCTTTCAACACCACCTCTTAATTTCAAAGCCTTGAGACCAGCAAATGATGGAGTAATATCAGAACCAATAAATCTATCTAAATCAATTTCAACTTGTGCATCTTGTTTTGGAATATTGAAGATTCTAGCTGGATTGTCATGGAATTTGGTAATGATATCTTGAACACTGAGTTTCTTTTCATTTACAGCAGAAATTAATAATGGTAAAGTTTCAGCAATACCAACACCTGGAACAATTTCTTCACCAGCAGCTTTAGCAATCAAATATGGTAAGTTACCAATTGTAAAACAATCAATAGCATCCAAGTTATTCCAGAAATATTCTTGATCTTCTTTAGCTGGTAAAACATCAATATCTAATTCATCTTGAGAAACAAATAATGAAACAACAGTAACATCACAAGTAACCTTTAAACCTTTAGTTTGAGCCATCTTGATTAATTCTAAATCTTCCTTTGATGAAACACCAGTAATGTGGACCGATCTATCGTATAATGAAGCTAACAACAAAGCACTGGCTAAATCAGTACCATTAGCATCAGTAATGATTGGCTTGGTGCTTGGCCAATTGGCAAAATGAGCAGCAAATGAAGTAACCTTTTCATCAACAAAATTGGTAGAAGATAAAACTAAAGCACCTGCATTTTCGGCAGCATCAGCAACATTGGCAACATTAGATTGTAAACCAGCAATATATACTGAGAAATCAGTGAATGCACTAGCACCAGTAGAATCAATAGCTTTAATTAATGAAGTAAAATCTGAAACTGCAACATGTTTATCCTTGATAGTTGGTAAATAACCATTAAAAGTAAAACCAGCAGCCAAAGCTTTTTTGGAAACAACTTCAATATCATCAAATGAAGTAGTGAATGATGAAACATTAATTAAACCAGGTAAAACAGCAGTACCATGAGAAGTTTGAGCATCACGACTTGAAACTTCCAATGGAATCTTTCTAGCAATTGCTTCCACCAATAATTTGGCACATTTGACATTTGTAACTAATGGAACAGCATAATCAACAGCCATACGACGAGATTCATAACCCTTGGACATATAAGATGCTGGACGACGGAATCTGTTGGATGAAGGTAAATTAATATATAAATCAATCAAATTGTTGGCTAAATGTTGAGTTAAAGAATATTCTGATTTTTGTTCTTCATCTTTACTCAAAACTTCCAAATAATGTACTGGAATACCATGTTCCTTGATAAAATCAGCAGTACCTGCAGTAGCAAAAATCTTGAAACCTAATTCATGTAATTTAGCAATTGATGGTAATAATTCTTGTTTTTCCTTATAAGACCCAATTGAAAATAAGATATTCTTCTTTGGTAATTTAAATCCAGTGGAAATTAATGATTTCAAATAAGCTTCATATTTATTTCTACCAAAAGTAGCCACTTCACCAGTACTTGCCATTTCAACACCTAAGACAGGGTCAGCACCAGCTAATCTTGAGAATGAGAATTGAGGAACCTTAACTGCACAATAATCTTCTGGTAATTTTTCACCTGGATATGGAACAACTGGCATATCCATAATTGCCTTGGTAGCCATTTCAATCAAATCAGTACCAACAACTTTAGAAATAAATGGGAAGGATCTGGAAGCTCTAACATTACACTCAATAACCTTGATATCGTTATCCTTTGCAATGAATTGAATATTATATGGACCAGTAATATCCAACGCTTTACCAATCTTAGCAGTAGCTTCAACAATTCTACGGACAGTTTCAGGATCTAAATCTTGTGGTGGAACAATTAAAGTAGCATCACCAGAATGGACACCGGCATTTTCAACATGTTCAGAAACGACATGCATAATCATTTGACCATCTTTAGCAACTGCATCCATTTCGATTTCTTTGGCATTTTCAATATATTTGGTAATAACAACTGGATAATCTGGAGAAACGTCAACAGCTTGAGATAAATAAGAAGCTAAATCATCTTTGGAATATACAGTATTCATAGCAGCACCTGATAAAACATAAGAAGGACGAACAAGGACTGGATAACCAACTTTTTCGGCAAATTCTTCAGCTTCTTCAATTGAAGTCAATTCTTTCCATGCTGGTTGATCAACACCAATTCTATCCAACATTCTTGAAAATTTGTATCTATTTTCAGCAGAATCAATCATTTCTGGAGATGTACCCAAAATCTTAACACTTTGTCTATGTAATGGTAATGCAATATTATTTGAAGTTTGACCACCCATTGAAATGATAACACCGGCAGATTGTTCCAAATCATAAATATCCAAAACTCTTTCCAAGTTAATAGTTTCAAAGTATAATCTATCAGCTTCATCATAATCAGTAGAAACGGTTTCTGGATTATAATTAATCATAATTGTCTTGGTACCATTTTCACGTAAAGTTCTAATAGCTCTAACTGCACACCAATCGAATTCAACTGAAGACCCGATTCTATAAACACCTGAACCTAATACAATAACACCATGTTCATCAAATTTAACATCAGAAGAATCAGCATTATAAGTGACATATAAATAATTGGTAAAAGCTGGGAATTCAGCAGCAACAGTATCAATTTGTTTAACAAATGGAATAATACCAACTTCTTTTCTAAATCTTCGAACATTCATTTCATTAGAATCTAAAAACTTGGCAATTTGTCTATCTTCAAATCCCAATTGTTTAGCTTGTCTCAAAATTTCAACGGGTAAGTTTTCCAAAGAACCAAATGAACTTAATTGATTTCCAAATTTAATTAATCCATCTAATTTGTTCAAGAACCATTTATCAATATTAGTTAATTTCCAAACTTTCTCCACTGAGTAACCATCACTTAAAGCATTAGCAATTGCGAATAAACGTTGATCTGAAGGAGTTTGTAATTCTTGATCAATATCAATTGACATTAATGCTGCAGTCTTTGAAAAACCCAAATTTTGATAATCAACTGATCTAATTGCCTTTTGGATAGCTTCTTCAAAAGTACGACCAATTGCCATAACTTCACCAACAGATTTCATGGATGATGATAATAATGAAGAAACTCTAGTAAATTTCTTTAAATCCCATCTTGGGATCTTGACAACAACATAATCTAATGAAGGTTCAAAACAAGCACAAGTAGATTTTGTAACTGAATTCTTAATTTCATTTAATGGGATATTAAGACCTAATTTGGCAGCGGTATAAGCTAATGGATAACCGGTGGCTTTGGAAGCTAATGCTGAAGAACGAGATAATCTGGCATTAACTTCAATAATACAATATTCTTTTGAGAAAGGATTTAAAGCATATTGGATATTACATTCACCAACAACACCCAAATGTCTAATAACATTAACCGCAGTAGTTCTTAACATGTTATAATCTTCATCGGATAAAGTTTGAGATGGAGCAACAACAATAGAATCACCAGTATGAATACCCAATGGATCAAAGTTTTCCATATTACAAACAGTAATACAATTGTCAAAAGCATCTCTAACAACTTCATATTCAACTTCTTTCCAACCCTTCATTGATCTTTCAACTAAAACTTGTGGAGATGTTGCAAATGCTTTATTACACAAATCAACTAATTCTTGTTCATTATCAGCAAAACCGGAACCTAAACCACCTAAAGCATATGCCGCTCTGACAATTAATGGATATCCAATCTTATTAGCCGCTTCAATAGCTTCTGGAACATTGTTAACCGCTTCTGATCTAGCACATTTTTCACCAATTTCAGCCATGGCATTTGCAAACAATTCACGATCTTCAGTAGTTATAACTGTATCAATTTGAGTACCCAATACTTGAACACCCAAAGATTCAAATTCATCTTTCAATGCAATACCAACTGATAACGCGGTTTGACCACCAAAAGTACAATAAATACCATCGGGACGTTCATGTTGGATAACTTTACGAACAAATTCTGGAGTAACTGGTAAGAAATACACCTTGTCTGCTAACCCTTTGGAAGTTTGGATAGTAGCAATATTTGGATTGATTAAAATTGTATAAATACCTTCTTCCTTTAACGCCTTAATAGCTTGAGAACCAGAATAATCAAATTCACCAGCTTGACCAATGGATAACCCACCAGAACCCAATACTAAAACTTTCTTAACTTCGACTCTTGGATGTGCTGCTCGGTTGTCGGCAATTAATCCACCTGGGAAAGAAACTGGTTTGTGAATACCGGTAGCATTAAAATCGACAACACTTTGAATAAACACATCAAATAAGAATTCGGTATCTCTTGGACCTGGAGTAGATTCAGGATGGAATTGTACTGAGAAAAATGGTTTTGATTCATGATAAACACCTTCATTAGATCCATCATTGGCATTAACAAATAATTCTTTCCAACCGGGTGTTAAAGTCGTGGTATCTACTGCATAACCATGATTTTGAGAAGTGATATAACAACGACCAGAAATTGTGGAAGTACATGGAATATTGTGACCACGATTACCGAATTTCAATTTTAATGTGGAAGCACCAGAAGCACGAGCTAATAATTGATGACCTAAACAAATACCGAAAATTGGAGTTTTACCTTCTGCCAATACCTTGGATAAAACATCCACGGTTGATTGCATAACTGCTGGATCACCAGGACCGTTGGAAATGAATAAACCATCATATTCTTCAGTAGTGAAATCATAATCCCATGGGACAACTAATAATTCTACACCACGTCTAACAAAACATCTAATTTGGTTATATTTCATACCTACATCAACGGCAACAATTCTAATTGGTTTCCCATTCTTACCTAATTTAACATTTTCTTTGGGAGTATACAAGATTGGTTTTTTGGTGGAAACTGTAGCAACTAAATTCTTAACATTTGGATCATCCCATTCTGGAACATCAAAAAATTGTTTCCAATCAGCAGCAGCACCAGCAATTGTTTTAGTTAAGATATCTTGAGATTTGAATTGGGGTTTTTGTAATGCTAATCTACCTAAAGTAGAACCACTTTCTCTTAATCTCTTAGTAATAGCTCTAGTATCAACACCATAAATAGCTGGAATACCTTCTTTCTTTAACCATTGACCTAAAGATGATTTAGCCAAATAATGAGAATATTCTTCAGTATAATGAGCAACAACTAAACCAGCAATATGGATTCTATTGGATTCAAAATATTTAGGTAAAGCAGGATAATAATCATCATCTAGTAATTCACAATCTGGAACACCATAATTACCAACTAAAGGATAAGTGATGACTAAGATTTGACCTTCATAAGATGGATCAGTTATGGATTCTGGATAACCAACCATACCGGTTTGGAAAACAACTTCACCGGCAGTGGGAACTTCAGCACCAAAAGAATAACCTTGAAGAGCAACACCATCGTGAGTTTCTAATGTCATTAAACGATCCCCAGTGGATTCCATTGGAGGGGAGATTGGAACTGAGACAACAACTTGACTAGGCATAATGAGATAATGCAATTAATAATAACAAACTAAAACAATAATAATTCAAAAAAAACTTGGGTAAAAATTAAATGGTACCTTTTCTTTATAATAGTTGGGGGAAATCTATGTGAAAAAAAGTACTGAAAAAAATTGGTGGGGGGGGGGGAAGAATTAAGCTTGAATGAAGTTTGTTAGTATATCTTTTAGGGTAATATTCAATGAGAATAGAATAGAATATAAGAAAGGGGAATGGTTGGGATGAGTTGGTTGTAGTTAATAAACCCTTTATATATAAATTGAAATTTTTCAAGAATTTTTCAATTTTTTTTTGTCAAGTGATTTATTATTGCGTTTCTTCTCATCGCGGTTAAACTTAATTTGGGAAAATTGTCACACAAGTGGATGGGAGAGAGAGATGGGAGATGGGATGGACTACCGATATGTTTTTTTATTTTTCATATCTAACAATGCTGGGGTAAGTTCTATAGGGGTATCTAAGCCTTGATTAGGTCACATTTTTTAAGCTAATGGGTATTTTATTTATCTTCTCTTCTCTTCTCTTTTTTCTTCTTTTCTTCTCAACAATTAGCAATTCCAAATATTTTTACTTGGAATAGTTCAGATAGTACTACATACTTTTATAATTTTTCTTTTTGCTCTAATAAAGATTCAAAACGTAAAATTTATTTGCAATTATACGTTTGGTTGGTTGGTTGGTTGGGAGGGGGAATTGATAATTGTTGAGAAAAAGAGAAGAGAAGAAGAAGAAGAGAGAAGAGAAGAAGAAGAAGAAAAGAAGGAAAATAAAGAAAATAAAAATAATGACTGAAATTTTTTAAAGTGATTTCAATTAACGTACTTTTCAATTCTATTTATACTTTCTACTACTTACTTTCTTCTTTCTACTTTCTTCTACTTCTTGTTAAGGTCATCGTGATGGGGGTCTGTCTAATGTACACAATATAATGAAAAAATAAATTTTTTTTTGTGACTCGAAAAAAAAAATTTTTTTTCACCACCGGATATTTAAATTTGAGATGAGATCTTCTTGTATATTATATACAATTTCCGAGGGTAGGTAAATACGTCACTCGTCATGCATTTTCGCTTAATAAGTAAATAGAAAAATAAATCTTCCGGTTCGTCTTTGACTCTTCCTTCCTCCCTTCCTTCCTTCCTCTCTGCCCTCGGATTTTTAATACTTAAGATAAAAGAAGAATTGAATTGCCTAATCGTAAGTCAATATGTTGTAAGTAAGTAGTTACTAATGGTAAATAAATATTTATAAGAGAAAAGTATAAGTATCCAGAATTTACCCTTTTAAAGTTTAATATATAGCTTTATTGTATTGTACTAATACTAAAAATAATACCCGTAATTACATATAATATATTCGAGTGAGTGTTTTTTGTCCCTCTATATGCGTTTGAGATGAGATGAGTATCATTTATATATATACATATATATATGTATATATATGTATATGTATATGTATATGTGAAATCATTTGCTAATTTTACTTTTTGTGTAATATATTCACCTGATGACCTCACCATTATTTTTTTTTAACTTCTTTGGATTTGTTTCAATTCTTTGTACTAAATGATTTATTTATTAATAACTGTGTAACTGGATGTTAATAACACAAACAAGAGTAACATATGTATATTACCACACGATGATTAAGTACAACAATAATGTAAACTCTTACCTTAACTAGTGAATTATACAATGTATATCAAAGTTGCTTTAAAACCTTTATGTAAAAATCTCTTTAGCTTGTAATAATCTATACATATGTCTTTTCCTAGAACTCATCGAATCCATATTAAAGATGATGCTTCTCTAGTCTTATACAAACAACATATAAACTAGTAGCCCTTTATCTTTCTTTCTTTTGTCTGTTTTTTGTTGGATGTTTGTTTGTGTTGGATTTTACAAGCCCAAAAAGAAAAGAAAACAACAAAGTCAAAATCTCATGGTTTATTAATATGTTAAATAAAACATATGAGATGCTTTTTTTATCAAATCAAATTAACTCTGTTGTTAAGATATACTGCTACTACTAAACCCCTTTCTATTTCGAAATGATTCCCCCTTCCCCTGGGGCTGCCCAAGTCCATATATGACCAATTCCATATATGCCCAATTCCGTATTATAATAGAATATTATAATATAGAAAGTAAGTAAAATAACCGAACGAGTAATTAAGAATTAATTACGTTTTTAGTGATTATTCCCCTTGGCCTAAGCTGTGCGGATTCTCAAACATGTGGTAAGTAAGTAGTACTAAAGAAGACTGTACAAAAAAGAAAAGGGTGCGTTAATTTATTCATTTATTTATTTATTTATTTATTTATGGCATTATCCGTTTAAAGTGTGTGTGTCAAATGTGAAAGGACTAAAACTTAAACTTAACTTCTTCTTTAATGGAATTTGTAGCCCAAAAGGAAAGAGGGTTGTGATATCAAATGAGTTTATTATGGTGACTTTTTATGGTTTATTACAAAGGTACTATTACCAAATCTTAACATGAAAATAGAATAGCAAGCTAAGTGTATCATATATTTTTATGTTTCTCTCTCTCTCTTGTTTTAACATATTCGTTTCTCTGCTGGTGTTTTGATTTGACCATTCTCTTATCAAACACTGATGATGATGATGATCATCATCATCATCATCATCATCATCATCATCATCATGTAGTGAAGACGGTGTCTTTCTCTCGTGTTAATAATTAATTAGATCACGTGATTATTTCTTTTTTTTTGTTTTCTTTTTAAAAAATAAAAGGGCATCATCATCTTTTTTTTTTCAAATTAGATTTTCTTTTGATCTTTCTAGATTTCTATATAAAGCTTTAGATCTTTTTCCAATAATACTACTAATATTACTAATATCACTACTACTATCACACACTATATGCATTACTATCATTATTACAACACAATATGACTTCAAGGATTATCAATTTATATCATCAAATGAGACGAAAACGAGAGAATTTGGCAATAGGATTTCATATAAGAAATGCTATTCATTCAACTGCTTCTACTATATATCCTTATGCAAGAATCTTATTACCAAACTTTAGAGCTGTACATTACTTCTACATCTTAATGATGGTTTTTATTGGGTCAGCAATCGTCTATCCAGTGAAAACTGTCCCTTATGTTGATATTTTATTCTTCACTGCTGGTGCTTCAACTCAAGCTGGTTTAAATACTGTAGATGTTATGCGAACTTCATTATATCAACAAATTATGTTTTATATAATCACAACTTTAACTACCCCCATTTTCATTCATGGTTCATTATTGTTTGTACGATTATATTATTTTGAACGTCATTTTGATAATATCAAGGAAAAATCAATGGCTGATTTTAAAATGAGAAGATCAGCAACTATGGCAAGACAAAGAACTAATTCAACTTATCAATCATCAAATAATTATGATGGTAATATGTTGGCAAAAAATACTAGAGAAAATCAAGGTATTGGATTATCTTATCAGGACAAGGAAGCTGAAATAGGTTCAGCAACTGCCTCTTCCTCCTCATCATCATCATCTAAACATGATGAAAAGAAATCTTTGGTTGATGAAAAAAAGGAAACTCATCATGATCAAGCAGGGATTAAATTTGGAAATTTACCTCAACCTCCCAAAAAAAGGAGAAGAAAGAGTATTGATCCACAAGATATGTATCGATCTATTAAAATGATGAAAGAAAGACAGGAACAGGAAGAACAACAGCAGCAACAGCAACAACAGGAACAGCAACAGCAACTTTCAGCACCAGCTATTCATTTTGCCAGCAATTTCTCACCATCTCGAATGAGAAGATTTTCCACCCAGATATTCTCATCATCTTCTCAACCTCCAACACCACCGACAATAGTCACCCCTGCGGGAGGAGCAACCAGTGATGACAATGACGACGATGATGATGATGATGTTCTTATCATTAAACCACCAAATGAAGTTGAAAATTCCGATAGTATTTTCATAACTAAGAAAAAACGTCTTTCAAATGCTGGATTACAATTAAAAGATAAGTTTAGTTTATCTAATAATAATCCTATTGGGAAAAAGAGGAAACACTACCATCCATGGACTCAAAAATTACGAAAAACATTTTCTAATCAGAGGAGATTATCTGCTAGTGATGATGATGATGAGGATGATGAAGCTTCTATTGATTCTGAAAGAGCGGTAACTGATAATGATGAAATAACAGATATTGATGCCGATGATAATGAAGATGAAGAAGAAGAAGATGATGATGATGACAATCATGAGGAGGACGAAGATGAAGAAGCAGAAGAACACGACGAAAGTGCAATTTTGGATGATGATGATGATGGTGACGCAGCAGCAGAAGAAGAAGAAGCAGAAGATGTCGATGGCGAAGAAGTAAAACGTGCAGTATCCAACTTGGAATTACCTTCCAAGGACGCCACTAATGGACAAAAATTTCATAAAAGAAGTAATACAATTGATGTTGACAAGATTGAATCAAATCATTTATTCCCTCTTACTTCTGAACTAAAGAAGAAAACCGAACAACAAAATATCCAACAACAACAACGTTTCAAGAACAAGAACAGCAAGAAGAAGAAGAGGCGGACAGATATGCGAAAGATAAAAACTCCAGGTTTAGCAGTTGCTGCTTCTCGTCCATTCCATCGTTCGCGTACTCATTCATATTATGATGGCGATGATGAAGAAGAAGAAGGAGGACACAGTGAAGGAAATTCCAACTTGAGTCATCTTAGTCGATCAATGAGTGCAAATTACTTATCTTGGACTCCTACAGTTGGACGAAATTCCACATTTGTCCATCTTACTGAAGAACAAAAAGAAGAACTTGGAGGTGTTGAATATCGTGCAGTTAAACTATTGATCAAAATCATTGTTGCTTATTACTTTGGGTTCCATATTATGTCTGGATGTTTATTGTTAATTTGGATTTATTGTATGCCGAATTATCGTGAATTGTTGACTTCCAATAGTATTAATCCTGCTTGGTGGGCCTTTTTCACGGCACAATCTTCATTTAATGATTTAGGATTAACCTTGACTGCCGATTCCATGATTTCTTTCAATAAGTCATCATTTGTATTGGTTGTATGTGCATTTTTCATCGTGATTGGAAATACTGGATTTCCAGTTCTTTTAAGATTTATTATTTGGATTTTATTCAAGACGGCACGTCCTTTAAGTTTATATAAAGAATCTCTTGGGTTTTTATTGGATCATCCAAGAAGATGTTTTACTTTATTGTTCCCCAGTGTACCTACTTGGTGGTTATTTGCTATATTGGTATGTTTGAATGGGTTTGATTTAGTTTTGTTTTGTATTGTCGATATTAAGAATCCGATTTTTGATGGGATTGATAAAGGTTATAGAGTTCTTGATGGATTATTTCAAGCTTTTTGTACTCGTACCGTGGGGTTTTCAGTTATGGATCTTTCAGCCCTTCATGCAGCTGTACAAGTTAGTTATATGTTAATGATGTATATTTCCGTCATGCCCTTGGCTATTTCAATTAGAAGAACTAATGTTTATGAAGAACAATCCCTTGGAGTATATGCACAATCTGAAGGTCATGATCCTGATATTGAATCTAGACCAACAAATTATGTTGGTGCTCATTTACGTAATCAATTAAGTTATGATTTATGGTATATCTTCTTGGGACTTTTTATTATTTGTTTAGCTGAAGGTGGAAGATTACGACAACAAGATTTTCGATTTTCGATTTTTGCAATTTTATTTGAAATTATAAGTGCTTATGGTACTGTTGGGATGTCATTGGGATATCCTACTGTTAATACTTCTTTAGCTGGGGAATTTACTCCATTATCGAAATTAGTGATTATTGCTATGATGATTAGAGGAAGACATAGAGGGTTACCATATACTATTGATCGTGCTATTATGTTACCTGATGCAACTATGAAATTACATGATAAGATGCAAGAAAATCATGCTATTCAACGTAGTCTAACTTTGGAGAGAACATCGACTTTAGGAAGAATTAATTCTTCCATTGGTGGTGGAAGTGGTGGTCCAATTGATTCTGGGGATAATCTTTTGAGTAGAGTGATTACAAATGTTGATCTTTATCGGAAGAGGAAAATGAAAGATTTTTAGAAAATCAATCTAATCATCAACTACAAGGTCATGATGAACATCATCTGGAGTCTGATTATTTTTAATGAACAACAGGTAGATATAGTTTGAGTTTTTTTTAATTAATTATATATATATTATTGATAGACGACGATTTTTTTATAAGTAATTCTTTCTATTTGCAGTTCTAACAAACCTACGTAATTGCCATTCAACATCAGCATCCTTATTATCAGGTAATCCTAATCTAATTTCATATAATCTCATTTCAAATCTAGGACCAATTTCACTTATTTCCACCGAATCCTTAGTTTTCACATATACATGATGTCTAACTGAAATATAGTCATCATTATTAACAAAACTAACCACACGAGAATTATCCTTTTTAACACCTGGGGGGAATAAATGTTTCAAAATCGTAACTACTCTTTGACCCAATTTAGTTCCAAACCCTTCAAAAATCAAATGGGGGTAAGATTCCGAAACATTGCCTAGTTCAGGTAAATCATGTCTTAATTTAACATTATGTAATGTAAAAATGGCAGTTGGACCATGAGGAAAATGACTAATTGTGATACTGGTAGGTACACCTCTATGTTCATGTAATATCACCATATCTGAAATCTGAACCCTACTACAAGTCGCTACTAAATCATTAATAACATAATTCCCTCGATTCAATTTCATACAATTTGGAAACATCAATTTTAATTCTTTGGAAAATTGTAATAATCGAACACTGGGATCTCGCGAAGTGGTGATGATAAGTCGAGGATCAGATATACCTGACATAGCACTATATTCATCATCGATATCGGATTGTTGTTGTTCGCTTTGATCATATATGAAGTCTTTTTGAAGTTGAGCATCGTCAGCAATTTCCTTGGGAAGCGGTTTTCCTGATGCAAGGGCTGCTTTTAGGAGTTGACGTTTTTCCAGAAGGGCTGATTCTTGAAGTTGGAGGGATTTACGATAGAGATATTCTCGTCTTTCTCTGGCTTGTTTTCTAATCATGATGATAAATGTGCTTTTTTAGTCTATATATATATATATATTATCTTGGTTGTAATGAATAGAATAATGAAAAAAAAGGTGATGAGATTGATGAGATGAGAATTTTTTTTTTTTCGGCGCTTAGATATAGTACGACATTTAGTGATCAATGTCGTAAAACGTGAGGGCTACCATGTTACACCACAGGGACGGGTGTCTAGATTTACATTTAGTATATATGACCACATTATATTACTTATATTAATTGAAAAAGGTTTAACTTCATCGAAAGGTTCATTGGTTTACAATTCATCGTTCATCAAGATAAGAGAATAATTTGAAAACCGTTCCACGGCTGCAATTTAACACTAAACAGGAAGAACAATCAAGGAATTTCTCATAGTGTAATTAAAGTTGTAATTAATTGCAAAAAATCCATCAAATGCCCGATGATCATTTTTCATAGAACGGTATTGCTAAGGAGAGGGTTAATCTTCAAATAAGTTCCTACTTTCCAAGTATGGGCAACCTTCAGTTATATGATCGGTATTCAAACAATGAACGCAATACGTGATCTCACTAACCACTTCCAAATAAACACTCTACACCATTGTTTCTGGATGTGTTTCATTAGGAACCGAGCCAATAATCATTCTCACAATAGCATAAGCTTCTCCAAGATCACCAGGGCCTTTAGGAACTTTGGTTACTTTACCCATAAAGACATTTTTGGATTGTCTTGCCCAAGCAGGTAAATGTTTAATAATTAAATCCTTCCAACAAAATGTATGAGGATGCAGAGTTTGAAATCTACAAATGATAAAAGCATCTAATTCTAGTGATTGTAGATGAGACAAAGTGATTTTTGGCAAATATATTGTTTTCACATCTAGATTCCAAAGTTCTTTAACTATATCTTTTGTTGTTCTGGATCTTTCCGTGGTTCGAAAGAAAGTGCGCATAAAGTGGGAGATATGGATCATTTTCGACTTTCCAGTGGAAAGATGGTAATGGTTCGTAAAGTACAAGGTCTCTTATATCGCCATCATCATCTTCTTTATGTAGTTGAGAATGCTCCAGTATGTTTGCATCATAATGCTTCAAGAGTTTCTTATAGGTTTCAATTAGGATAGGATCATTACTAGAATCCAATTTGGATTGGATTTTCGAAATTTTAATTTTGAAGTTTTTTGGATAATTATGTATCATGTTTAGTTAGTTCATGTAATTTGAGATGTTCTTGTATGTTTGACAGTTGTTAAACATATGTGGCATTACAAAATTCCATTAATGCCCTTTCGACTTCTCGAAGATCTTCCCATGTTTGTCTTGAATATCCTTCTTGTAATTTGAAATAAGATATAGACTTGATTGGTATTTTATTTAGGGCTTCACATTTTCTCTTTATATCTGGAGGTACTAATTCTAATTTTGGATTAAACATTGTTGTTTTTGTTTACAAGTGAACCTTACACCAATTGGATTCGTTTGTGTTGTTTTCTTATCGTGTGGGTTGTTTTTCTTAGTCTGCTTATCTGTTGAGGTGTTGGACTGAATTTGATTGGGGAAGAAGGCGGGAGGGGACGGCAAGGGGGTGGGGGTGGGGGTGGTGGTTCAATTACGAATTAAGTCCAACACATTTTTTTACATAATGGTGCCTAGTACACAAATAAAAGATACATTTAGCAAAATCTAATCTATCTAACCAAAGTGTAACCTTTAAATTAACTTACGAGAAGTGTTATTCAGATTTGTCGTATAGAACCAAGACTTAAGGTTCGATTACCCGACACTTCATTTGTTGGTCCCATTGATTGGGGGGAGGGAGATATCAGTTTATATGTAAGCATGAGAGCATGACCGACCTTTTTCACAATTAGGGTGCCTAGTACAACTAAAAGTTCTCTCTTTAGTAGATGAACAAGATGCAACCCTGAAGATCAAAATCTCGAATTTTATCGGAGATAAATATTTTATTATTCATAGAGAACAGTAAGTAGTATTCGAAACATCCAAGCATCCTTGTCTATGTTGGCCATGATTTGATGTAGTTTCCTTCACCATGATTTGATGAAGCTTCCTTTGACCAAGGTATATGTAGAAGCTGATCAATATTCCTCAGATATGAAAAAACGAAGAATATCGTAGTAAACACATTTTCGCAACCACGGACTCTTGAGATTCAGTTTCGAATTGATTCATTCAATCTATCTTGCAGAAATACACAATGTCTCACGGAATATGAATACCAATCATAGACCTAGCTCACTAGTTTGACGTTGAACACAACCATTTTTAACATTTTACTTTGATGTGTCAAGTAGCATATTTGGTAATATTCCAATTATTCTAAAACACTTTTTAGAGAAGCAATCAGACCTTCCACCCTTTACCTATAGTATACGATAATTGTGGTTTATATCTCTTGGTATCTGGATGGTGAAAACTAGGAAATTTTCCAAGCTTGGCTTTCACAATAGCATAAGCTACACCAACATCCCCAGCAAATTTTGGACGAGTTGTAATTTTGAATTCAACAATATCATCTGGTTCCTAGCGTACTTCTTGCATATGCATCAAAAGCAATCTTTTATAATATTCTGGACTTGGATGTCGACATAAATATCTGACAACAAGGTAATTATCAAGTTGTAACCAACGTAATGTATGAATTGGTTGTTAGGCAGGACAATTTTCTTTCCTGCTAGATCTTGAATCGCATCAATTAGTTGCTGTTCTTCTTGTTTATCTTCCCTTGGTTTGAATGAAAGTGTGCATAATGGGTGAAGAAGACCTGGCTCTTGACTAACTTTACATTCAAAAGAAGGGAAAACAGAACAAACTAGGGAGGATGTATATGTTTCACGTAGATCTTGTAACTCTTGGGAAAAGCGGTCGGTGCGTCTTTTGTATTAGCTAGAACTTTTAAAGATGTAGATATCAAGAGTGGAGCTTTGGTTGCATCCAATTTTGGTTTCAATTTTTTTCACCTTGGAATGAAACTTATGAATTCTTTGCAACTCTCCCAGAATAAATTTATTTCGTCTATGGCCAGGATCTGATTTCAGCAGGGTTTCCCAAAAAATTCTCGACAATATGCTGTTAGTTATTGTTTAGTGTCTTCAAGTTCTTCCCATGTTAAATCACCTCGATGACCTTCTACAATTTTTGAAAATGACATGGAGGAAATTAGTTGTGCATTGAGTTCTGCGCATCTGTCGTCAAAGCTAGCAGGAGAATTATAGTCTGCCATTGTTTAATATTTTGATTTCTGAAAGTAATTAAGTAAAAAGAATTGTATGGGGGGACAAAGAAGAGTTCTTAACAAAACGATGATGATTGATTTTTCTTTGGCTTGATGGAATTGTTTGTTTGGTAGATCTGATAAGATAAGATTTTTTTAGTTTGGTATTTTTTGTCTTGTGATGCTAAAATAAAAAAATTCAATTGCAAAAAAAATTATATTAAGTTGGAAGGTTTGCATTTTGGAATTATAGTATGGACTAAGCATGGGCAAGGTTCAAGGAGCATAAGATTTTCAATTCGATTGACGAAAATTTGCACTAATACGGGTATATCTTGGTTTGAAGATATAATATTTTTTTGAATAATCGAATTTCTACTAAGAAAAAGATTTTCCAAAACTATTTACCTAAAATTCCTTCCCCCCCCCCAATAAAAATGAATCTGTTTTAGCCTCAAACTGATTGCTCAGGGGGATTTAAAAAGTGGATATTTTGCATAGGAAGGTCATTGATTCACTCAAGAAAAAGGATGGTGGTTCAGTGAAATTATATGAAAAAGTTAAGTATAAAAATGTGAAATGGGTGCAAAATCTGGTAATACTTTGCAAGTTGTTGATTATTGGAATACAACTGGTTCATCATCTCTACAAATGCTAAATTAGTCCTTTACTCACCCGAACAATAGGAGTTTTTGATTTATTTCTCTTCCCTAACACCTTGTAGCTTGAACATCCAAGTTGATTATAGCTTGAACATCTTCTTGAGTTTCTCAAGATCTTGGATCTTGGTTAATTAAATTGATACAATCTACAAATAAACACTAAACGGAAATAAATCATTATTTGAACGTATTTCTTGCAAGAAGGAAGTGCGATTTCTTAAAACACTATACAAACTAAAAGACAACAACATGTACTTAAGGTTACACTCAGGAAATCAAGGCAAGGGTTGTATCACAGCAAACGAATAAATGGTTTGTGGGACAGAATTGATACTCACATTTTCACCTCGTCAATAACATGCAGGTAATTGGATATCACTGTCTTCTACAATGTGATTCAAGTAAGGTTTCAGTTTCCATATATGATTCAGGCATCCCTAAAACGTTTTTTAGAAAACCATGAATTGATTTTGGATCTACATTTCAAGAGAAAAGGAGAGGACATATGCTAGGCAACTTCTTTTTAAGATATCCAGTAGTAGACAACTTGAGTACAAGATATTATTTTGTAAAAGTATCACTTGAACTTTGGATTCCATTTCTCTATTATATTGGGAATGCAATATCTTGACGGAACTCTACTTCCAGTTATTTTTAGCCATTTTTTTAGAAAAATTCTCGATTCTATTTATTTATTATCTGGGGTCAAGTGTATACCTTTGCTGGAGATCTTGTTGCAACTTTGGTTTATTAATTATATGTTTAGGGAGGAGGTCGCTGTTATCTGTGTAGTAAGTTACAAATATGCGGGAGATTATCTACAGCTTAATGTTCTAGATCTTGTGGGGGGTAAGAGATTTTTTAATTCTTTTGTTGTCAAAGAACCGAAATGTCAACATTTAATCACTTTTTTGTGATGGTTTTCAATCCTTTGCAACCTGGACAATAATAAGCTTGAGTTACATTTCGGGTTTATGATGACTAAAGTTGTACAACTGTCGCTTGATACCTGAGGGTACCACCCCCTCCCTTGGGCAAAAATTTTTTTTGAAGTGAAAATTTGTGATTCCTGTAGAAGATTCAATTCCGAAATGCAAGGAGATGATATGGATATACGTTTATAGTCTAGCAGTAAGAGAAGCGATTGGCTACTTGGGATTCAGTTTTTATTTTCATAAAAATATCAATTAAAAAGAAAACTATAAAAACACAAACAAGAAGATTACAATACAAAAACAAACCTTTACCAAACATACACATATATATATAAAAGTAATTGCAAAACACTGACCATCAAAAAAAAACCGTGAGGATGTCAAGCGTTAAGCATAACCAAAACACAGCAGGAGGAGGGGGGTAGGGGAACTAAAAATATTAATTTATATTAAACATCAACAACATTAAAAATTTTTGTAAATTTATAATTTATACTTTAACTATAAGTAAATTCATCAATATGAAATTAACACAATCTTTTTATCTTTTTAATGGCCATTAATTTCACTAGTAGTTTGTCTAATACATTCACCAATTGAACTAGAAACTAAACTTTCATCATCATCATATTCATTATTAGGATTAACAATACCGGAATGTAATGAATGACTTCTTACCGGCTTGATAATCTTAGCATCGATTTCAACTTCAGAATCACTTGATTCTGGAGAAATCAAAAACTTATTAGATTTGGCACCACCAGCATTATAGTTATTACGCTGGGACTTTTTGTTGTTACCCTTGTGGGTAGTAGCTGTTTTTGTCAATTGTTGAGTAGGTGAACAAATTGTAGAAGGAGCTCTTTGTCTAATAAAACTATTCTTTTGTGAAGTTGGGAGAGGATGGATATATCCTTGAGAATAAGCATGTTTGAAGCTTGGTCTTCTCATACTTGCTCCATTTTCATCACTATTGATCATTTCTGCATATGAATAGAAATTCAATTGGGATTTTGAAGTGGGTAATAATAATGGAGGAGGAGATGCTGAGGATGAAGTTGGGGACATTGGCAAGTGATTGCTATCTACATGACTATTGTAATGTCCCAGTGATAATGAATATGTTGAATTTTTTCTCAGTGGAGGAGCCCCAGGCCGTCCAAGTGCCATATTTAATGCAATTACGGAAGAACTTCTTCTTGGGGAATATACAAGTTCGACATCATCCAAATTACAACTTTTATCACATAGAAGCAGGGCAGTTGCATCGAGTGCAGGAGGGATAAGATCCTCATTTTTGATGTATAAACCTCCACTGGCGAGTGAAATGGAAGATTTATGGGAAGCATTAGATGGTCGAATCGATTTGTGGGAAGGTAAGGATACAATTGAACCTGATCTTACTCCTGGTTCTAAAATGACGGAAGAGTCTTGCACTGATCTTTCAAATATACCAAAATCGTCATCAACTGTGGTGCTGGTGGTGGTGCTGTGAGCAAGGTGGTCACTAGTGGTATCTATTGAACCACCTAATGAATTTTTTGGTGATGTGGCGGGGAATAAAGAAGGAGGAGGAGGATTGGCGGTAGGAGATTGAGCTTCTGGTGATGTATCTCTACTGCCAAATGTGAATAACGATAGTTTTTCTTTAGTCAGATTTGATAGATTGATTGAAGTTTCAGCTGGAACAGTTTCTGTGGTCGACATGATCGTATCAAAATGTGTGAGTGTGTTGCTATGTGTTTATGTGTGTTATTATATATATATTTACAGGTATAGTAAGATCGTTTCTAGCTAGCTATACCCTCGCGGCCTCTTAATGGTTTTCGTTGTTTTGTTTCTGGAAGATTCCTGAATTTTTGATGAATGGTAATCTATTTAATGGCTTGGCAGGTGTTTTTCTTCCTATTTTTCTTGGGTGGAGGGGGTGGAGGAAGAAATTTATTGGCTGTCTGTCTGAATTTAAATTGTGTCTGCTTTGTATTGGGCTAACACTTTTTGAAATAAATAGATGTGTAGTAGATGTGTGTGTGTATACAGTTGTTGTCTATACAAATTAAGCAAGCAAAAAACTCTATACTATTTTCTACAAATATACAAGACAATTTTTATTTAGTCAGACAGACTTTTTAATAAATTTTAGTTTGGAGATTAGAAAGGTTTTTATATTTTTAAAAATTAATTAAAAAAAAAAATATTCTATCAAAAAGAAAGTGTCGATTAGGAATGTGTGAAGATTTAAAAAAATCACCAATTAAAGATAATACAAAAAGAAAAAAAAAAGAATTAAGGAGAGGGAGGTTTTTCTAAGATTCTCTAGCAAGAAAAAAAAAATTATCAAGTCATTCAAACTGACAAAAAAAAGGAAAAAAACAAAACCTAATGACCCCCTCTTCCGCTCAACGACATTTAATTTTATTTAGATTTATAATTGGATAATAATTTTTGACTAATGGCTTTACTATTCGCAAAATTACATGATTTGTTAACTTTAAAAGAAAAGAATAAATCACCAGTTAATATTCGCTAAACACATTACTAAAGAGCATATAATAATAATAACTTTTTACATTTCTGTTCAACCCCAGTGAGAAAGAGGACAAAAAACTGATTAAGTTGAACAAAATTAATACATATATTATTCTACCCTTTGTTATATGTCAAACGCCATTAAAGTTTTGTGTAATAAGAATAAAAAAACTCTCATTGTTTTTCTTCTAATTGGTTGTCAATATGACGACATTGTACATTGCCAGACACCACTCATCCACCCACCCACTTTTTTTTGAACACCTAAAAAAAGCTTTAACTGATTAGATTATAAAAAAAACTTGTTTTAGTAGGAACCAATTTGCGACATTAATTGTTCGTTTTATTTTTTTTTTTTTCGTGAGGTCGTATCTTGGTCCCTGATGTGTGATATCTCTGGTGCCTTGGTGCTTGCCTTGTTCAGTACGTTCAAAATAGAAAGGCAACACACACACACAACAGCTAACCTTTTTAACACATGACACATATATTCGTAAATTCTACAAATATCTGACCACACTCCCACATAATACCCTGACTGTAATCAAGGAATTCTTTACGGATGGTTTCGGAGAATTAATTAAATACACCCACACACACACCAAGGGACAAAAATAAAAATTTCTGGTCATTCAACATTAAAAGCAAGACAGCGCAAGCTAAAAAAAAATAAAAAAAACTTTGAAAGATATATGGGATGGATGGAGATTGCATTGCTAAATCTGGAAGGAAAATGAAGTTCAATATTAAAAAAATAATAATAAAAGATTTTTAAAAGGAAGAGAAAATAAGCGGAAGGTAAAGGAGATAATTACTGTGTGGTGTGTGATATTCAAATTATCATTTCAAAGCTTCCTTTCCTTTATTTGACCCCAGGTACTCCAGATTCTTATTTACATTGTTCAGTTTCTGTTTGATGTGTGTAAAATCTTTACATTATGAAACACTCTTTGCAGCCATTTTAATTATTTCTACACATAATTACACACATTTGCATAATAACGTATGCTGCAAAACATTTTAATACACACCGCAGTTGTAAGATGTTAAATCCGTTCATTGCTGGAGTTAACATTTTTCTCGCAAAGATTTTTCTTGTTTTTTTTTGGAACTTGGCTTTTCCTTTTACAATTTACTTGTGGGATAAAAGGCTTTCCATTTCCCTCTCTTTTATTATTTTGCCACGACTAAAAAAATCGTTTTCCAAAAGGTTAGATGCGCTTGCTACGTCATTCATCAAATATTTCTCGGAATGGAACCAATCCCCCCAAATAAGCATTGCTTTGCCAAGGGTGGGGGTTGGTGTTGGTGTTATTATAGCTAAGGACTGTTTTTTTTTCAATCGTCCAGCGGGGTTATTTAAGGTTACATTTTTTCGGTCATTCCAAAAGTATAAAACCATACGCTAGCCGAAGAAGTAGATAAATCTAAAAGCCTAGATCCCAACCTCCCTCACACATAATTGCAAAAGGCTGCAGGAGTTTATAAAAATTTGTTGTTGTAGTTGTAAGTAGTATTTTATGGTTGTATGCGTTTGGATGTTTATTCAAGTAGTGGGGGAGGGGTTCACATGCTGCTGGAACATAAATAAAAAATGTCGCAGACAGAACTTTCTAGACCAAAAAAAAAAAAAACACAAGAAAAAACGGTTTTGTAACACCACATTGCGTTTAACTGGTTTTCGGAGCTTTTTTAATGAATGAGTGACTTAAATGTCAAATTGTTGTTCATGACCTTACAACTAACAGTAATTTGAGTCAGCATGCTGAGAGTTCTGTTTGTTGATGAATCTAGAAACCTAAAAAGTTCAGGTCAAGATGATTACCAAGTGATGATTTGGTCTTTTGCGTTATAATGACACTACTACTCCTAGCACACAATAAAATATTTTCGCTAAGTTTTATTGTTTTTTGTCAAAAGTAACATTGCTAATTTTTTCATAAACAAAGAGAAAGGCAATCATAATATAAAGTATTAAAATTTTTTAATTGTAAAACACACGTAACATATCTCGCCCTTTTAATTAAAGATAACACCCAGTGCATACGATGGATGATTATTATTATTGATAAAATGAAATTTATGTTGTTTCGTAAACTTACGAAGCTTTTGCCTAGGCAAAACAGGAGTCATCATTATTTTACACGCGTTGGTAGTAGTCATATCGATAATTAACATGACTAAATAGCAAAAAGCTTCGCTTCGATTTATTCCCTTTTTTAATTTCAAAAAAAATTTCAAATTATTTTTAAATTCTTAATAAATTGATTCTCTATGATTGCAATTAACAATTGAGTTTATTCAGTAACAATTGAGTTTATTCAGTAACAATTGAGTTTATTCGAGAACAATCTCTGTTCTCTTTTTTTTGATTTCGTGTCACTTTTCTTAGAAGAATAGAAATGAATGACCAACTTCATGTCAGGGGAACAACTTTTGCAGAAATTTGTGTTTGTCAGTCGACATGTTCATTGTGTCAGTTGTAGCAGATGCACAGTTTGCCGACAGGGATGGGGGGGTGTCGTCGTGAACCCCCTCTACGATGTGGGTTATGTCAATTTTTTTTAAGCATGGTTGATTACATTTAATTTCCCAAAAACTCCTTGACGAGGTTATTGGTTGCACGAGATGTTTAATGTTTTGGAAAATCCGCTTTTTAACACTTTCTCTTAGAGAAACTTTCTGCACAGTCTTGGAATAATAAACTCTCACAATAAAATAAATATTAACGCCATAAATCTGTTTCAAACGGGAGAATTAAAACAACGTGTGTTTAATAGTAATAATTTAATTATTGCAATAAGTTAAGACAATTACACAAACCTTTTGTATTGTAAAAATGACAATTTAATTAGTTACAACATTAGCCTTAAACAATTGATGGGGTTTTGTGTTACTCGAAATTCATCACAAAATACAACTTCCAGAAGGGATTGTAACATTCAGAGAGAAGAGAAGTTGTGTAATGAGCAAAACTGCATTTACTTTCTAAAGCCTTGTGAGGAATGCTTCAGTTGACAATACACTGACAAATTGCACAACCCAAGTGGGGGAACTTTTACGGTGCAAAAATTAAAATATCACAGATATGAAAAACCACGTCACTTAGAGAATGGGTATGCCCTTACTGAAATCCATCAGCTTGCATAGTAGGGCTATGAGTAAAGCAGCAGATAGCTTACAGCGCGAAAAGCCATATAGGCAAGCTTAATGAAGATTTGATAAAGAAATAAGCTTCATGTAATAAATCAAAACCATCACTTTCTACGAAGATCAGTTGTTGGATGAACTAGAAATACTTTATGACATACCAGATGAAGGACCCGAAGCTCGTAATTCTTCTGGCTTTGGTTCCTCCCGTGTACTCTTGAAAGAATGGGAAAACAAGTTGCACTTTTTACATTAGTCTGATGACGTTCCTGAACTCGAAAGTAATCACTTTCTACACATTTTTTTTTGGTGCAATTGCGAGAAGAAAATTTTGCAGCCATGATGAACCAGAGTATGTTTTACGAAAGCATCATCTCTCCCCCCACCAAGGTACAATTACATCTTGCAAGTACCCTATCTTTTGAATCAGAAAATTTTGGCTTGATAACCTATTTCTAGAATTTTTCAAAGGGAATAGTGAATACGTGGTCATTTTTAAAGTTTGGGATTAAGTAACCTTTCTGAAAATTTGAAAAGAGTTTGATTTCACAATTGTAATTATCTTTTAATCTATACTTTTGTAATTAATTTGAATTTACTGTTCATTAATTGAATACAATGACATTCGTTCCAAAGCATGTTTATAGTCTATGGGTACTTTGAATACGGTTTACGTTCTTGGTTCCAACAAATCTACGAATTTTAGCAAATCGAAACTAATGATCTACTATTGGTTAACTGATACCTACAAACTCTATTCAATTTCCATAGGCTCAAGTGGGGTTTCATAGAAATAGTTTCTTGGGTTCAAAAATCTGAAGCGATTCGAATGTTTCTCTTTCGTTTGATGGGTAAATTTATCGTTTAAGCTCGGGTTGTAACCCATTTTGTTGATTCAATTTATATATCTTTTTCAAAAATTAAGGTACATTCATGTTTTGTGTAGAGTTCAAACTGGATTGATTCAGTTTAGCTAATTTCCAGTTTAAAGTGGATGCACACCAATTTCTAGCAGAGATTTTACATGGCATAAATTTGGGAAGAATGTGTAACCACTTCTCTCACCTCCAAATTTTCAGTTAAAACGTTTAGAAAAGAGATAAGGGAACGTTAAATTCACACACAATAACAAGCTCCCATCGTTTCATATTTATTGTTCATAGTATGTTGTGTGCTCAAGCCAACAACTTGAAATCGGTTTTTCAATTTCATTTTATTTTAACTGGCAATAGATTTGTTGAAAACAAAGAAAAGAATCTGATTGTATTTTTTTTTTTTTACAACCAAATGGAATCAATACAATTAACCAATTGGGAAATCCACATATTCAAGTGCCACTCATTTCCATCTATATATAGCTACCTTCATCTTAAATGAGAATTGTAATATAAACCAATTGATGAATCTAAATATATCAAATCCAAAGATTCAGGAGATCTTAACGAAACAACCATCCAACAATCAGCAACAACAACTTAGTCCCACATCAAACTCACAAAATGATGAACTTGAGAGAACAAGAAGTTCTACTTTATCATCAATGGATGCAGTCACGATTCATTCAGTAGTAGACAGAGATAGAATACCGATTGACGAAGATGACTCGGATGGAAATGATGACGAATATTATGGCGAACCTTTAGATACTTCCTCAATCAACACCGATGTTCAACCATTTACAAGTCCAACACTAGAATCACATTCAACACTTTCATCTCCAAGACTCCTACCTCCAAATGACGTCTTCCGACCTGCAATATTTCGAAAAAGAAGTGCCACGACTTCTATAATTGAAGAAACAACATCATCAAAACAACTCCAAAGTCCAACTTGGTTATTAAGTAATCTTTTGTCAAGTTTTGGAGGTGCATTAAGAGATATGGATGAATACACGATTGTCAGTAAATCAAATGACCTTGTTGTTTTATTCCAAGAATATCCTTCTCTTCGAGAAGAAATCCAGATCAAAACTGTTATTCCAAAGGTTCAATTCATGCTTTATCACCCTATACTGGAAGTTAGACTGGCGGGATATAGAGTCTTACGATATTGTATTTCAAGTTATGAGAGTTTAAATTTATTGATTCAGTCCAAGTTATTGATATTCTTGATTATTACATTGGGTAAAAAACCAGGTGGTGGTAGTGGAGGCAGCAGCAAATGTAGCCTATGTGAATTGGAACAAGCAGTGAAATTAATTCGAGAGTTTATGAACGTTGACAATGGAGCAGATAATTTGTCAATTGGGGTCGTGAAGGCATTAATTTCAATCGTGGAAAGTAATGACAATGATGATAATGGAAAATATACGCAACTAACTGAAGACAATTATGAAGAAGATATTGATTCGATTCCTGAATGGTTTAAACATGCCTGTTTGGAGACGATATGTGAAATTGCAATTTTGAAACCAGAATTGGTTTTCCATAGTGGTGGGTTTAAAGTAATTATGAATTTCATAATTGATGGACCAGCGGAAATTGCTTCGACATGTTTGATGTTATTATTCAAGATTATGGATTTCCAAAATTCAAGAAAATTTGTTAGAAATGGTTTTGATTTGGATTCATTGATTTCTATATTTTCAAATTCTACTGATGATGTTGAAGTTGGTACTGGGGGAGGAGGAGATAAGTCAAGGAGAGTAGTTTCTAATTTTAAACTACAAAAGGTGTCGTTTTTGATTTCAACATTATTGAAACATTTCAATGGGTTAATTGCATATTCAATTGGAAATTTTATAAGCATAAAGAATTTGATATCTAATTTATCTAAAAGAAATCCAAAAGTACGTGATTATATAATGGATATATTTTTAGATGTTCTTGGAATTGATCAGTTTCCATGGTTGGAAAGTTCAGCAATTGGAGAATCGATTAAACGATTTAATGAATCGATTAAGAACCAAAACTATTCCTTCGAATATCCGATACTACATCCAGTGGATAATGAGTTTGAATATAATATAAAAAATCATTATTGTGGATTAGTTATTCTTATACTAATTAAACATGACATCTTTCCTAAATTAATAGAAATAATTGAACAAAATTTAAATGAATCAAATACAAAAAAGGCCACTAAATTGTTAACGCATATCTTTTCTATGGCCAATAACTTAATCCCACCAGAACTTGTAACCAAGGATTTGCTATTACCAAACTTATCTTCGCATGCTTCGTTTGAGGTTGTTAATGTTACAAGAAAGAAATTTACTACAACTTCAGAATATTTGGCAAATATAAAGTCCAGTATTACTACCGTGAGTATCCAACAACGGTATAATATTGATGATCTTGAATTCAAGACCATGATCACAAATAGTAAGGTGTTAACCATTAAGGAATTTGAAGATTGGAATTGGAATTTATTGTTAAACCTAATTCAAGGTCCATTGAGGAATCCCAAGAGATTTGACGAAACAATTGAAAAGTATCCTAAATTCTTAAAGAGAATAATGTCCTTTTATCGTCCATTCAAATTTCGATTTGCCAAAGTTCTGCTAGCCAATAGAGGTTCTTCAAAATATATTAATATAGGTTGTCAATTTTTAGAAATGTTATTAGAGTTTGATAATGGAATCAAATATTTGAGTACTAGTAAATTATTACCTCAACTTTCTGAAATTGTGGCTCAGATTGATCCATATAGTGGAATTGCATCTAATGAACCGATAATTTCTAAGAAACGGATTGAAAATACTTGCACGGTGGGATATTTGCGATTCATTGGTATTTTAAGTGGGAGACCTGCTGGGATTAAGATGTTGGAGCATTGGCAATTTTTCACATTATTGTCAAATATTGTGGAGTCAACTATTAAATCAGAGAATAATAATACTTTCTTGTTGACTTTATTTAAATATATTGATTTTTCATTGGATTCACAATTTAGGATTATATTAATGAAGACATTAAAAGTTTCAAATATTAAAGTTCGAAGTTATTTATTGAAACATTTATTACCTACATTGATTAAAATTAAAGAATGTCAGTTATTTGTGATTCGAATCTTGGTTTCAAATCTTTATGATTCTCATTATGAATTAGTTCAACGATCAATTGATTTATTATATGAATATTATCAATCTAATGGGTTTTCTAATTTGGATAAGTTAATTCAATTACGTCCATCAATTACGATTTTGTCACGTTATGAAACTACTGGTAGAAATTTATTGATTAGAATGTTTCAAGTTCCAATTGGGTTTAAATATCTTGAAGAATCAGGTTTTTTAGTTGCTGAGTTTGATAAATGGTGTAATATTGAAAATTTTAGTTACTTAACTAAAATTGAAACTTTGATCAAATGTCAATTCTTTCCATTCTTGATCCTGGAATACACCACCACCTCAAATTCCTTATCGTTATATTTTTTCAAATATTTATTATCGACCGAAGAAGGGTTGAATTATTTTAGCTATGGCAAAGGTAAGGAGTTTCTTGAACAAATTCTCGAATCAATTGAGACTCTTTTTAATAGAATTAATCATGAGGATGAGTTCTTGGATATTGATAATCAAGATGAATCTAGAGGCAATATGTTACTTGTCCTAAAGCAGAACCTTTGGATAATCGGTAATATTGCCCTGAGTAAACATGGAATCAAATTATTAGATCCCATGTATTCTACTACCACGTTATTACAATCCAAGAAATCGGTTATTGATCTTATACTTGAAAATTTTCATAATTGTCCATTATGGCAATTAAGAGGAGTTTGTTATTATATATTGGGTATGAGTTCTAGTACAATTGAGGGAATTGAGATTTTGGATGAATCAAACTGGATTAGTGTTCTTGATCAATATGGAAATAGTAAATGTTTGACATATCCCAATTGTGAACTTTTTCAATTTTTCAATACTGAAATCACTAATCCATATCGAGATACTAGATATTATCAAATCTTTAATAATGTTGGAAGTGGAAGTGGCGCAGGCACTTCATTTGTTTGGAACATTGATAATACCAAAAATGATGATGATAATCCAAGTGCTATAGTTGATGATATGGATGATGGGGAAAATAGTGTCACTGGGAATGTTGGAGTTAATGATCGGATTATATCACTCATGCAACATTTGAATGCGGTTTTATCAAAGATTGAAAATAAAGCAATTCGAGAGTTGACGAAATTGAAGAAACAATCACCAGAATTATTTAATGATGTTGGATTGTTTTTGGAGGTCATTAAATTAGTAGATAAGGGGACGTTTCAGTTTCAAAAGAGGGTGTTTATATTTAACTTGTTTTCTGATACTAAAGTATTAGAGAATTTAGTTAAACGTGAACGGAGAGGTTCATTTAGATGAGCTAAAAACCTTTTAACATTTGCATGTATATTTATTAAACAAATCATATAGATTCTTATGGTTTTCTTTCAAGTTTGCGTTTTTTCTTTGAAGATCCCCCTGAAGACATGGAAAATTTACTATTACCATCGGCCAGTAGTGGATAATCAACTCCTGTATATTCCGAATTAATCCCCGTGTCGGGGATCAGTAATGGTTTATATTTTGATGATATGAGATTCGGATAATGTCTTCTACACCAAGATTCCAATTCTTGTGGACTTATTTCTGAACTCATTATGTCATCATTTATCAAATCAGGTATTCTTTCTAATAAGAATAAATTCAAATAATGATTCTTTGGTACTTCTTGATCAGCAGCTTTGTTAGATTGCAATTTTATCAATGGGTCAAGTTTATCTTTTAATCGTGGGGCAATTTCTTCAATCTTTTTAATTCGTTCAGGATCTATTGGTGGGAATGGTATTTCTTCATCATTATCTTCTAGTTCGGCGAGGAGTGAAAGTAGAGCTTGATTTCGACGGTGATAGTAAGCTAATGTTATACGTTGATCATGTTCCAATTCAAACAATTGTTGTGATTTTACAAAGGCTTTTTTGAACCGTTCTTGGAACTTTTCGTATATTCTGGGATAGTCCTTGGGAGCCGCCACTGATCCTGTTGTGTCTTCGTCTAGTTCATTGGATTCTTGTTGTTGTTGTTCATTAGATGGTTGTGGGATGCTGGTGGAGGTGGTGGTAGTTGTGATAGATTCATCCTGTATTGACTCCGATTCTTGTTTAACAGGTGGATTTGGAATGGAATTGGATACTTGAATCTCTGGTACTGGATCTATTGTTGACATTTTGCTGTGTATGTTTATTGCTTTAATATTGATATTGTATCTCTGGTAATATCAACAGTCATTATAAAATGTTTGAGAAAAGAGAAAAAATTCTTGTGCATGTTGGATGTCTCTGTTATGGTAGTAAATATCGCTGTGTCATAACTGTAAATGTCGTACGTCAATTCATCTAAGAAGCAAAAAAAGACGCGTATTGCTTGCAATGAAAAAAAACATTACTTCATCATTATTGCCATTCCAATTTTTGAACATAATAGATCCCAAGCATCAACATCATCACAATGTCAATCGTGTCATTACTAGGAATAGAAGTTCTTAACAATCCAGCAAAGTTCACTGATCCCTATGAATTTGAAATCACATTCGAATGTCTAGAACCTCTCAAAGAAGATCTCGAATGGAAATTAACCTATGTTGGTTCATCACGTTCACTTGACCATGATCAAGAACTAGATTCGATCCTAGTTGGACCTGTCCCCGTGGGGGTTAATAAATTCTTATTTCAAGCTGATGCTCCATCCCCTGAATTAATCCCCGCTAATGAATTAGTTAGTGTTACGGTTATATTATTGAGTTGTAGTTATGCTGATCGAGAATTTGTTAGGGTGGGATATTATGTAAATAATGAATATGATAGTGAGGAATTGAGAGAGAATCCACCTGCAAAGGTGATGGTTGATCGGGTTGTGAGGAATATTTTGGCCGAGAAGCCGAGGGTGACTAGATTTAATATTGTTTGGGATAATGAAGATGCTAGTGCTGATCAATATCCTCCTGAACAACAAGTAGATGAAGAAGACGAAGAGGAGGAAAATGAAGATGAAGAAGAAGAGGAAGAAGAAGATGAGGAGGAGGAGGAACAAGATGAGGGAGAGGATGGAGATGAAGATGAAGATATTGATGTGGAAGACCATGGCGAAGGTGGTGAAGATGGGGAAGAAGATGATATACAGACTCCTGCTGATGATGTAGAAGAGGATATAGAAATAGATATCGAAGATGAAGAAGACGCAGAAGATGTTGAAGAAGTAGAAGAAGGTGATGAAGTGGATGATACTGAAGAAATAAACACCGAAGAAGTAAATACTCCAAAGGATAAGTGAACAAACATGTGAAAATAAATAGCTGTTTTGTATATTATAAATATAGATGATATCGTTAATAAAATGTTGTAAAAGCACCCCTAAAGCGATTCAAGCAATCCATTAATACTCTGACTCAAACAATCCACAATCTCTAAACTTAAATGTCCCAAGTCTAGACCTTGCTGTTGTGCATTAGAATTCAATTTCCCAACCCACTTATCAGGATGCCATTTGATTCTTTCCAGTTTTAATAATTCCTTCAACTCTTCTTGAGGCAACTTAATCATCTCATAAAATTGACGTAACGTATCTGGACTAATCAACGACAAAATAACTTCATGAGGTAGATTAGCTTGTTGATAATAATGTGGCGGGAGTATAGGGACCCTAAATCCCTGGAAATACAGTTGTCGAATTAATTTATATGTTGAATGTCTCAAGCTGGTTCTCCTTGGAATAGTATCTTCGAGATATGGATCATTGATTCGTTTATCTCCAATGTGTACTTCTTCGTCATCTTCTTCCATCATTCCTGCTGATGTTACTGGTATCTCTCCAATGATTTCATATTTTTGAGATGACGATGACGACGAAGTAGGGGTTTCGAATTCGTTTCTATTATATTCTTCGCGTAATTTGGCGTATTTGTTGTTATTTACTGGTGTTTCATACTTAAATTGATTAGCTTGTGATGGTTTTCCGGTGTATTTTACGAATTTGTATCCATTTACCGATTCTCCGTATTCTTGATACGTTTCTGGAACTTGTTCTTTCGTCTCACGGAAGGGCGGTGGCTGTGCTTTTTGTTGTTGTTGTTGTTGTTGTTGTTGTTGTTGTTGTTGTTGTTGTTGAGGATGATGAGGTTTTTGGGTTACTGCCGGAGAAGGTGCTCTTGAATTTGCTGGTGTTGATTGAGATATTGGCGTTCCTTGATTTAAGTAAAACTCTTCTTCCTTAAACATTTCATCGTCCTCATTATCATCATTTTGAATGACAGGTTTATACATAATCTCATCAATTGGTGTTTTTATTGAATTTGCTAGATCTAATATAGGTTTTTTAAAATAATCGTTCCGTTTATGATCTTTAGAACTTGTTTCATCATGGGTTTGTTTGAATTTTAATTTCTTTCTTCGCGGTTGAGGTGGACATGGAGTTGATTCACTTGTGCTAAAACTTAATTTCAAACTACTTGCACCTGTACTACATATTGTCATTTTGGAATGATGATGATTATTTGGAGTTATCATCATTGAAGAGTCTAAATGAATTCTTTTCCTTGAATTTATATATTGTGGAGATGATTCGTACATTATTCCTCCATGTTCGTCTTCTTCTTCCTCGTTCTTGTTTTCGTCTTCCTTATATTCTATATCCGAATCAGTGTTACTAGTGATTGTCTTATCTCCCAACGAAAACTCCTCTTCGTCTTCATCATCATCATCTTCTTCTTCCTCGGGTTCATCATCAATAGGATCATTGTCAACATCTATAGGATTGACAAGGATGTCATCACCAGCTAATGGTGAATTTAGATGTAACTCGTTCAACCTCCGTATGGGAGATATGAAGGATATGTTTGAATTTGGGTCTAATGGAGTAGATGCAAATTGAAAATTATCATCGCGTCTCTTTCGTGGTGAAGGAGTCATATTTGAGGGATCATCATGAATGTTGCTCATATCTTCTAGATCGGAAGAAAAGGATGAAGATGATGAAGAAGATGATAAAGGCGATGATGTTGGATGTGATCGAGTCTCATACCAGCTCTTTGTGTTTTTGTGGAAGTTGCTGATGTTGTTGTTTTGATTGTGATTTAACTTTTTCTTCGGAGAATATCCCAGCAATGATGATGATGTTGTTGATGTTTTGGTTGTTGCTGTTGCTGTTGTTGTTGAAGAAGGATGGAGTAGATTGGGTATTATGTTACTGTTACCATTAGTTAGTGCCATGTTTTTCCGTCTATTCGTTGTAAAAAGGTTTCTCCTATTGACAGGGTTGTCTTCGGTATGAAATAAATTATATATACGTATATTGTCAAATGGTAAATGATTTTTTTTGTCTTTGTTGCCTTTTTTGGTAAAATAAATAAACATTGGTTATATGCAGGATAAATAAATACTGCAATTACCCGGATATATGTTCTATCCCCTACATATCATTTTGCTTCTGTGGCTACATTTGTTATACCCTTCTGAATCTAACTCTATAATAGCTGATAATATCTAATCTCTATAACTTTACAGAGAATCCAAACTCTAACAATCAATCTTTTAAATAAGATTCCCCGAATCCTCTTTTTTTTAATAAAGAACTATCAATAGAAACAAAAAAAGCAAAACTAGCTATAAATAAGAACTAAAACATAGCAAAATCTCGTTGTCATCATCACTAATTTCGTAAATTCCACGAATCTATGGATCATAAGAACCAAAGTATTCAAGCTTAATGTCAACACCCTTTGAACTTAAATCATCTCTAACAAATCTCATAAATGGTCTTGGACCAACCAAGTAAACATCATGTTTATCATTGTCAATGAATTCTAAATCTTGACTAGTAATTCTACCAAATTTAATATCTTCAATGGCAACTCCTAATTCTTCCTTGTCTAAGATTTCAAAAACCTTGAATTGTTCACCATACTTAGCCTTTTGCTTCTTAATCAAATCGGCGAATGCACGACGTTCAGAACAAGTGTTTGCATAAATAAGCTTAACATTACGACCATCTTCAAGAGCCTTTTCTAAAATAGAAACAGCTGGAGTGATACCAATACCACCAGCAATAAAGACGACATCCTTAGTACCTTGTTCATAAACTAAGTTACCAGCCGGTGGAGCAACCTTTAAAATATCTCCAACTTTCAAAGTTTGGTGAACAAAGGAAGAAACTTTACCACCTTCAAGATATCTAACAGAGATCCGATATTCGTTTTCCTTTGGGAATTCAGAAATAGAATACTCTCTTGAAACATCAGAATCAGCACCTGGAATAGACCATCTGAAACATAAATATTGACCAGGTTGTGGAACACCAATCTTTGAACCATCAACAGGAGTGAAATAAATAGACTTGACATCAGAGCATTCTTGTTCAATTCTAGTAACTTTGAATTCCTTAAACCATTTCCATGGCTGTTTCTTATATTCTTCAGCTTCTAAATCAATAAGCAATTTTGCCAAGTTTCCATAAGCGGTAGACCAAGCTTCCAAGAAAGCTTCATTTGCAACTTCAGCTGGTAATAATTCAATCATGGTTTGAATCAAACAAGTACCAACAATTGGATAATGTTCTGGAAGCACTTGTAAACCAACATGTTTAACAACAATTTGTTTAACAAAACCAGTTAATGGTGCCAAATTTCTAATGTTCTTAGCATAGTTTAATAAAGCAAATGCTAAGATCTTTGGTTGTCTTAAAGCTTTTTGATCCGCTTCATTAAAGAATGGTTTGACTACCTTATATGTACTCAACATACGTTGATAGAACTTTTGAGTAAGAGTTTCACCAGCTTGTTCTAAAATTGGAACAGTAGATAAAATAATTTCAATTTGTTCTTCAGTCAATTCCTTAGATTCATAGTTGGCAGTTGGGATTGGTGGATTATTAACTAAAGCGTCCTTAACTGGAGGTGGAGTCACTGTGCTAGCCATTTTCTTGAGTTTTTTAGGTTGATTATCTTAATGTTTTAAGATTGGATAAGAAAAGTAGAAAGAGAGAGAATTCGACCAAGGTCAAATTGATCCCATATTTATAGTGTTTATTTTTTTTCCTTTATACGAAAATTGCAACAATTGAGAACGAAAAAATAACGTTAAAAAATTAATTAATTAATTAGAGCTCGCGAAGAAAATAATTAAGTTCGTGTTTAAAAAATAATTGCAAAAAAGGAATAAAGTTATCTGCAAAAAAAAAAGAGCCAAAAAAGAGAAAGAAAAGTAGCATAATGACATGAGCCATCTTGTTTGACTGAGATAAAAACGGTTTCAGAAAGTAGCTCATCATTGGGAATCAATACCTCTTAATCACTGAATTAAGTTTTGGGTAATGATACTTTGATTATGTAGAAATACCCCTTCTGCAACGCCACCTCTGAATTAGTCTTCTCTCTGAAATAGTAAAAACAAGAAACCTTAGTCCATGTTGCACCCAATCCATCCAACCATACTAGAACAAACGTTCCAATCAGATGATATTTGGAAGTAAGCATACTGTACATAACCCAGGTTAATAAGTATTTCCCACCCAAACTAGTGCTTATATGCAGTAGATGATTAGTAATCTGTAAATCATGCCATTTTTTTCCCACTTACAAATGCCCTACCAGTTTCTCCCAAAAACAATTAGATCATACGTTTTTTATTTTATAAGTAGTTTCTATTTCTGTGAGTGTTATTGATGCAAGGGCTTTCAAGTTGTTGCGAGGTCTCTCTAACTGATTATTGTAAGGCATTTTCAAATTTTGAATACCAAGAGACTCCGAAGTTAATGATTTGACAGTAGAGAGTATGTGAAACTTACTCTGTGGCCCAGCCTGAGTGATTGGCCCTCGCTAACTAGGGCAATAACAACCTTCGAAACTATCTGTTAAATTGCCAAAAACATTTTACTTCTATGTATGTTTGGTAAAAGCAAGATTTTTATGGGGGATAACCTGACATACCTGCTGCACCAAAAAGTGGTATATGTAAGCTTTAAAATCAAATCAAGATTTTGTGTGAGCTTGTAATTTGTAAGCTGGTGGTAAAAGCCGAGCTAACTAGTGTAATTAAATTGGAGATTGTGGAGGTTACCATTCTCAAGGCAATTAGAGTAGTTAGATGATGGCAAATTGACTTATTCAGTAAAATGGTTGGAGTTGTTAGGGGAATTTAGATTTGTTTTAGAAAATCTTGAAATCTGGGGTTAGATTTACGGAGAACAATATGGTTATTCGTGGATTGGTGGAAATCATGATCATAATACAGATCTGGCTCTGATGAGTATTAAACAATCTAGAGATAGGTCCTTACTCTGTAAGTATTTGGTGGATGTTTTGCTGCGTTAGTATAACGTTGCTTTCACTGATAGAGCTTCCTTGACCAAGTAGGTAACTGTGCTCACAAATTTACTCGGTGTTAATGCAGAAAAAAACTCACTTTTGTACCACATGCTTATGTACAAGATGCAACCCAACATTCAAATCGAATAATATAATATTCACTCAAGTATCAGATATTTTTTTTTTACAAACTCTAAATAGTTATTTTTTTTTCTAATGCTTTTAAGCGAGTTTCTCCGAAATAAGAAATCTCTTTGATTATTTTGAAGAAATTCTCGCAACAAAATGGAACATCAATTCCGAGATTTTCCTTAATGAATAACCGTTCGTTACTATTATGAATAGTATCTGCAACCAGTTTAAACAAGAGCGAAGCAATGGTCCAATCAAAGATGAAGCTCTTTGAATTTCTTTTTCTAAAACGAGGATTTTACAATCACAAGGTATCCGACTGATATTGGAATTGTAATAGTTTTCCTCGGATAATGAATATTATGTTGTTTGGGTGTCACACTTTCAGCGAAAATAGTTCGAGTGTAATATACAGGCCGTGTAGGAAAAGTACTAAACTTAATCTACTCCTTTGATGGTATAGTTTGTAATGATGCTGATATGTAGATATTTCATAGATTTGTAGATGATAATGGAATGCTTGATTTAACTCTAGTGATTTGACTAGTGTAGGAACTACACTTAAATCTTTTAATAAATTGCAGTTTTCAACTTGATTGAAATCTAAATTAATCGTTATTCTATAAAAACTGAATATACAAAAATTGGAGGAAACTGAACACCTTAAGTATAAAGTATAACAAAATATAAAATACACCCAAAAAGCTACTTTACATGAAAGTAACAAAATCAAACCATTGTAACTAATTTAAAGCAAATATACATTCCCAATTATTCTCTTTAAACCAAATACCAAACATTTAGAAGAAGCGATAAAAGATGTCGCAGTGAGTTTATTAGACAAATCAATGAAATGTGTTTACTGGTGAGAAAATGGGTGCAAAATGGTTCTTTACATAAAACGGAAGTTTGTTTGAAATCAATATTTAAACAAAACTACTTACTAATTATCAACGAAAATGTTATTGCGGAACTATTTTTAACCTCTGCTTAAAGTATTAGATTGAAGAATCATTTTCTATGACGACTCTAGATCATTCAAGTTGTTTTAAGTTTTTAAATGAGCTTTGTTACTTTTAGTTGAGTAATAAATATAAATATCACGTAAGTTTGAGGCCCGATAATCCTCTAATAATAACTTAACATGATAGGAATATATATCAGATTCTAAGGGTAAGAAATAAATCATAATAAAGATTTATTAGTTATCCAAAACGAAATATGAACTAAGTGAGAATCTATTCTTGTTAGATTCTCATTAACCAAGAACTATGTGAATCAATCCAATAAAGTTATACCATGATAAGAATGTTCCAAGAGAACCTAGTAGTAAAGCTAGGCGATAATGTTAAGGCCGAAGTTTAGAGAACGTTGCAATAGAAAAGATCAGGGATCCCACCGAAGTTCCTCAGATTAGCCGTCGCTAAAGTCTGAATAACTTTAATATCGAGTGATTTAGTCCATGATGAATCCTCCCTATAAGAAGCGTACAACCTTTTCCCAAACCCATTTATATAGAATTTATGTGAGTAATTGTTTCTATTCACAAAATATCTGCTTTGATCCATAATAGGAAACCCTTTAGATTGTTCTTGCCATGATCAACCAATTGCAACATCAGCCCATGTAAGAATACCCACTGTTATAACCCGGTTGTACTGTCCCAGCAAAAGAAGTTTTGTAATTTAACTGAAAACTTTCTTAAGGATGTTGTCGAATCTTACAGCCACACCCTTAACTTTAACCTTAAGCTTTTCAAGATGGCTCAAAGCAATAATAACGATCTCTATCTTAGAGGAAATGACAATGCAACTAATGTTAACAATGAAACGGTTTCCGATGAACCATTTGAAATGACTGAAGAGCATTAGAATTGCATGAATATGATGAGGTTGAACGCCTACTTTCTCAACATACCCCATCATATTATGAACAAGAAGTCCTAATTTTTGACCAAGGGTCTAATCAATCAAATAACGTTGGCTCAGCTCAAGGATAAGTGATTGTGCATACTCAGACCGGTTCCTATGATTAAGAACCACACCAGGATCACAACCAGTCTATTGAACAACGTCTGAATAACTCTTCATAGCAACCACAAACGTCGCAAAAGGGCAAGAGACAGATCACAACTCAACAATTTCGGTTGCATGGGATTTGCGTTGCATGTTCCTCGACCGTCTTCAACAAATGAACCAAATAGTGTTGCAACTCAACCACGAACTGCTCCTCAAAATTCTGTTGGGGCAAATAGTACGACATCCGAAAATCAACCACCAGCAACAATCGATAGGACTCCAGACGATGTTGATTGCTCGCTCCTGTGATTGAAGAACCCCCAGCTGGTGCAACATTCCAACAGAAGTTTGAGTTCTACAAAACCTTCTACGACAAATACAAATCAAAAGTCGAAATGATGATCCAAGAAGAGCCATCAACGTCCACTCAACAAATAATCTCACGAGCAGAATCATTTCTCAATGAAATCAAACTAACTGGTGAATTGAAAGAAGAGCTTAATCAACGTTTCGATTTGATCTATAGGACCGCTGTTGATCCAGCTCGAAGATCTGATATATCATACTTAAACGAACATATCAGCCGCGGGTTGCGCGGGTTTCCTGGTTTAGTGGCTTAGAGGCCTATTCCAAGCTTCCAGAGCGATTTGATATCATTGGGTTTCGGGTTGGGAATGCTCACTTGCCTGCTCTTAAAGAAGATAAAGAAAATAAGGAATTTTGGACTTGAAAATTGCTGATTCTAGATGATGTGTTTTTGGCTCATTTGGATGTGCGATTTGATTTAATTGGGGAATTTTGAGTAAAGATCCTGGGATCCGAATGAAGGATGTCTTGGAAAAGGTGCATCATTTACTACAGACGGGGTGTTTCTTCATTTCGGGATTGAGTCTGAGATTGGATGATTACTGGGTTCAATATTATGCAGCCAAAAGGAAGGCTATTTTTGACTTGGGTAAATTCTTGCAGCCTAAATTACACAAACTTGGAACAATAAATGATTTTGCATGGAAGATCCCCTATGAAATGAAGTTCTTGTATAAAGAACTAAAGGGTCATATTACGTCTAATCCACAAAATTCGGTCTATTGGGTTGCATTCTGTAATATTTTCTTGGATAAGCTTGCTGAGCACAAGAAAGATCCAAGAAATTTTACATTCGATGTGAAGCGGATATGTGAACAACTTCAAATGCAATGAAGGCGTTTGGGTCCACCTCAGCCAAGGCTCCCTAAGAAAGATGAACCTTCAAATGCTCCACAGAAGTTTGGCAATTCAAATTCACCATCAGAACTACCTCCAAACTTCCACAAAATGACTAAAAAAGAAAAGAGCAGGTATTTCATCAACTTCGAGAAAATGCGGCTCAAGCTTCGGGATCCTCTCCAGCTAAAGCCTCTGAATCAGGATATTCCCGAGTTCCAAATCAACACCAAACCCTGGGATCAGGATATACACAAAACCCTAGTTCAGCCCAGGAGCTGGAATACTACCGAGGTCCGAGTAATGACTCTGGATCTGGTAATCACCTAGCCGTGATTCCAGCAAATTCTGAAGGCCAAGCTCAAGGGTTAGCAGTGAGTTACCCCCAAGATCCGGATGTTCAATTGGCTATCCCGCCTCCACCACCTCCACCACCAAGTGCAGGAAAGCGGAAAAGTCATTCATCAATAAAGCGCTCCTTTAATAGGAACAGGGCAAAAAGGGGAGCCAAGTCTGTCAATGGACAACCTCGAAATAATGGCAATATTATTCAAAAGAGTATAGGTTAGTTTAAGAATGAGCAGATGGCAAATACTCGGTAGGTCGTCGCTCTTATCTTATCTGTGGAGAAAAGGTGTCTATTTATACTACAAACAGTACCAAAACTCTTTGACGTAATATATGCAAATAGCGAGAATTAAAAGTCTTCGACTTTGAAAACAACCTTCCCATCATTAGATTTCAAACTCTTGATTAGGGATTTATAATCATTTCTCCAATCTTTATACCCATCAATTCTAAATTTCAATTTTTGGTTCAAAACTAATTCCAAAGCCCTCTCACACCATTGGTGATTAATTGACAATCCCATTTCTTCATGATAATTGTATGCTGTCCAATTGCTAAACAACCCACTGGTGAATTTATTGCCCCAAGGGTTCAAGATTGGATATTCATTAAGTTCAATAAGTTTATCGATGTCATAACTTGGAACGTCTAAAGTGTATTTACACCCTGAGACTAATGCTGAACCGTATTTCTTTGGTTTGAGTAACTTGACGAAAAATGGATCCTTTCCTGATCCAAACAAAGTCTCAAGCGAGCTTGATAAATGGGGTTTAAAAGGAAGGGCCAAAGTATCCAATTCTTGGAATCTAATTGTAGTTTGGAAATATTTCTTACATCCGATTAAATCTATAAAAAGGTCAAGTTTGAAATCGACAATATTGTTCACGTTGATTTTCGGTTGGTTAAGTGAATGAGGTTTGAATAATGCATCCAAGATTTCAGTGGCAAGGAAATCTGGTTTTTTGTAATTGATGGGTATACGTTCACCAGGAAATATGAGGTCTTGATTGACAAGATCGAATGGGACAATTGATATTATTTTCTCAGTTGATGGATCAAAATATTTCTTTCTAAAGTGTTGGACTACTTTCTCGATGTATTTTTGAGATGATTCACGAATGACGAGGATTAGGTTGAGATATTCAAAGTTGTAGTCAGTGTGTAAGACTTGAAGGAGTGTTAAGCCGACGTTTGTGTCCGCACCATTGATTAATATTGTTGCTTTATTGGTTGGTTGGAGATGTTGGAGTAATTGTTTAGCACGGTTGTATAAAACGGATATGGCTGATAATTTGGCCAATGCAGGTAATTTCTCTTCGACGGGGAATTCGATTCTACGGCGATGTTTTGAAGGTTCTGGAACTATTGACTGTTCTGAATCAGAATCGATTTCGAATTCGTCATTTTCCTTTAAGGATAAATTGATGTCGATATCTTCAAATTGATCAATAATTTTTTGGGTAACTTTAATGACCACGTCTCTACCCGGGTAGACGGTTTGATTGGTGGATAATGCACCTCTTCTATCCGTTGGATCTAAGACCCCGAACACGTAGTCATTGATTGCAAATTTGTTTTTCATATTTGAACCAACATAAGCTACAACCCCCGAGAATTCAAAAGCTAAACCAACTTTAATATTACTTATATTCAAAAGATACTGGTTAATCTTGGATAAATCATACGAATTCAATGAGGAATACTTAATATCAACAATTATACTATTTGGATTTGGAGGTAAATCAATAGTAGTATAATGAAATTGTAATTCAGTTTCTTTATTCTGGACCGAAATATCTTTAACATCTAACAATCTCAATGATTTCAAATCAACAACAACCAGTGAACTCTTTGATTTTGTTTCATCATCAACAACCTTCATTTTGGGTAACGGTTTAGGACCCTCGCCTAACTTTTTCCGTTCCAAGTAAGCCAATTCTGGTGGGATTTTATGAAAGGGATTTGATTTCTTTTTAATCTCAATCTTCTTTTGTACTTCGTGATGATGTTCTCTGAGTTCTTCTATTGGAGGAGGCGCAAATCCGACAGCTTTCTTCTTCTTCTTCATTTTTTCGGGACTTTGAATTGATTGCTCTTTGCCTTTGGTTGGTGATTGTTCGGAAGAGATGGAAGGATCTTCTTCAACATCTGGTTGATGGGGAGAATCTTGTTCAATTGAAACCTTATCGTTTGACATGTAGTTAACGTAACAATATGGGTGGCAAAGTTTTTACCAAGTAATTCTTCTAATTGGTACGGAGGTTGTTGGATTACCAAAGGATAATCGGAGGATCTGTAACAGTTTTTTTTTTTTG
>JAKTPO010000024.1:0-221183 GCA_030557635.1 Hemisphaericaspora nanyangensis | reverse complement strand
GGTGGGGGGGGGGGGGGGGGGATTTAACCTTCTGGTGTTATATAATAGTGATATATATATAATAGTTATATAAAAATAACTTATAAGTATTAAAAGTTGTTGTTTGCTATATTTGGAGGGAAAAAGATTTTGGTCGTGTATGTAAGCGAATAGGATGAATGATTGGTGACTTACCTATACAGTACACTTACAATATATATTATAATCCAATGAATATTATATGTGTATTGCTTAGATAATCTCTAAAGAGAGAGAAAATGGTTGAGGAATGGGGGGGTTAAAGTAAGTAAGTATTATTAAATTCGTAGTGATTTGTTGTTGGATGTTTGTTTTTCTTTTTCTTTTTCTTTGTTTCTTATTTAGTATTAATTAAAACGTTTAAAATTGTATAGCACTAAGAAATCTTACAATACTTAACTATACAAAAGTAATAATAACAATAAATGATAAGAACTAATTACTGTAAAACTAATGTATATAATAATAGGTTTCATACACACGACTCATATACTTCTTACTAACCTTTGGTTACTTATCTTACACCTTCTTACTTACTAACTATTTACATCTTTAACCAATACTACACACACCCATACTAGTATTTCTTTTCTTGGTGTTACTACCAATTACATGCTTACATATTTGTGCTGGCTTAATTTTCTTACTAATTTAACACATTAAAATATTAATACTTACGATTCAATTAATCTTAATAAAACTTCTTGTAATTGCTTCCTTCCATTATTACTCTTCCAAACAAAATGATTTGAATCATTAGCTATTATCCATTCAGTAGTTTTATCACTTAATATACTTATTTCTCGTTGCCATTTACCCCAATTAAGTGAACGTTTAATCATAAAATCACTAGAAACTAAAGCCACAGTTAAACCATTAATATCAGACTCAACAACTTCATTATACGATAAAATCCCGGAAAATAACTGCTCTTGACATCTTGCTCTAACATATTTAGATTGATATATAAAATCACTTCCAAATAATCGACTATTACTAGAATATCTCATTGGATGGAAAAACCAATGAATATTCGAAACAACACCCAATGGAGATATTATTCCACGCATCCAAAGTTTAAACCCAGTAATATTATCCATCACCTCTAATGAACCTTTGAAAACACTAGTTTTTTCATTTTTGCGATTAGACCCACTAAATGGCCACTTCTTTAATAAATCACTATGCCAACTATCAACAAATAAAATAGAATGTATCTTATGTCTATATCTACTAGCAAAATGTGTTGCATATAACCCACCAATATCAAACCCAACTAAGGCAAATGGACCTTCTATTCCTTGCTTTTCCAACGCTTCCATTAAATACCCATTAACTATCCCAATTGAACTTGGAGGTGGCGCACTATCAGAATATCCATATCCTGGTCGATCCCAAATACAATATCTTTCCACTCTATTCAAATTATACAATTCTTCAATCCATTCTTGAAATTCTTCACTAGATGTTAATTGCCCGCCTTCTACCAACACAATTGGTTGACTTCTATCACCATAAACATCTCCAAAGCATGCCAAATGGACTCGGAATTGATTATGATTAACAGCAACTAATTGCCCCCAGGGTTTCGCATGTGTATCAAAACTGGCTAACCAAATAGTTAAACTAATACACCAAATAATCCAAAGTATAAAAATCTCAACTGTAACTTTTAAACTCATAATTGTCAATTCTCTAATTGTACGTCTCCGTTCAATCCTACCTGTATACCGAATCTCTTGAGAATTTCTTGCTTGTTCTACCCAATAATCAATCATTGAATTTAAAAATGAATTAAAACATGTCCAAAATATCAAAAATATCCCTAGTTTTTGCAGCAGATGTCTCATTGCCGGAACCAAAACCACACAAATCAAATCTATAAATAAAAGTACTGATATAACAATACCAACTAATCGTTCATAATATGATGGAACAATAAAGAATAAATTGTTAATTGAATTGATTAATAAACATATTAACACTAAATCAATTTCCAAAAATGATTTGCCTTGATTAATAAACCACGGAATTGAAAAGAATTCACTAATAATAAGAATTATAAAGAATGCTAGATTAACATATACCAATACCCTAATCAATAATTTCAATTTTTGAATATGTGGAAGATGCAATGGCGATACTATCGGATCATCAGGTTCTAATAATGGTTGCTGTTGTTCCAATTCTTCTGTTGTTGATGATGATGATGACCTTGGTGCATTGATTGGTGATGATGATGATAGTGGCAGTTGTTTTGTAACTGTATTGTTACTAGTACCTGGTGGTGATAATTGTTGTTCCTGATAATGTTGATCTGGCTCAGTTTCACTTGTTGATTGATATGTAGACATGATATAAGCAATGATGATGATAAAAGGGGGGGGAGTCTAAGATAAAATTAATATGTGGAGAGAAGTTTTTTAGTTCTTCCTTCTCTTGCTTTCTGTCTCTTTGAAAATATAGCAACTGAAATTTTGCAATCAAATGACTTTTTTGAGAGAAATTAATATATGAATTAACCAAGTTGCTCTTTATAAGAGATAAAGAATGAGTACTTAAAAATATGATTAAGTTACAAGTAAAATACCCAATATATATAGATGTTCCCAATCGAGAGATTTATCATATAATACATTGTTACAGTCCCCAAAACTATTGACCCCAGATACATTTTCTCCTTTAACTTAAATTACATAGTAATGAGATTCTAGTAACATTTCACTCCTCCCACTACAAACTACTGAGCAATTAATTTCTATCCGATTCCAGATGAAAACTTTTCTTGAAATATTAAATATGAAAAATAAGCTTCCTTCACATACAGTCATTTAGTTTATATATATATATATAACTTTATAGGGTTATTATCTGATGAAAACTTGATCATTCTTATGCACGTGCAGAACAGAGGAGAAAAATCCATCTTCCGTTTTTTCCCAATTGGGAAATAATTCCGCTCTCATACATTTTTTTTTTTTGCCTAAATCACACGAACAGAAAACCTTATTAAACCAACCAACTGATTGATTGTACATCTCGTCTATTCTTTATCAACACCCCATCAAACAAGCACACACACATATATATAGATGCTCTTCAAATGACTCTGAAGAACGTTATTTCCATACCTAGCGATGTCGAAATTGAAGGTACAACCTATTATCAAATCAATATCAAACTTCCACTTCGATCGTTTGTCGTCAAAAAGAGATATTCAGATTTTGAACAATTAGTCAATAATCTATGTGATACATTAGGAATCCATATTAAAGATTTCCCTTATGAATTACCAGCTAAAAGGATCAATTGGCTAAACAAAAAGCAATTAATTGTCGAAGAGAGGAAACTTGAATTAAGTAAATTTCTCAACAATATAATCAAAGATAGATCTCTCCAAAATGAAAGACTTGTATTAGATTTCTTACAATTACCAATCAATTTCAAGTTTAATAATGATATATTCAAGAATAATGATAATAACGATACGATCCCAAAAGTTGATTCAAGTACAATTACCCCTGAATCTTGGCTTCAAATTTATAGAAGTCTTAAACAAGAAATCCAAGATTGTCAATTTCCATCATCAATTCAAGAAAAGATACGAATCAAGGATAAGATAAATCGTTTATACCAACCAACTATTTCAAACCTCTTGAAATCGCTTTCTTCATTAGCTATATCTATCCAAGAAAAGGAAAAGAGAACAGCCCTAATAAATCAACTCCAAACAAATATAGACACTATTGTAAATGGTAATTTACAACAACCCCAAAAGGACGGATTTAGGACGTCAAAACGCATATTAGGAGCAAATACTGTTCCAGATACTCCAAGAGAAACAGCTGACACTATGCCCTTATCAAATGAAGAACTTTTACAAAGGCAAATTCAAATACACAAGGAACAAGACCAAGAAGTAGAACAACTTAGATATTTAATCGCAAGACAAAGAAATATAGGTGAACTTATTCATAACGAAGTAGAAGAACAGAATGTCTTGTTGGATAGATTTAATGAAGAAGTCGACAATGCTTCTGAAAAGGTAAAACAGGCAAGATATAGAGCTAGAAAGATTGCACAATAAAAACAATAACCCTTTCTTTATATATATTTGATATTGTATTGTTTTATACAATTTGTCATCATACGTCCACTGGCTCAGTGACTATTTCATTTAACATATTTACTAGATGAATATTTTCTCCAAGTGAATTGGAAGGTATATCATGCAAACTATCTTGTATTGTAGGATGATTACTTAAATAATCTTGAATCAATTTAGAAAGATGTGGATTATCTCTACCATTTAAAGTTCGCTCTTGAAATGACCCCTTTATTTTATCATCAATCTTCCAAAATCCACCAATATTATTAAAAAAATTCAGTATCCCCATTCTTCTTGGTGGATAAGCCCTACCTCCATTTTGTAAATTATAAACACTGGGGAAATACAGCCAATAAAACAAACAACCCACATAAACACCAATCAAAGATCCAGCAATAATATCTCTCAAAAAGTGTCGATTATCACTTACTCTAGTAGCAGCAACAAACATCGCCAACATTATTGGTAAAATAGTTAAGAAAACTTTAAATGAATTATGACGATTATCAAATGTATGTAATCTTGCTGAAACATTCAATGAAGTAATTGTCATTCCACAAAACACTGCTGACAGATGTCCACTTGGGAAAGACCTAAATCCTTCAAGTACCAAATTCCAATCTTGTTGAGTACAAATCCCAACTGTTGACATTTGCATTGCATCAACAACAATTCCAGGTTCTAACATTGGTTCACATCTAGATATCATATCTGGTCTTGGTAATCCAGTTATGTTTTTCAAGATACAAGTTGCCATTAATTGAGTTGCCATTGCCCCTAATAAACAAATAACTCCTGATATGAAATCCCATATTCTTCTCTTGATTGAAAATGATGTTGAAATGATTGAAAATATACCAAATTGAATAATTGGAATACCGGCACAGATGAAAATTAAGAGGGGGATAGGTACGACTGCTTGTGCTTCCAGCATATATGTATATCGTAATGATATATCAACTAACAGAAATTCATGAAATCGCGGCGGGATAACCCTTCCTAATATCATTGATGAAATCAACACTGTTGAATATAGAACAAAATCAAATATGTATGATAGTGTGGTTAGACCTGATAGTTGAAGTGGTTTAAGATTTATAATCCAATCTCTTGCAAATAAGTTCATTGAATGGTGTAAATATGTGTATGATAAAAAGTAGTTTTTGTCAAAAACTGCTAATTTAGGGTTTTTGCAATCATAAATAACTTCAGAAGGGTGTCGCAAAATCCGGGTAATGCTTACACAAAAAGAATTCTGAACCATTTTGAACGAGATTTCAAAAAACGAAAAATTTTCACTTTACTATCGACTTTTTCTCTTCTTTATGGAAATAACTCACAAAATTGTATGTGTTACTTTATTACTAAGGAAATCCTATTGATTATTAAACTTGTATTTTTGAGGATGATAACGTTTCGCCTATATTCGATAATTCATGAGAATATACAAAACAATTACACCAAGATCTACGCTGAGCTTTATTATGAGTTTAATAAAGAGGGTTGAATCAATTTGAATGTATGTTTACTAACTATAAAATGTCTAGAGTATACTAGGATGATACTTTCTAACTAGATTTCCCCATATCTTTATCCCTTCTTCTATTTCTTCTTTAGTTAAGTAACTAATACTCAATCTCACACAATGATTTCCCCAACCTTTTGCATCTCCTGAAACTTCAAAGTTTTCTCCTCCAGCCAACACCACACCATGCTTTTGTTGAAGTTCGTTGACAATCACATCGTGATTATCAACATCAGGAAGTTTTACCCAAAGGAAATACCCTCCTTCACCTCCATAAACCTTAGTGGACTTGGGCAAATATCTTTTAACACTCTCGATTAAAACCCTTGCTCTCTCTTTATAGGTCCTTTTCAAATCATCAATAATTTTGTCTATTTCCCCAGATTCAATCAAATCAGCAACCACAAATGTTGCTAATTGTGCTGGAGTACCTCCAGATCTATTTGCACCAGTAACTGCCAATTGTTTGACTAATCTTGGAGTAGCCGATTCTTGCCAACCTACTCTTAATCCAGGAGCCACGATTTTTGAAAATGTAGCATTTGAAATTGTATTCCCATAAGTTTTATAACTTGGTAAAGATTCTTGATCAATTTGATTGAATTTTGGAACTGGAGTTTGATTGTCAGTATAATCGAGGAAATCGTATACATCATCACTTATGATTAACATATCATATTTCCTAGCCAATTCAAGTAATTTTATTCTCGTTTTTAATGAATAAGTCAATCCACCTGGATTCGAAAAAGTAGGAACGAGATAAATGACAAATCTATAAAGCTTTCTATCGCCACGAACTGGATCATTGATGATATTAATCTCATAATTACCGTTTGCTGGTTCCAATCCCAATGAATACAATTCAAGTTGTTGTTCAAGATACTTCAAGTCAATTTCATATTCATCATCAACAGTTTCTTCAATGGCAGTTAATTTACTATCATATCCTAAATCCAAAAATACACTATTGATTAAAAAATAAGTAGGACTAACAACAAATGCCCGTTTGGTAATTGAACAAGAATCTGTCGTTGAGGCTAGAATATTAGCAACTCCATAAGAAGCACCAGCAGTTAAATTCATACATTCAGGATCAGTATATCCTATCAGCTTACCAAACTTCCTATCAATCCAGCGTGATAACGTTCTGCGAACATCTAAGTTTCCAGGATCAGTTCCATAAGTCAATGGATGTTGATTTTCTATATCTCCATCATATTCGAGATAATCTGATTCGACAAGAACTCGCTGATATGAATCAGCAATTGTTTTAGTTGGAAGAAGATTTCTTGTTGGATGTCCTTTGAAGAAGTTTATTGTTTTAGACATGGATGTGAGATAAGTGTCTGAGAAGATGAAGGAAAAGAGGGAGAAGAAAGTGGTAGAGTATGATTATTTGAAAAGTATTTGAAAATATGGTGGTGGTAGATATTGGATTGACAAGGAAAATTTATCCGCTAAGGAAAATTAATTAATCGCGAATCCCGCTATCAGATCGGAGTCACAAGAAACATTCATTATTTGATACAATACGGCGAAGGCTAAAAGATAGAGTTATTGATAGCAAGTGGACATGTATTTTCCATTTTGGCCAAAACCTAATGTATCTGAAAAAGAGTGGCTAAGGTATTCACATAATAAGAACCTTACAACAAGAGAAATGTTCATTACAACAATAAGATTCAACAAAGCCATCGTTTCTCTTAAAATATACACTCTATACTATTTCCTGAGAAAAACTTAGACAGCCATCATGCTTCTTTATTAGCTGACGGAATTAATGGAAAATCAGGAAGTGAACCAGAACTATCATGCTTTCCGATTGCCCTGATAAAAATTTCAGTGCCACCTTGTTGACAATTTGCATAGTTTGATTCTAAACTCCCCGCATAAATAGAACCAATCTTATCATCCTCAGAACTACAAAGCGACCAAACATCTTGACCGAAATACTTCAACCGATCATTCTGAACACTAAATCCTTCTGAATGTAAACCATTTGGACATAATTGTAATCGATTAGTTTTGCGACTAACTCTTAAAAATTTAGTAGGCTCACTTTCAATATTTAAACTAGAATTAGCCAAAATGACCCCATAAATTCCAAACTTATTACTATCAACATTAGAATCCAAAATTACATTCTTATCTTGATAAACTAATTTTTCAAGTGCCTCATTTTGATTATAATTATAGTCAGTGGTCGAGTCTAAATCCTCATTGGGCGGGATATATGCAGCTAGATAGAATGGTTCCGATTGTTGTTGGTCCATTAGTTGGACCAAAGGGAACGACATGACACAAGTTCCTAATAATATTATTGCAATGAATGAGTTGTACATTTTTCTATTTGTATTTGATGAAAATCGATTCTTTGTGGGTAATGAAGAACCAGATGTAATGGTAGATTATTAATTAATTTGGGAAGTAGTAGTTTAACCAATAGGATATTCATGGGAAGGGGATTGTCCCATTATATACATAATGATGGCATAGCATATCAACATACCAAATCCTCATGAGGGCATACCAATTAATGACACATTTCAATCAGTTGATATTCAATTTGTTATGCTTAAATCTTACGAGTGTGTAATATGCCTTACGATTTTCGATTCGATAGAGAGGCCCCATAATACAATCCTTTCTGTAAACATTCTCTTGTCCATAGCCGGATCATATTACCTAATCGTGTTGATGATCTTAAAGATCCTTATAAAAATCCTGTATATAACCGCAAGCCAATAAAAATAACTGAAAAATTAATTTGGTAATGAAGCTTTGAAAAAAAAAACTTAAAGCAAGAGCTTTTAACTCCATAAAAACACCCCAAAACAACACCCATTCTCTCAAAATAAACAAATACCTTCACAATGCCTACTGCTGCTGGTGTCGCTTTAAGTGTCTTCCTTGGTTGTTTTACCAGAAGGTATCAAGTTTTGCTTATGGCTGGTCCAAAACCACCAAGATCCCTTCAACGTCTTGTTGGTTATGCATTATCGCTGGGATTATTCCTTGGAGTTTATCTTGTCCTGGACAGCTTTATTGAAAGAAATAGACAATTGTTACAAAGAAGATTAGCTATATTACGTGAACAAAGAGCACTTGGTGATGAATTCTACAGATTTGATGAAGATGGTGATTATAGACATAAGATTGAAAGAGAAGGTATCTTACTTAAATATATTGACAAGTTTGGTGCTCCTTCTAAATAAGTTTTCTAGAATGAAATTTCGAGTGACTTTTGCATAATGATACAAATTGATGACAGTATTATTCAAAATATGATAGTATAACTACACACAGAGGGAAGGAGAGTTTTCATGTTCTTTTATCTTTATTTTTTTTGGTACAATTTATTTATATTTTTGACAATAACTAATACATATTACATTAAAGAAAAAAGCGTATATACGTACACCCTGAGGAGGGGCCTTTCAATCTTCTTGTTCTTTACCTCTATTAAATACACCATCTTCCTCTTCTTCCTCATCGGGCCCGACATCACTGTGTGCACCCGCATCGCTATCATACTCTTCATCAACTTCACTTTCCTCATGCTCGTCCTCTTTAAAATCACCATCTTCTTCTTCGTCGTCGTCATCATCATTAGCTTTCTCTTGCTGTTGTTGTTGCTCTCCCTCCTGGGCTTGTGCCTCGGCCAGTTCTTTGCTATCAGGTGCCTTTTCTTGATGAATTGAATTGAACGATTCATCACTAATTTTATGTTCCTTAATGAAATCATCAATAACTTGAAAGAAAGCCTGATCAATCATACTGAATTCTATAACTCTTTCTTCATTTCTTGAATTCAAAACGGTAACCACCACACTGAAAGTGTTTCTAGTAATATTTGTATAACTTGCATTTAACACTTTTGATAATTCAAATACCAAAATTGGTTTCTTGAATCCAAAGATGAGATGAGGTTGGTTATATTGGTTTCCCCTGAGAAGTAATAATACTCCATCTTTTGCACCCTTATGACATTCAATCATTATAATTAAATTTTGATTATTTTGAGCTAAAGCGACTGCATTATCATTATTTAAACTAAAATCAGTTTGGAATATGGTTGGGCAAGGTAGATAATTAATTAGATTAATTCCACATAATTTAAATTGTCTTTTAAAATAATCAAGAATTCGTTCTTGAATTGGATTTAAAATTAATGTATTCTTAGGAGATGCAAATTGTGATTCAATATCAGCTGGTAATTTCCCATTCTTAATCATTTGTTTTTTAATTATATCCAATTGGATTTGACAAATTATTGGATCTTTAGTCATATTAGTTTCATTACAATATTCATCAGTAACCCAAAAACATAATGTTGCAACCCCCTTTTTCAATGGATTGGTAGAATTACCCAAGATTGGTAAAATCATACATAATCTAATGGAAGTTTCTAAATTAATCAATGAAATCTCAGGTATCATAGTTGTTGGATTCACAATCGAAAGTACTGGAATAGGATTTCCATCACGTTCAATCAAATGAAAAGTCAAATTCATTCTTTTTCTAACTGGAGATTGGAAAGATACTTGAGGAATTTCAAATATTATAGAACCTTCAGGAATAGGAACTTCATTTTGGACTACTTCAGTTGATAGTAATCCTGATTCTCCGTTTGATGTAGTTTCAGTTAATTTCCTTCGTTTATAATCCTCATTATTATTACTATTGCTGTCACATAGATATGTGAATAAATTATTGAATACTTGGAGAATGGCAGGATCTTTTTGGATCGAAGCTCTTACTTGGGATTGTAGGTCTTGAGGAAGTGTCAGTACCCAGTGTGGTTCCAGCATACCTGCTTAGTTGAGTTGAGTTGAGTCTGTTTCAGAGTTTCTTCTCTTGCTGTTTATGGTTGTAACAAGTTGTATAGTTGTTGATTTAAAAAAAGCAAATGAAAAAAAGAATGTAAAAAACTCGATTACAGAAAAGAGAAACAGAGAAAGAGATAGAGAAACAGATCTGTGTGTATGTAAAGGTAAATGGTAGCGAACAATGATAAGCTATTAGAACCAAATGCAAATATAATTCACATACTTCCATTTTATTTACAAGATTTGATAACCACTGAATCAATCTACAAGATACTATTGGATCATTTTGATGATGATGAAAATGAATCATTAAAGAATCAACTTTTGCAACTTGAGGAATCAGTTGACCATTCAAGACTGGAACAAAGTGTAGATCAAGATAAATGTTTGGTGTTATCAATGATGTTTGGTTCAAGTTTTATGAAAGCGGTTAATATAGTTTTCTCTAAACAAATTCAATGTTGTTTGCCCAATAATGTAGAATTGTTGAATTATTTACAAGATCCATTAAGCTTTACTACCACTCAATTCAAGATTTCTAGAGCTGATAGTAAATCTTCTTTCGATAATATAGAGAAGTTCTTGTTGAAATTGGGGTATAGATTGTTACATGGAAGGCTAGTAAAGAGCACTCCTGATTATGAAAAGATGCTTCTAGAAAATGAGGTTATTTATAAAGAGGGTAGTAGGAATTTAGAGTATGATGCAGTTGTTGATTTGTATAATTGGTATTGTGATTGTGATGAATACCAACAAGGGTATGTTAATGACATGAAGCCAGTTGATATAAATGGGGATTCTAATCTAGTTGAATGCTTGTTAAGTCAACTGAGATCGGTTGTATTAGAGCCTATTCCCATATGTTGTCATATTTTAGCAACATTGATATTATTAGTTAATCATGAGAAATTGTATGATAAGGTACTAATTGGGAAATGTGTTTAAATGTTTATTTACGTACTCTTTATAATAGAAGCAATATATAAATATAGATTATTGGCGAAAAGGTTACATGAAAGTAAGAACCACATTGAAGAACTTGTTGTTTTAATGGAAACTCACAAGACTATTCAACAAGGTAAACAAACCGGAGCTTATATGTTTGTACATATTGTAGTTAGAGATGATAGAGGTAGAATAAGAGTGGAATAATAGGGAATGGGTTCTAGTAGCACTTGCGGTAAAATGTATTGTTAAATTGGAGTCAAAAAAAAAGAAACAATCATTGGGTTAAATAATGGTTATAAAGAGGTAATAAATTTTTTTTCAAAAAAAACAGACTTATCCTATTGATTGAGTTTGAGTAAAACCAATAACTAACTCAAATTCCTATTTCTAACTAATTATAAATAAGCTTATCGTTATAAAAAGGGAGGATATTTCAATACTATTAAATAAGTAACCAATGACAACTGATAGATAAATAAATATGAAAAATAGTTAGCAATGAATTTACAATTTATACTAAAGTTAAACTATTAGTAACACATAATAATTATACAATACATAATAATCAAAAAAGAAAGAAACAGAAGCCAAAAGAATTTTTTTTCCTTCTTACTTACTTTACTTAACTTACTTCACTAAATTCAATTATTAACAAATGATCAGAAAGAAGAAAAAAAAAAGAGAAAAAAAAGAGAAAAAAAAAAGAAGAAAAAAAAAAGTAGAAAAAAAAAAATTATCACCAACCATCAAAGAAAGAAAGAAAGAAGAAAACAACCACACCCACACCAATTACTATACCACACATACATACACACTATCTGTATATATATAGATATAGATATATATATCTTACTCACGACCCACCATCCATACATATACCGTGTAGTAGTCTATACCCCCTCCCTTCCTCCCTTCCACACAATACTACTATTCATATTTTAATTTTATTATTATTAATTACTTCACTTCTTCTTAATTAATTTCTACTTTTTCATTTGTTTAATCCACACACTAGACATTTGTTTATTGTCCTCAATCACCCCCAGCAACAACAACAACAACAATAACAACAACAACTGAAAAGTAAAACAATCACAGCCAACCCATTCGAAGTCTTCTTTATTATCAATATCAACTGGCATTAATTACATTGGCACATTTTCCATTTATATTGTCACATCTTTTTCCCAACTACAAATATATATAAGTGACACCCTAATTTGATTCTTTAATTCGAATCCTAGTTAAAAGCACACACACACATACCTAAAATAGAGAGAAAATCTGTACTTATACACACTTTTCTATCAAAAAGGCTTTATACTACAGGAACAGCATACTATAGACGAAATACTTCATGCTCTATTGAGGAAAAGACTTATCAAAGAAAACAACCTTGTCATTTAACATTGTAATAAGATAGTACGCACACATATATATAAATATACACACACACAAATGTCATCATCAAATACAGGTCCTAGCCGTTTTCGCGGTGACGCTGCTAGCTTTTCTCCAAGCCAAAATCCTGCCACATATCATCCGCATCAACCAGGTCAACAAGCTCATCATACTCCGCCTACACAATATTTTACTCTGCAATCTCTGATCCAACACCAACACCAACAACATCAGCAACAGCAGCAACAGCAACAACCTCACCAGCATATTCCAGCACATCCTCAACAACATATGTACCTGCAGTATGCAAATCAACAATACCCAATGATGGTTAATTATAACCCAGTATATGTACCTGTATACATCCCCGACCCTTATTATCCGTCTATACAATATGCAATACCTAGCCAGCCTCATCCGCATCCCCAACAGCCAATTCATTATTCACAACCTGGTCCCTACAATAACCAACGCAAACATCCATCAACTAGTAACACAAATCCAAACAATTCCAACAATAACAGCACGTACAATAAGAGGACAAGTCAAGCATATATGAAATATACTCCTGCTAGCACAAAACCTAATGGCAATACTAAACAGAACGTCGTTGAATCTTCATCTTCTCCTTCTCCAATAGCTAAAAAAGATGAGTTGGCAACACCAACCTCCACTTCATGCACTACATCGACACTAAGCACTCCTGCAACCACTCCAGCAAAAACCATAGTAGGAACTACTAATGACCACAATGAAACTAACGACTCTAATGAACAGCCGCAACAACAACAACAACAACAACTGCAACAACAAGAACAGCATCAAAAATCACAACCCCCAATACTGATAAAATATCCTTTATTTATTAATACTGATTATGCTCAATTTATCAATGAATTTGGTAAAACTAATGAAAGAAGATTCATAGAGCATGACAAGAAAATTAAACAATTAGGCACATTACAAACAGCCACTAATAGACTAATATTTAATACGCCATTAATAAAAATCCTCGATTTCAATTCCAATAGTACCACTACCACTGATGGTGGAGTCAAACAAATATTGAAGACAGTTGCACCACCACTGACTATAAAATCAACCACTGAAACCACCCGACAACAACAACAACTACAATCACAACCAGCTGTTAAAACTACCATCACCCCATCAATAACAACCCAAGAAGAATCAACCAAACAACCACAACAAAAGGAGCAGCAACAGCTAGAAGAAAACCAACAACAGCCAAAGCAAGAAGAAAAGCCACAACCACAACCACAACCACAACCATCACCTCAAATTCAACAACCTGCCAATTGGGCTTCATTCTTGCAAACAACTGCCCGCTCCTCGACTGATGCACCAAAGAAACAATCGGGCAAAGCAACTAAAATAGCAGCAGCTCCAGCCACTCCTATAAAATCCACAACACCAATACCTTCAAGTACCTCATCTGTGGCCGACTTTAATATGAACAATGAATCAGCTCAACCTTTAGGTATTTTATTATTAAGAATTATGTTTGATCCAAATTATTCAGTTTTGAATCCCGACTTGCCAATTTTTGATATTAAACCTCGTGGATTAACCAATACTGGTAATATTTGCTATATGAATTCAATTTTACAAATCTTATTACATTGTGAACCATTTAATCGTTTATTAAAATTAATTGAAGATAAATCAATTGGATCATTAGGAAATTCAACAACACCATTATTAGATGCAACCCTCAAAATCTTTAATGAGTTTACAAATCCTGTTGATAATAACCTTGTTCCTGAAGGAACCAAACTTCCGCCAATTTCACCTAAAGATTTCTATGATAAAATAGTGGCACAACCAAAGTTTCTGCATTTACAATGGGGACAACAAGAAGATGCTGAAGAATTCTTGGGATATTATTTAGATGGATTAAATGATGAATTCTTAAATTCAATCAAACGTTTAACTACTCCAATGGTTGATTCATTAATTCAATCTTTTGCTATTGATAATTCTTCCGAAGCGGTTACTAGATTCAAATTGAATGTGAAAACTACCATGAAAAAGGCAAGAAATGATCAAAATGATGAAGGTGATAACAGTGCTGGCTCAGCTAGTACTAGTCCTAGTAGTTCAGGTGGTGGTGATGGTGGCGAATGGAATGAAGTTGGTCCTAACAAAAAAATCAATGTTAAACGTACAGTTGAAATTGATCCAACTCCTATAAATATGATATTTGGTGGTCAATTCAGATCAGTATTGACAATTCCAAAATCAGCAAATTCTAATCAATATCAGAAATCAATAACGCTTGATCCATTCCAACATGTTCAATTGGATATAAGCAATAGTGATACCATTGAAGGTGCTTTCAAGCATTTAAATGAATTGGAATATATCAGTTATAAATCAAATAATAATAAAGAGGTACAAATTAAGAAGCAAACTTTTATTGATAAGTTACCTGAGATTTTAATTATTCATTTGAAAAGATTTAGTTATACTAAAAATCAAGATATTCAAATTGAAAAATTAAGAAAGAAGGTTGATTATAAACATGATTTGATAATTCCAGAGGATATTTTATCACAAGAATCATCATTTGGAGAGTTTAAATTCAAATTAATTGCTGTAGTATACCATCATGGAAGTAGTGCGGATGCTGGTCATTATACCAGTGATATATATAAGGATACTCAAGAATGGTGGAGAATTGATGATACGTTGTTCAAAAAGATTAGTCATGAAGAAGTTTTGAATGCTGGAACTGAGGAAAATATTAAGAATGCTTATATCTTGTTGTATCAAAAGATTCAGAATTGAATGGGAGTGAGAGAGCTGCTGCTGCTGCTTAAAAAAAGTTGAAAATTGTATATTAAAAGGTTATATATATTGTATATAAAAAGGAAGTGTATATTAGATTTTTATTGATAAATAATATATATATATAAAAGGTATGAAACAGTAATTGAATGAAAACGTTGTAGGTTGTTGTTAACTTAAAAAGCCATGCTTTGTCGTTAAAGTTCTATATTGTCGCGACAAGTTTATACGAAGAAAAAAAAAAGATAATTGATAACCTGATGGATTTACACACAATTTAACTTGGAGTTACAAACCTACCATGCCAAGGGTAAACGGTAAACCAAACAACCTCCATTTTTAAATAAAAATCTAAATTTGTATCAGCTTTTTTTATAAGGGGGGAATGACCTATTTCTTTTTCTTTTCTTTTCTTTCCTTTTAATCATACCATATATCATTACAAGGGATGCCTATTATTATTGGAGATTGGCCGTGGCAGCGTGCAATGGGAATAGTACTCATGGTAGTATGCGCGATTACATCAATAACATGCTTTGTTTACACTCGATACAATCTTTATAATAATTTCATCGACGATTTGGGTTTACCCTTGTATGTTGGAGCTGGATTCCTGTTAATAATTTGTATCAACTATTTCATTTATCACAAGACTAAACCGCTCATTGTGTGTATTATGATTTTAATTTCCTTCATTTATTGGTTATCATTGGTGATTGCATTTTCAATAAAATATGGAACAGGATGTAAAGCAGTGCCAGGACAGAATACAAATTGTGGGAAAATGAGTGAATTGTTTCTTTCCATGATAGTTTCATTTGCATGTTTATCTACAGCAATGATAAATTATGGTTGTTATCAAATATATCCAATTATCAAACAAGGTGGAATTCAAGCATTAACAAATCGAAATAGGGTTATAGCTATGAATAGCCCTCCTCATAATAGTTACCCACTTGATGATTATCCATATCAACTACAACAACTGCAACAACTGCAACAACCCCCACCCCCAGGATTTATGTATCATCAACAACCTCCACCCATGCCACCAGCTTATCAACAACAGCCAGTATATTCAAGAGAAGAGCCCTCATCGCCTCAACAACAGAAACAAGGTTATTGAATTAACACCGAAGTCCTTTAAAACAATAATAACAGCTTATTCGGCTAGAATCCGATGAAGTTTTAGAAAATCGAGAGTACTTTGTCTTTAGCTGGACTAAAGTAGCCCCTTATTAGATCAACTTAATTTTAGAAATTTGATTAAATTTTTATTTGTTTTTAGAATATTTAAATAGTAATTCACGTGTTTAATGGAACATTACTGATGAAGCATTGTATTGATATAGGCGTACGACAAGTAACATAAGTAGGGGGTATTTCGTTAAAAGATTAGAAAATATTCGATAAACATAAAAAGCCTTGGCCAGCTGCAAAATAATAATTGGATCTATTGTTTTTAATGAAATGTCAGCCGTATCGATTGATATGCATAACTAAGAGATTGATCGCAGAAAGAATAAATGGTTCTCTTGGCAAAACATACCCAATTCTCGATATCAAGTTTGGTGTGTGTATATCAATTTATAGTCGCCCTGTTTCCTTCTAAAAAGGTAATTCTACCAGTGACAATGCAACTCTAATGAACATTTGAAAACGAAATTAACAATACAAACTCCTCTCTCACTTCAGAATGGTAGACTACGGGTTAGATACAACCTCAAGATAAATAAGTAAAATAGGCATATAATAAAAACTATATAAAATTATATAGGAAACCATTATACAAGGGAGCTAAAAATGACCGAAGTAAATCGAACCCAAATTATTTGAAATCGTGCAAATTTCATCAAGGTCAATCACTCCAACCACATTATCTTCTACCTGAATGGCTTCAAAAAAGCCTATTGGCGAAATCAAAATCTAAAATAAATGGATATTTATATTAACTAATACACAAGAACAAAAGTTACTCTATCAAAAAGATATTGTCAGTGGATTAGCTTAGAATAAAGCAGCAGCAACGGCAGCGAAACCAGCAACGGCACCAGCAGCCATCTTGTTAGCACCACCAGCGTGAGTAGTGATGTTACTGAAGGTAGAAGTTGGAGCACCAGTGGTGGTAACATAGGTGGTTGGAATGGTACATGGACCAGTGATGGTGATGGTAGTAGCTTCAGTGACGGTGATGGTCTTGTTGTTGACGACAACAGTGGTTGGTAATGGACAGTAAGTAGTGTAATCGGTAACGACAACTTGGGTGGTAACAGTAACGTTAGCAGCAGAAGCAGCAGCAACTAAAGCAGTTGGGACAATAACCTTGGAGAATTGCATTTTATTAGTTTAATATATGAAAAAGCGAATGACTTTGGAGTTTTAACTAAAGAAGAAAAGAAGAAAAAGTAAATTATTAATTCAGAAATAAATGGGAATCTACCAGTTTATATATGGTCCCAAATGCTTTGAACGCTAATAATAGATCCAGAATCACTCACTGGAAATGTGTCGAGAATATGCAATTAACAAAAAAAATATCTTGCAACCTCGGAAAAAAAAAGAAATTTTGTTCATTAGGGCGGATATAAAATATTATTTTGTGGCCCTTAAACAATGGGAAATGAAATTGCGGCCACAATGTGAATTACCTGATTAGGCATTGTCACTTCCAAATTCAGTTTTTTTTCGTGCATCGATGATGCGTCGGATTATAAACATTACACAAATTTCAGCGAAGGGTTCGGTTAGTCTTCTATTTTTAGGGTTCGCAATGTTTACACTTTTTCTCGAATTTAGAAAACCACTAGGTTACGGTGCATGAACAACAATAGGGGTCCATACATAAAGCATTTAATGCAATCTTAGAAATGTTGTATAATTGCACTTATAACTAAGGTCAGAAAGCGCAGCATTGCCTCAATATCTTGAAAAAATCCACTGTAAAGTTAGGCAATATAAACATTGGTTTAATGAAAGAAAAAAAAGCGTCTTTGTAAATGACCCATTTTCCGCCACTATCTGATTATGGGTTGTTAAGCATTGTTAAAAATGGCACCATTACTTGTTTCGCGTTGTTGATTCCATTGTTGACGAGTTGTTTTGTGTTTATTATTTTATTTAAAATAAAAAAAAGTTGCAAGTGCTTGCTGGTGTCTGAAAGTGTAAACAACAAACAAATTTCAGTATGTGCAAGGACGGACAATTGCGCATTTCAATGTGTGGTCTTTTTGGTTGGTTGTAACACCAACTTGAATCTTTAGATAATTAACCCACGAAATTCCACTGAACACAACAATAGTACTTAGAGTGATTTTGAATTGTTTCCGTGTCAATTTGACAACATTTTTTGGAGGGTGTTCATTCTGTTGGTAGACTACTGGTATTCATAGTTTTTTGCCCCAATGCAACAACGTGGCAAATTATAGAATCCCCTATTTCATTTCATGAACTTTCACGAATTGACTGAGACAATTAATTTTGACTCCTGTTTGTTGTTAAATGCTTCATGATGCGGTTTCTTTGACGAATCGAAATGTTACTTCTAGATAAGATTACGTGTTGCAGGTCTGCATATTAATTCCGTATATTAGGTAATTACCTTGTGTAAACGGCACAATGTGTAGAGAACTCAAAAATACAAAAATAAAGGACAGAGGAGATGATGATGATCATTCATTTCAAATTTAGAAACTTCGAAGTTTGCAATGATTGAGCAGTTTCTCTAAATACTCAGCGCAATAGTCGCAGAATAAAATCTTATCTTTTGTGAGAATTAAACTATTCCTTATGCCACTACTACCGCGAAGGCTTTTACAAGCGAAATGTCTAATTTGCTTTTGAATTAGATAATTTCTATTGGCGTTTGATTTGTAAATTACACAGTAAGAAAGAAAGTTCACAAAGTTTAAAAATAGCTTTCGTTTTGTTTTGACGTTTGTCTTGGCAACCTTACGTTAAGATATGCTTGATTGTTCACTTGCATAAATTAAAATGACACAAATACAATCTGTGTTAATCAATTGTTCTTGGTGGATTCATAAATCCACACTGTTTGCCTTTGATTATATGAACTTGTATTATAAGTAGAGAGTACAGACAAAACAACTAGATTAAATAACCTAGTAACCTATTTCAAGTCTATTTTTAAAGCCTTACCAACATTCGTAACCACCATCCACAACCAAGTTATGTCCTGTGGTGTAAGAACTTGCCGATTCACTGGCTAAATACAACACAGATCCAACAAATTCTTTAGGTTCAGCCATTCTCCTCATTGGAATCTTCGATTCCCAAGCGTATTTCATTTCGGTATGTCCACTGATAACATTTCTAGTTAATGGTGTCAAAATATACCCTGGAGATAAAGTATTAACCCTAATATTATACTTAGCCCATTCACAAGCTAAAGATCTAACTAAATGAATAACACCAGCTTTTGACATATTATACATACATTGTGGTTGCGGATCATTCACAATAGTTCCAGACATAGAGCCAATCAAAATGATTGATCCACGTAAGTTATTTTCAATCAATGGTCTTGCAAATGATTGTGAAACATAAAATGATCCTAATCCATTAACTTTCATGAGATTTTCAGCATTCTTTGCCGGATAATCCTCAGCTGGGAAATTTTCACAATATCCAGCAGTATTAATTAAAATATTAGCAATTTTTTCATGATGACTGTTAATTGCTTGAAAGGTTGCTTCTACTGATTCAGCATCACCAATATTACAAGACCATGCAGAAACTTTACCAATTGGTGATTCATGAGCACCTTTCAATGTTTCTTGACCCCAGGCCAAAACTTCTTTAGCAGCTTGGGTCGTACGCTCTAAGTTGATGTCAATAAGGGCTACCTCTGCACCTTGGGCTAATAAAGCACGCGATAAGACGGATGCCAATCCACCTGATCCACCTGTAAGAATGGCTAATCTGCCATCCAATCTAAAGTTTGGAACAACGTTATCGTAGGAATAAATAGACATATTTTCGCTTTCTGAAGTGAGTAGTGGTGAAGGATAAAGTCAAAAGAGAATAAGAGGAATGAAACATTCTTATTTATACCAACGTTGACAGTTTGTGAAAAATTTACCCCATAGTTTAATGAAAAATAAGATTACTGATGACCATATTGTCTGAATTTGAACGTTAATCAAGTGATTAATTCTTTCTCGGAAAAATACAAAAAAATTTCTATTGCGGATTGGTTGCAACTTGAGACTTGCTGAAGAATCTTGCTTTCGGAACTGATATCGGAGGAACAGAACTTTTTTATACACTCAAATGATCATTTCACCTATTTGCATCTGTCAACAAGCAAGTTAATGTATTATAACAGACATAGTCATCAGATTACTGATTTATCCATGTTACAGGTATGTCACACGATTTTGAAATGGTATGACATTGGACCATGTGAAGCAGTTTTTGTGGGGTTAATGACGTTCAAATGATTCTCTCTTGCAATAACTTCAGCAAACATCAGTTGAACAAACTTCCATGCTGCACAAGCAATTACAGAAACGAAAGGCGGAGCAGTTCACTTACTTTGAACCTCCGAATTTGAAATAAGATTGGAGGCGGTTTCATTGTTGTTTCTTTAATTTGTTTATTCGAAAAACTTACCTTGATTTGGAAAGGGGGGAAAGTGGCGGCAACCGCAAAAATTTTCTGATTTGACACAGCGGGGACAGAAGTTTGCCTTATTTTTTATATGGCTGCAAATTTGGTTTAAAAATTGGGGATTGACACTTTCTGGTTTAACTCAAAATAACAACAATCTAGAATATATATTAAGTCCAATGTAATATATAGGCTCTTCCGTGGTAGTGTGTATATTAATTATCATACAAGATGGTTTAGTCTCTGAGCTCCGCTTCCATTTGTCTGTATAAAGATTCAGATTTCCCTCTTCCTCTATTTTGTTTGTATATGTTCAACTATCGTTAGCCATTAGAAGAATAGTCTATTAGACTACCTAATTGTGATAGAGGATCGGAAATTGGAATAGCTTGAAGTTTATTGGCAAATGACTTTGAAATAATTGAGAAGTCAGAGCTGGAATCCCAAAAAGCAATGTCTTCATGATCATTAAAAACAATTCTCGCTCGGTACTATGAAGAAGAGGAACTAACTGGAAGTTCGGTGTATCTTGATAAACTCGGCAGTAGTTGGTTTATCTTTTGACTACTAAGATGAATTGGAATACGAGAATAGAATAAAATAATATACTATAGGGTTGCCTCCATTCGTCCTCTGCTCCTAACTAAAAGAGAAGTATTCAAGCATTTCTACACATTTTCGCACAATTACTGACATCGGCGGAACCCTTGGAACATTATTTTCTAGATTAGTTCGGTAGTTGCACACGAGCACTCTCCCAAAACCCTCACATACCGTTATTGGCCTGACCGGATGCTTGGATGAAGGAGATCTAATCACTTTTATGCTGAAAGGGCTTTTATAGAGAGTATACCAACCGACAAACCGATTGTGTTGAGCGAATCATGGCAGCCTTTTAATCCTTGCAGGTGCTGATATTTACATTAGGCTATTGCCAATTCAGTGCTTTCTTAATGCCGGACCTATTACCCATTATCCTCTGCACACCTAGATGGCAATTGCAGATTCTTAATTAAATTTACAACTTTGGGATTATCAAGCCCCCCAAAGTCAAAGTTAGAAATTTATCTTCAGACAACGTTTTGGTGAATGCGTCGGCAATGTTAGAATCCGACGGAATGTGGGCAATAGCGATGTAACCAATGTCTAAAACCTGTTCTCTAATGAACTTTAAGGTAATGTCAAATCCCGAGTGGATATACTCTTTTTTCTATTGTGGCAATTGTTTAACTCCTTCATTGTGTTCGAAAATTGTAACCGTCCTAGTGGGAAAACCTACGCTCTTAATGAAATATTTAATATATAATGACCTTTCAACACATGAATCAAGAGCAACGAGTTCAGCTGCTTCAGTACTCTTCCTAATGGTCTTTTGAACGGTAGTGCCCCAGTCGACCAAATTACCATTAAGATAAAGTGAACCACTGATAAATATTCTGTCCATTCTGGAGCAAAAGAAGCATCAGAATAAGAATGACTCACAAATCCATCCAGTATTTTGAAGTACGACCTCGTTAATATGTTGACCCGTGACCTCTGCGTGAATGAAGATATTCGAGTAAATAACTCAAATAGTCGTAATCTTTCTCTGACGGTCTTGAAACACGTTTCCACAATCTACTGATTGCAAAGCTAACATCAGGTCTTGTATTCTGGGAAAGACACATGAGTGAATTCAACGCTTTTTGATAAAGTTTCTTTCTATGCTCCTCTAATAGTTCTTCTTGAGGTTCTTTATAAAGGGCATCTGGATCCAATAGTGCATCATTTTTTGCAATTGGTCTAGGAATAGTCCGGATTTGCTTTGGCTTAAACTCAAACATGGATAACAACTTATCTCGTAAAGCTATTTGAGTCAACTGAACTCCGTTGGTAGTTTTCTTAAATTCAATAATAAGTACTTCAGGTTTGTACCACGATCATTAACTGCAAAGTACGGATTTAACTGAGTTTTGAAATTTTCAAAATTTCTGCACAAGAAGCAATAAAGAAATGTTCGTCCAAGTAAAGTGCGACATATATTTTATTCTCTTTGTGATATACATCAGGAATTTGTTCGATATTCATAAGACCCATCTTTTCAAATGTTTGTTGAATGTAAACGTGACGTTCAAATCCGGTTTGTTTTAACTCGTGTACTGCTTTGTTAAGCTTTCAACATTTTCCCTCGATCCTGTAACATTTAGGGGGACGAACGTATATTTCAATAACTGTTGGTAAATCAGCATTTAGATGTACCAGATCCATGTCGATAACGTGCATATCTAACTGCTGTTGCACAGCAATGATGGTGAGAATTCTGATAGCCGTCATATCAGTAACTGGAATCTGTATCCTTTAAGGGTCAAAATCTATACCAGCGATCTGTTGGAAGCCCTGTACGACACAACGTGCCTTGTATTTGGAGGCTTTGCATTCGTCAGGAGAATGGGTAAAACCCCATATAACGGGTACAAGAGGAGTCTTTGCAGGAATAGGACCTTCCTCATAAACTTTCCTTTCCTGCAACTTCTCAAATTCTTTCGACGCTGCCTCTGCCCAGTGATGATCTCTATGATCTACGCGCTTCAATTGATCAGAATCAATAATCAGCATTGGTATTCCATCCGAATTGATCTGCACAGTGTTGCATTTCGCTTTGGATGGTGGAAGGAGGATACCAACCCGAGCTGTGTTAGTTGAACAATGTTGTTCAGTAGTGACGGCATTCCCAGGCACTTAAGTGTTTGTTGAGTCAATGTCCTGATCAGATGCACTTGCGGAATTAGCTTGAGCTGTAGTAATGCTCTGAACAGTGAGTCTTCGCCGTTCTGTTCCATCTGAGTTTGTATTAGGTGATGTCTTGGTAGTCTTTAAATTAGGTAATGTCTTGATAGTCTTTAAATTAGCCGATGTCTTGGTAGTCTCTAAATTAAGGTGATTCTTCCTCGTGACCTCACTATCTTGCTCAGATAGAACCTGAAATTGCTCCATATCGTTCTTGAGTGGTTCAGAATCTTAGTCAAAGGTACCCTTATACCGTTTGGCAAACATCGTGAATAGATTGCTCAGTAGTGGAAGCAGCGTCGTTAGCTGCTGTGGTTGAATTGTCTTGGACAGGTTTAGTAGTGATTTTCTTGTTGTTTAATTTGTTATTTTTATTGAAGGTGTTACAACGCGGAAATGAAACAGGAACATGGTTTTGATACTTAGTCACCTAATACAGCAAATGAATGAAATCCAAATTACGATGAGATTTATACTCCTTCTGTTATGGGCAAATATGCCAACACATTGAATTGTATTAGAATTGGTTTCTTCTAAGGTTACATTTGGTAGTTATCTGATCTCCACAGGTAATCATTGGTTCTTGTAACTTTATTATATTCTCGGCATTTTATTAGCAGTCGAAAACTTGTATTCCATTACCTATTTGGTATATGACTGTCAGCAAATTTGTACCACTTGTTAGACTTGTTCATGATACAAAAGCTTCCAAATCCAAATAAATAAATATCCTTCAATTCCTCCTCGTTGCTGAATGTGTTTTTATACCTGTCTTTAATCATAGATAATCATAGTCAAGCTTTTCTTATAGTTCCCTGTATACTTTTTATAATGCAATATTACTTTCCTGTAATCCATTAGCATAGTAGATTAGAATACCTTCACAATAATGGTTACAAACCAAGGTATGTTAACATTGCATCAACCAAGACCAAAGATTTGTAGTTTGTTTTCTATATAAATATAAGAATAGTTAAGTGCTCATGTGGTTTGAAACTCTGAGGTAGTGTGCAGGAGAATCAAAGTGAAGTAACCTTCTCTCACACGGTTTGCATGTTGGATAAAGAGAACGAAAAACTTTATTATACGCTGATATGTGTTATTTTAGAGATTAAGGCTTAAAATAGAATATACATTCATGCATATAAAACGTATTGGTTGTGATTAGCTTAAACTAGCTGTTACGAATCAAACCTCCACTTATTCGAAAACAAGTTTCTGTATTACGCAGGCACTACATATTTATATAAGCGAACATAGTTCGCAAGTGTATCCTTTTTGGGAAGGGTGAATTTTACAACCAGCAATTAAATTCCTTAAGGTTTGGAAATTGGAGTGGACGATCTCCTAATTTATCAACTTTAGAATTGCGCTTTAAAGTTGCAGAATCGAACAAAGCCAATTTTAAAAGCAGAATTAGATATGTAAGTGTGTAAATAGGGTACAAAATCTCTTGAATGTCGAAGAGGAGATTGGTATAACTTTAAAGTGAGAGCACACTGATCTGTAACACAGCCTTAGCCAAAAGGAACCCTTACTTGAAATATAAACGGAAATTAGGATACTGTTGCAAAATAACAGATCTTAGGGTCGTGGGGGTGTCAAGAATCATCCGTAATAGCTTTAGGGAGTTAATATTGACTAATTAGAATTAGCAATAACAACCTCGTATGATTTCGGTGGAATAGTAGCAGTCGCATAAAGAAAGTTCTGGCATCTAAACTGAACAACCAAATGAGGAATACTTGTGCCAATAACCAATAATACTACAGGCAGATAAAGCGCTGATTCTTAAATTTTAAAAATAAATTGATATTTGTGTAAAAAAAGCTCTTTCCATATAGTAGGGGAAAATCACAACATCAAAGGAGGATAGTATCTATTGCTGTTTGTACATTGTGGACTCTTCAAACTCTGAATAATCAAGCAATAGTGCTCCCAGAATTATTGGGGGGATTTCAGATGCAAAAGCAAGAATAACTGGTAGAAGAGAAGCTAGGAAAGCTAAAACGGAATTCCAAAAGGTTAACAAGAATTGAGTAGGATCATAGGGAAGAGTCGGGAATCGGTGTGAGGATCTCGTTTGGAATGACATTCTTAGGAACGGGCTCCACCCATTATAATTTAGTAATCGACTAAACTATTCTTCTAATGGCAAACGATAGTTGGTTGTAAAACATAGAAACAAAATAGAGGAAGGGGGAAATCTGTACCTCTAGATAGACAACTAGAAGCGGAGCTAGGGGACTAAACCATATTGTATGATAATTGGCATGTATACAGCCACAGAAAGCACCTATATATTACAAAGATGAAGATGTTAGATCAGGCCTGAACATTGAGATTTACCACTTCTTCTCAAGAATTTATTAGTTTTATAATTTTATTCATTGTAAACATTCCCCCGATGTAGAGAGTTTAATATTAGGGATATATCCAGCCTGACTCATGAAAAACTAATATCATCAAATTTAGCTGATCGATAATCTATTTTCTTGTTGATTTGGAGTAAATATCCTTGATAAACCTGTGAAATTGATATTTAAACCAGTGCGAACTGGCCACATCATCGAAGCATCTTGAAGCTATATAGTCTTGTAACATCTATTACCTTCGAGTGGCCTCCGAAAATCTAAGACAAGATAATCATTCAGGTAGTTAATTACTTTATGTTATATATCGATCTTCCACTTAACATTCCCCCACCACAAGTTTAGTAACGGATATTGCTTCCTGCATATAGTTACGCCACAACAATAACAAACCACAAGAACAAAAAATAAGTTTTGTAAGAAACAGGTTTCCTTAAGGGGATTAAGAAGTGTAGCATCCTACCAATCTCAATTGTTATTAAATATCAATGAACTTTCTTAGGAAGCTTCTCGGCACGACTACTACTGATGAAGTTGCACTGATTCGTTCTGGTAAATTATTTCTCACCAGATCCAATCAATCACCTAAAGGGGCAATTGAATGCCTTTACAATGACGCCTATGCTTCGATTAAACAAACAACCTCTCCTTTTGCTTACCAGTTATGTATTACTCGAGTCTATCAAGAAGGGGAATTGGATAATCACAATTCACACTATGATTATGATTCTGATGATGACGATGAATACGAAGAAGATGAATCTTCGAATCGTACTAGTACTTCCCAAATGGGTGGGAACCAAAGTAAAGACGAATGGTCATTCCCTGTCACTGAAGAATTAAAATTTTATAGCTATGATAAGAGTGATGGAAGTAAAGCTATTGTTTGGAAGGATTTAAAGGGTGATTTGGGTGATAAATTTGAGTTTGTGATTGATGAAGAAGTGAGATTTAATGATATTGAAGCCTTTATGTTATGTCTTTACAAATGCTTATATGAAGATAAATACAAAGTTAGTTCATTGAGAGTCAATAGCATGTCCGAATTGAAGGAATTCGTATACAATCCAAAGACTGAATTGTTAACATTCAATGATTTGAATTATGGCGAGGAAGAAGAAGATGATGACGAGGAAGACGAGGAAGAGGATGCTGACGAATCGGAAACTAATGATGATGCAGATACCGAAGACGAATCCGGAAATCTTGGATCTTCAACCGACAAAAGGAGCCCTGACTTAAACTTTCCAAAGTATGCACGCGACGCCAGTGATCAGCCTGATCCAAATGGTAATGTCAAATACCAATCCAAAGACTTCAACCTCCATTTATATAATCGTGACACTGGTACATTTGTACAACAGCTTGAATCTCCAAACGTTGAATTAAAGTTGATTGATCTAGGTAACTTTGAAACTATTTTGTTTATAGAAAGCGTTGATCCAACCAATCCACTCAGGATTAACGCCACGATTAGTAGAAACATGAATCCAACATTCAATTATGAACATTTTTCTTTCATTTTCAATGATTTTCCGGTGGATGAAACTACGGGAGAAGGTAGTGCATATTCTTGGTTACTTAAATTTCCCGGCTTTAATGAATTGACCCAATTTCAAAAGCGGTTTTTAGCATCGATGTATGAGACTTTGAATAAACTGAAATGGGGTAATAGCGTTGAGCTGGATTATTTTGTTGATTCATTTTCTCAATTGGACATTAACCAAGCCGAGGATCTTACTGAGGAGGACAAGAAGGATTTATTGAAAGAATTAGACGAGGAGGAACAGGAAGAAGAAGAGGAAGAAACCACCCCCTTAAGGATAAGATCCAGCAAATATGAAGATGAAGAAGAATCCGAATTGGAAAATTGGAAAGACAAAAAGGAAAAGAATAGTGCGTTATCGGTGGGGTACGCAAAGGATCGTTCATATGTAGTTAGAGGAAATAAACTAGGTGTCTTCACTCCTGGATACAGTGGGTTAGACTTCCAAACTAGTATCACTAACATTTCTGACTTAAAGGGCAACAGATTTGATCCTGACAAGTTGTTATTACACCAACAAGATCAATTTATGATTATGTCAAATCTGGAATTTAATGACAAAAAATTGTACAAAATGGATTTAAATCGTGGGAAAGTTGTTGAGGAATGGGAAGTTTCCAAAGAGGTTCCAATTGTGTCATATGCTCCAAACACCAAATTCTCTCAGTTGACTAATGAGCAAACATTAACTGGGATTTCTTCTAATGGATTATTTACAATTGACCCAAGATTATCAGGAACCAAATTAGTTAATGATAAAACTTACAAATCCTACAAAACAACCAATAATCAATTTCAAACTGTGGCAACTACTGCAGAAGGTTATATTGCTTTAGGAAGTGGGAAAGGTGATATCAGATTATTCAATAAATTGGACTCGAACGCAAAAACAGCATTACCTTCACTTGGTGATGCTATTATTGGTTTGGATGTCTCAAGTGATGGTAGATGGATCTTGGCAACCTGCTCAACTTATTTATTATTGATCGATACTAAGATAACTCGTGGGCAAAAGAATGAAGGAGAGATTGGTTTCACGCATTATTTCGATAAAGATAAAAAACCTACTCCTAGAAGATTGGCATTAAATGCTGAACATATAGCTTATATGACAATGGGCAATCAAGGTAGACCATTGCATTTTACTCAGGCATATTTCAACACTGGTGTTGATTCCAAAGAAACCACTATTGTTACATCTACTGGTAATTACATAATCACGTGGTCGATGAAGAAGGTGTTATTAAATCAACCTGATCCATACCTTATTAGACGATATGAACAAAATATTATTGCAGAAAATTTTAAGTTTGGTTCTAATAATGAAGTTATATTGGCTTTACAGAATGATGTTTCTATGGTTAATAAGAAGAGCTTATCAACGCCAACAAGAGTTTTTAATAAATAGACGTAACAAGTTTAGAGTTTTTGTTTGTTTTCCTATGGGTTTGCTTTTGTAAGGATATATAGTTTAATTAAATATACGAAATTGATCTATGCATAGTTAATGATTTGTAAAGGAGGTTATTAAACTAGGGCTTTTTTAACATGAGTACAAATGTTTGTTAGGCAACCTCATTTTATCTAGATTTGATAGATTCATTTTTCTTTGCAACATTTTTACAAAACTTTGCAACAAATTTGTTGAGAGGAAAGGTGTCAGAAACGTCAATCAACAGCATCCACTTAATCTGAAATATGGAGAAGATTTATTAAATAAGTAGTTCAAAGTAAAAAGAACAGATACTACAACTTTACTAAGCTAAATTTAATGGGATTATTCGTATCGAATTACAAACTACTAACAGTCATTAATTAAAAGCAATAACCTTAATTACAGACGCAACGTAACCAAATGCCATACAAATGTTATTGTCCCGTTGAGTTCACGTTGAAATATCTTATTAAGATTACGGGACATCTTCTGGGGGTTTATCAGCCACGTCGATCTTTTATTCGGCAACTATGATATCGTTGACATTAACAAACTTACGGATCTTTTCTATCCATATTCCAAATAGCTAAAAAAGGCATCTTTATAAGCTGTCCAACAATTAGTTCAATTACTATATTAAATGAGTTTTGTGTTTGTCCAACATGGAATCTCGCTCGTAACATATCGTCAAGTTCCTTGTCAGATAGTTCAAGGTAGCTGCACATTACCCTCATCACACACAATACACAAATTATATCAACCAATAATACGGTAGTGACGTGACATCAAATTCCTCATACACATAATGGAAACATTATTACCAAATTTTAAGTGAACGTTTCAATTCATGAAGCCATACAATTCTAAACGCATTAATCTTGTGCCAAGTGGTTGGTTTGTAAGTATGGACATTAAGTTCCTTTAAACGATATTCATTAGGGAACTCTTCATATGGAATTTGATTTATTCTTGCATGTATTTTTCTAACCCAGTTATTGAATCCGGGAGAGTCCATTAGCTTGCGATATAGAAGCTCTTCAAGTGATCTTGGTGGTGGTCTCATTGGTTCTTGTTTCCGGAATATTGTTAATTGGTTAATTGACAACTTCGACGCCAGAATCTTCCGAATATGAGGTTAAGCTTCTCTTAAAGGAATGTCAGTTGAATGTGGTGAGTTTTAATGAATTGATCATCAGAAAAAAAACCGTTGACGAATTTCAAGATGATTAACACACAAACATTTCAAGCTGTTTGGGAGAGAGACTATATTGAATTCCAGATTGAAGTTGAGATTTCTGGATTATCTTGCTAGTCCTACACATTAGTCCGTTTACATAAGTAGAAGATTGTAACCAATGTTGGAATGCACTCCAATATTTTAACTATTGAAACATCTTGTTAAATTTTTTTTTGATTATGAGAGGTATTTCCTGTTTGGGTTGTTTTGTAAACATTTGCGAACCCATCACTGCTAGCTAACAGTCCCTTATTTTGAAAAACAAATCCACAGAAAGTATTACATTTAAAGGTTGTAAGAAACCTCATTTCTTTATGAAATATTTATGAAACATCACTTAAGAAACAACTACTAGTATATACGAATCCAATACACCTATAGGCAATAATTAATTTCCAATGGCTACTCTGCATGATCATCTGGATGAATTCATATCCCTTGACGAATTCCAAATCGATTACGACGATTTACTATCTTCATTCAAGTCTGATATACTTGAGAATGAGTCATTGAGTAGTCCTACGAAGAAGAAATCAAAAAACAGATTATCAGATACACACTCCCATGCATTTTCTTATTCTTCACCGAACCCAACGGAAACTAGCATGTCTGGTTCCAACGTATTCCAAAATAAAGTATCGTTACAACCTTCTTATACCGAAACGAACAAAATTACAGATGAACTATTTCAAGTTACAAGTGGGTTATTTAAAAATCACAAAAATAAACAAATTAGTAATCATCATAGGCATGAAGCAGTATCGATAAAACGATCAGATAGAGTGGTGAATTTGATCAATGAAATACATAACAAGAAGATGTCAGACCTTGAACTATCCGACTATGAACTTGATGATACGTTACGGACCAGATTTCGTGTAGCACGCTTGAAACAAAGTTCATTTAATATAAACACAAATCAAAAACTAGATTCACAACTAGAGCAATACTTTAGTCCAACAAAGCAAACTAAACTCGATGAAAATAAAGAAAACATATCGCCATATTCGGATCCGTTGAAGCCAAAACTTGGTTCCAATCAAATCTCCAAACAATCAATGCAAAAGAGTTCAAAACCACTTTCCAATAATGTCAATCTAAGACCCATGACACAACCAAGACCTTCCTTAGTCAGACGAGATTTCAGTATTCGAAAGGCTAGTCCAAAGGCATCCCCAAAAAGAATATGCATCCCTAAGCACAGGGCATATTCGACATCGCTAAAGCCTGCAATTAAACTCGATAAGCCTTTAGTTACGTTCGTGGTAGAATCACTGTCAAATCTTCTTAGTGAAGCAACCAGTTTTGCAACCGAACTTAATAAGTCCAACTGCGAGGGATTCCCATTCCCAGAAAAAGTAAATGAAATTGTTCAAATTCCAGCCAGTTGTGAAAAGGAAAATAAAAAGGCAATAATCAGGATGATAAAGGAAGAACCAACGGTTAGTTCTCTCGAGAAAAATAAACAAAGACCTGGATTTTACACAGAAGAGGAACTTGATTCATTTAAGCGAAGCTTAACGTCGTATTCGGAAGATGCTGGCGTCGAGGTGGTCAATCAACCTATTGACAATATTCTGGAAACAAGAAGGGCATTGCGAAATTCACAAAAGAGCGATAGAAAGACGGTAAAATGGGCAAAGAAGTTAGAATGGTAATATATAGTTACAACAAAGATTATGGTACATACGAAATAGCAGTAGTTCTATTTATTTAGTAATGATAAGATAAAGACGTAATGATTTTACAGTTGTCGACGTTGTGTCGGAATTCGAAAAGTGATGACGCGTAAATTACCTGAAAATGTGTTTGTTGCACTATTTTCAAGATACGACCAACTGAAAATCGATCCACCGAAAAAATGAACACATAATCATACTCTTTAATTTATCATATTCGTTTGGTTTTAACCAACCTTTACTTTCATATAAACTCAGCCAAGTAGTTCAAAAAATGTCTACCTTCTTCGATGAAATGAAAAAGTCATTTGCTGACGTCACTGTTACTGATGGTAAAATCGACACTGACAGCTTTTTATTGGCTTCTGAATCGTTAGTCAAATTATTTGATCTTTTGGGATCAACAGCTTTTGCCGTTGTCGTAAATGACATGACTGGTAACATTGGGAAAGTTCGTACCAAGTTATTAGCTGAACCAACCAACGCAGCCACTTTACAAGATTTGATCTTATCTGAAGCTGGTACCAAGAACAAAACTGCAACTCAAGGTTTATTGTGGTTATGTCGTGGGTTAGAATTTACTGCTAGAGCCATGAGAGAAACCGTTGACAACCCAGCCTCAGAATTGAAGACCACTTTTACTGATGCCTATGGTAAGACTTTATCCCAATACCACAACTTCATGATTAAACCGATTTTCAAGTTAGCCATGAATGCTTGTCCATACAGAAAGGTTTTCTTTGAAAAATTGGGTGCTGATCAAGAAAAAGTTGCTCAACAATTGGCTGAATGGTTAGCTGCTTTAGAAAACATTGTGAAGATCATTATGGACTTCTTTGCATCTGGGAATTACGGTAAAGGGTTATAGATTAGATTTCATCCTTATAAATAGTAAACTTTATGAACTATTAACTTGAATAAATAAAGCCTTTTTTATCGTGTCTCCTTATTTCAACTGGGCTGTACTTTTAGAAATTTATTTGAGTGTATGTTCTTCTCGTGCTGTCTTGGTTGCTTTCATCAATTCATAAAGTTGACCTATTTGTTCTTCTGACATCTTTTCCAAATCTGCTTTAGACAACTTTCCTTTAACCCAATCACCTTGATCAAGTTGTGCAAGATAATCTTGCCATTCTGTTAAAAAAGCAACAATATGCAAAGGATTATCTACTTTTTTATGTTGTTTAAATTCTTCTCTAACATATGGATCTCCAAGAAAACGCAATGCTGGGGTTAAATGACGTCTGTGTGCCCGCATGATATGACGATATAACTGTAATGGTGGAAGTAACGGAGAAGTCGTTCTTTCTGGACGACGCGCTCTAACGAGCCTAACAATACTTGGACGCATAATTCTAAATTAGGTGTATATAGAAGGATCGATTGCAAGGTTTGGGGCGTCATGGGGATTTAAAGTCGATGATGAAATTGAATTTATGTTTTGTGAAATTGATTGGTTGGAAACTGAGAGAGGAAAAAAAGATTTCAATTTCGCAACCAATCTGTATGACAGTGATTAATATGGTAAGGTTAAAGTAAGTGCCCATAACAGATGATGAATGAAATAGGTATTTATGAACCCACCCAGTATGGCCATTGGAGATGATTCACCTAGTTATATTAAAAAGTATTAGTTAGAGTTTCCCTTAGTTTAAAGGCATTATATTCAATTGAAACAGAATCTGATATTAAGATCCTTGGAGATCTAAAACTATGATTCTTTCTGAAACTAGGATGAATAGTAGCAAGTAACGTCTGATTTGGATTTTATTAAGCAGAGTAATTGAATGAATTAATGTACTTATCGAAATACAATGTTCTAATAAATAATCCGAAGAAGGATTTAAAGATTGAAAGGAATCTCTATTCAGTTCCATTTGAATTCCCAGTCACATGAAAAAAAAGATACAATATAAATTTAATCGTCTTGATTAGCTTGAAAAGCTAGCTTCATTTGGTTCTATCAGCATCAAGAATATACGGTGTTCATATTGTTTAGACATTAATTCAACGAAATTTCCTTTTTGGGAAAATACATTCTTTTTTCGATTTTCCAGATGCAGAAAAATAACATGTGTTGCTTGATTTGGTGAACTTTTGCACCCATTCAAACCCCACTGAATTTCCTATTATAGTTTTAAACAACTACACGCACTTGCCATATTACCAAGTCAGTCTCAATTAGGTTGATGTTTGACGATGTAATATGCAAAACAGTTTATACAAATATATAGTAGTTTACCCCTCTATCTTCATGCAAATTCTGTTATTTTTAACAACGGTTGCATACCACTTGATTCTCTTTTCTATCATATTTATCCTAGCCATATATTCGTTAGTTCTTTTTCTTTCAAATAAGTTCAGTTTCAGTTAATTGATATCAACCAACTAAACAAAAGTGGACACCTGAGATGAGATTCAAAACAGCCTTGGGATGTGCACTATTGACTACTGCAGTCGCGACAGCAATTGTGGATGAAATGCATGATATTCATGAAAGAGAATTACTTCAAGAAAGAGGATTTTTGGACAGCTTGTTATCTGGTATAGACTCACTTTTACCGGATGGAGATTCTAGTAGTTCTAAAGACAGTAATGAAGAACTAAAATCTTCCAATAATGTCATTAGCAGTCCCATTTACAGAAATACCAGTTCATCGGAGCAAGTTGAAGAATACGGTTGGGAATGTACTACTATTTATCCAACCTCAACCATTGATGATACAGAAACCTTTTCAGAGGAAGAGACCACCACCTCAGAAAATTTCTCCACAACTGATGATCCAGAGGTTTCTTCCGATAGACCGTCCGCAACAACTAATGTTTCCACTACTACTACTTCGAAGACAGCATCGTCTACGAGCCAAATTGATACATTTGAAACCAGTGTTGAAGAGGAGTGGATTCAAGAATGTGTAACAATATATCCTTCATCCACAGAGAGTCAAGATCCGCTCATAGTAACAGATCAACCTGAAACCAGTTTTGAAGAAATTGTTCTGTCTCTGCCACCTTTTGCCGAGGAAAGCTCAGATAGAGAAATAGATCAGTTCACAACCGATTTAGTAGAAAGTACCGACCTTGATACTACAACTGCAGAAACAACAGCAACCAGTAAAGATGAATGGGAACTCCAATGCGAGACTATTTATCCTAGTTCTGAAAGTCATATTGATCCTGAAATTACTGACCCTACAGAAAGTAAAGATGGAGATTTTGATCCTATAACCACTGATGCTGAAGCAAGTAGTGCCTCCGCTGTCACTAAGGACCCAGTATCAACTACCCAAGAAGAATGGGAACTTGAATGCGAGACAATCTATCCTAGCTCTGTAAGCGGAAGTCAAGACCCTTTAATTGTTACAACTGAACCCGTATTAAGTATTAAAACCTCCACCGATGCTGCCAACATCTTAATCACAGGAGAAAGTGAAGAAAACGACTGGGAACTTGAATGTGAAACAATCTATCCTAATGGAAGTCAAGTGGAACCTGTTATAACCGATCCTGCAGTAACTAGTACTATTGATTCTACAATACCTACTGGTGGCTCAACAATTAGTGATGACGATTGGGAAGAAGTGTGTGAAACGATATATCCTAGCATAACAAATGGAAGTCAGATTACTTCATCCATTCACACTTTAGATCCTACTACAGGAACAGGAGATGATGAATGGGATGAAGAATGCGAAACGGTCTATCCAACCACTGAGGCTCCTTTCCTTACAACTTCTTCGCAACTTCCTACTGAAGATGAATGGGAAGAAGAATGTGAAACTCTTTATCCAACAACTGCATCCCAAACTGTTAAATCTTCTGACGTTTGGGAAGAATACGAAGAATGTGAAACCGTTTATTCAGGTACAGTAGTCCAAACTGGTACTCCAACTGAAGACTATGAAGAATACGAAGAATGTGAAACCGTTTATTCAGGTACAGTCGTCCAAACTGGTACTCCAACTGAAGAATATGAAGAATACGAAGAATGTGAAACCGTTTATTCAGGTACAGTCGTCCAAACTGGTACTCCAACTGAAGAATATGAAGAATACGAAGAATGTGAAACCGTTTATTCAGGTACAGTCGTCCAAACTGGTACTCCAACTGAAGAATATGAAGAATACGAAGAATGTGAAACCGTTTATTCAGGTACAGTCGTCCAAACTGGTACTCCAACTGAAGAATATGAAGAATACGAAGAATGTGAAACCATTTATTCAGGTACAGTCGTCCAAACTGGTACTCCAACTGAAGAATATGAAGAATACGAAGAATGTGAAACCTTGGTTCCTGGTCTGAATGATAGCGAAGAATACGAAGAAAATGAGGAATGTACCACCATTGGTTCAAACGAGTATGAAGAATACGAAGAATGCAGTACAATTGGTTCAAACGAGTACGAAGAATATGAAGAATGCACAACTCTAACTCCTTCGGAAGAACCTGTTGCATCTGCTCCTATTATTGTTGTTTCAGCAAATCCTACTACTGAACCGGAAGTCACGTACACTGGCAATGCTCAATCCAACAAGGCAAACACTGTTACGTCTATGTTAGTTGGTCTGTTGATAATCATGTTATTGATGTAGATCTGAGCTCATCCTTTTTGTAGTATTTTTATATTTAGAAAACTTTCAATTATTAAGTTAAAAGTTTCGCATTTTTGTTAATTTAAGCAGTTTTGTCTTTGAGAGATTTATTATATATATCGATTATACTTAAGAAAAGCTTATCAATTATTCTATCAACATTTGCCAAACGGTTGTTAGTAGAATACGTAGATATTACGTAAATATGATGAAAAGTCACACGCAGTAAAAAATACAGAAGGCAAAAAAAAAGATTCTACATCAAGAATATTAAAATATCACCGATTCTAATGAATTGATAAACAGCAAGGGGTCAACTGCAAATCAGAACAACAACAACAACAACAACAAAGTAGTGACAAGATGAATTCCGATGAAGGAATGCTATATTTTATAATCATCTTCTTCATCTTCTTATTCATCAACAACATCAATCAAGATATCCCAATTAACTCGATTGACAAACAAACACTTTCAACATTTCAATCGCAATTAAAACAATATCGATCAGAATTGAACAATTCCCAATATGAAACAGGATATGGAAACATTACCGGATTTAGATTATCCTATTCTGATCAAGTTGCAGGGAAATTAGAATCTGATTGGCCTATTCATCATTTTGATAAAGATCATCCTTGGATTGAAGATGAAAAATATTCAATTTTACCCAATATTGTAAGTGACAATGTCAAGAATTTTTGGGGAAATGACAAAGTATCTCAACAACCTGACCATGGAGCATATTTATTAAATATATCTGGGTCTGCATTTGGTGAATTCAAAGCTATGAAAACAACAAATATAAAACCCCAGAATTTGGAAATTCCTAAATATTTACGAGATTATTATAATTCATTAAGGGATATGCCAGATGAGAATGGCGATAATCCAATTAGTGATATACCGGATTTAAAGCAGGGGAATATAACTAGTTCCAATGGATCAATTTCGTTATATCTATATCCATCTGATTACAATTTTAAGGATCCAAAATTGGCTCAATTCACACTTAAGGAAGATAAGATAGACAATGCTGTGACAACACGTATGCATTTGAAATTAGCTGATTATTCTGACATTATATCACATAATCTCGATTTACGTGGGGTCTACTATCAAAATACCGGAAGCATTGTTGGAGTCACCAATAGTGCTAAATTTAGTGGAATATATGGATTGAATCATTTAGTTTTCAACCAAGATAAATTCCAGATTTCCAAGACATTATTCAATCAATTGACGAATTTAACGAATATAGAGAAAGATGTTGTGTTGGACGATGTGAGGAGTTCAATCATAAAAGCAAATCAACAATGTGAATATGTAGCATATTTCCAACTTGAGAAAACAAGCTATTCCAAACAAGATTTACAAATGATAGATGAAGAATTACAGAACCCTACAGGAGTTCCATTACCAAAAGATATTCCTAATATCGAAATTCGCGATTTCTTATTATATTCACCTGATTGTGGGATTGTATTAACTCATAGACCAGATACATCATTTCAAGGAATCCGTAGTGAAATCTCAACATTCCAAAAGAGAAAGTTCATCTTTGGAATTGTGGTATTATTAGCTACACAATTAATTTTAACTATACGACAAATGAAATCAAGTAGGACACCAGGACAATTGACAGTAATTTCAAGTGTGACGTTATTCTGGTTAATGTGGGGAGATATGACACTTGGATTATCGACATTGTTTCTTACCAGTATACCCAGTTTATTTTTAGTCATGTGCTGCTTATTAAGTTTGATATTTTGTGCATGTTTGTTTGAAATGAGGTTTATGTTCTTTGTCATGAATGCTCAAGTAAATGAAAGAGGAACTACATGGTGGGAAATCTTGCGTGGGGGGTTTACTGCTAGAAATGAGCAGACAAATACTTCTCCACCAGAAACTACTGGTCCTCCAGCAGATGCTACAGGTCCTATTATACCCATGACCAACACCCCACCACCTCAAACACAGCAACAAGCAATTGGCAATGAATGGCAAACGGAAGGATCGGTAACAAATGGAAGTTTAGTATTTTGTATTTCATTGTCAATCATTACGATGTTTTTCATTTTTAATGCATTTCAATGGAGTAAGACGGAACGAGTAATTGCTGAATATATTGGATTATTAATTATGAATTCATATTGGATTCCTCAATTCTTGAGAAATACGTTAAAGAATAGACGAGAATCATATAGATGGGATTTCATTATTGGTATTAGTATTATTCGAATTTTACCATTTATATATCTTTGTTTATTCAATAATCCGTTACGTCATAGATTTGATCCACATTTAGCCATATTTATATCTTTTTGGGTTATGTTACAAATTTTGTTATTGGCTTTACAATCAAGAATTGGACCTAGATTCTGGGTGAACGAAAATTGGTTACCAAGAGCTTATGATTATCAACAAATTATCAGTGTATCAGATTTAGAAACAGGGTTTTCAAGTGAATTATTGACTAGTATTAAGAGTAGACAAGGGGGGCAGCAGCAGGAAGATCAAGATATTATGGAATGTGAATGTACATGTCCAATATGTAAGGATGAAGTTATATTACCGATTTTAGTCAAGGCTGACAATTTGGAAGCGAGAAGAAAGATTAAGAATAGGAAATATATGATTACACCATGTCATCATATTTTCCATGGAGAATGTTTAGAAAACTGGATGAAGTATAAATTACAGTGTCCTTTATGTAGAGAGAGTTTACCTCCAATATAGATTAAATTTGAGTATTTTTTTCATGATTGTGTGGAGTAAGGTTAATTTTTAGTTTTCTTTTTTTTGTATACGAGAATCTAACGTTTGGTAATAAGGTGAATCCTCGGATGAACGCAGGTAAAGATATTTAGTATAGTAGATTTTAGAATAATGTGCGCATATGCTAATTGTTGCAAGTGTAGTTTCCCTTGGCCAAGACAAAGGAACGAAAGCATTTCTTGGGGAATGTTATTCCGAAATTAGGCGTGTATAAGGTACCCACATACGATATTCGATAGGTGTGCTGCGGAGTGAGAGGGGGTTGGGCGAAATAACACAAGCAAGCATAATAACGAGACGTGGAAGATAACTTATTTGATCTAGTTTAGCCATTGCTATAAGTGTAAACGTTAGTATTTGATCGATAGTTAATGGAAAAGATCGATGGCACAGATCGAATATCAACGAAGCAGCTTAAGGATTTGTTTATGTTTTGAGAATCTTGTCCATGAAAAAAAATCAAGAAAAAAAATTAAAAACCAGAACAAGCACACTAGCTATATGCAGGAATTTGTGCGAGCCACGAACAAAAGGCGCAAAATCAGAAATTGAAGTTTGTTTTTTGATTTTCGTTTTTGTGATAATTTTAAAGTAAAAAAATGCGTTCTTTATAATTTTACTACTGGGGTAACAATTACATAAAGTACGTTGGATTGTCTGATGATCTGAAGTGTAACTAAGGAATTGTCACACACACACCCTAGAAGGAAAAGTGGTGAACACGAGGTCAAATCAAAGGATTCTATATGACCATGATTATAGAAGCTTGTTGCTGTATGACGTAAATCTATCCCAAAACCTAATTCAGGTGTATTACTTATTTGCAAGAGTGTGCGTGCAAATTTTGTCAATGGTTTCTCGATAAATGTCCTGTATATAGCCCCTACAAACCAAACGAAATAAAAAAATCAGCTGATTTTTTTTTTTTTTTTGGCTCTCGTTCCGTAAAAAAATATTATTTTGTTGAGATTGTTAACGAAGGAAGATTTCCCATTGTTAAGAATTGAGATGGAAATATAAAAAAAAGAACTAGTGAAGAGAGGAAGGTTAAGAACAATCAAACCCTCCATACTAAAATGATACACATAGTAATTAAATGCTACACAAAGCTACCTTAAAAGAAAAAACTTATTAGGGGATTTTGAAATGAAGAAAGCAAATGATTATTAATGTGTAGATAAACATATATATATGTAGCTATAGAATATAAGCTTGCTTATGTATTGCTCTATACTAGGGTGAGTTATTTCTAAAATGAATCATTGTTGTTATTTATATCTAATTATTGATGTAATGAACAAATTAATTGGATGCGAATTAAAATTTTCCTTATGTATATCATTCATCAATTGTTATGAATAAATCTTTAAAAATATTGATGGAAATTATAAAAATAAAAAAAAAAATAAGAGCTAATAATTATACTGATAAAAATAAAATATATAATAAAAAATAAAATATTAATAGAGAAAAAATATTTGTTAAGAATTTTCCATTTTATTTCTCTTTTTTTTTTTTATTTGCATTCTGAATTCCCCCCCTTGATTTGGTTTGTTTCACTTAAATAAAAAAACTTCATTTTCGATTTTTTTTTTCTTTCTTTTTTCATTTTTACAACCAAAAGCCAATTCAAACCATAAGCACAACAATATATATTAGAGCTAGTTTATTATATATATGTATATGTATATATAAGTATTAATCAACTAGAGTATAGTACACTACCTTGCAAATATTATTACTACCTACTACCCTAGTACCTACTACTACGTACTCCTATAAAAAAACACAAAGATAATAGAATCATAAACACTTTTACTACAGCCACCTCCTTTTTTTTACACACAACCAAAATGTCACAGTTTGAAACTTATGGAATTCAAGCTAACTTAAACAACAACATTAACAGTGATGGAACTGCATTCTTTGACTTTGAATCTGCTGATGAGTTCTTAGATTGCATATCTGGTACTTTACCAGAACCACAACCACAACCACAACACCTTGATCAGTATCCCTTACAACCAGACAATATTAACACTTTATTAAGCTCATCTAACTTATATTCACCCTTATCAATGGATGGTGATGACAATCAAATCAATAATAATTACACAAATAACGGCCATACTAGTTATGCTTCCGATAATTCATTAGATTGGCAAGAATATAACAGCAGCAATAGGAACAACAATGTCATGGTTGATAATGAGTTGGAACAAATCTTGTCTGGAACATCCAATCATTCAACTGGTACTCCATTTTCTAATGATGAAATAACTCCCTTATCTAATCCTTCATTCACTTCCTCAACTTACACTTCACCAGAACCAGCTAATAATATCCAAATTAAACAGGAGAATAATTTCCAAATCGAACTGGAAGCAAGTCAAGAAACATTACAAGTTCCTGATTTGGCTCCACAACCACCTTCTTCGTTAAGTACTACTTCTACAACGACGACGAAAGGAAGAAAATCTTCCAAAAAATCGAATGGTATTTCTAAGCCAAAATCAAAAGATAAGAACTCTCATAATATGATTGAAAAGAAATACAGAACAAATATCAACTCCAAGATTATGGCTTTAAGAGACGCGGTTCCTTCATTAAGAATAGCTGCTGGCTCAAATGATGTTTCCATGGCCGATTTGGAAGGTTTAACTCCAGCCTCCAAATTGAATAAGGCTAGTGTTTTAACAAAAGCTACTGAATATATCAAACATTTGGAAAGCAAAAATGCAGCATTGAAGGAATCAAATTATAGATTACAAAGAATGATTCAGGAAGCAAGTTTAGCTGTACACCATCAACAACCACCAATGCAAATACTGCCAGTCCCAGTTCAACAACTACCTCCTCAGGCTATGGCCGCGCCACCTCCACAACCACAACAAGAACCAATACCCGCACAAGCTCAACAGCAATTCTTCCCGCAAAGACAATTTGATGCTAGTCCACCTCAACATTTCCAACCACAATTTATACCACAAACTCAACAAGTACACACTCAACATCAACAGCAACAACAACAACAAGTAACTCAACAATCCCAACCCAATAGATTTTTGTTGGGTGGTATGGCTGCTGTTATGGGTACATCATTATTTGGAGGAAGTGGAGAGAATGATTTCCGTAGTTTGGCGGCATTGCCCTTTTCCCATTTATTCCCCAATGCATTACTTCATCCAAGTTCTTTAACTATTAGTTTATGGAATTTTACTAAATTATTATTGGTTATTGGTAGTTTGGCAAGTTTGATACTTCCAATTTTAGCCAAGGCTGGTAAAAAGACTGATGAAAAGAAGAATGATTCATCTCATGATAGTTCGGATGCAGATGTGTTTACAAATTGGTTATTGATGAAGTTTGGTTTAAAATTACCCCATAAATTATCCAAAACCAGACGTGATGCCATAATGTATCATTTGACCCTGGGTCATATGTTTTCTTGGAATGCTTTGATTAATGATTATTTCTACTTGAGTAACTGTGAATTAGAATTTGAAACTTGTTTCTTAAGTTTGTTAATTGGAAGAATTTTGATTGATCATTATCCTATGACAAAATCCTTAATTACTCATCTGTTGATCATCAGAGGTTCATTAATAACGAATCTTGTTTATAAAGGTGATGACGTTGGTTTAACAAAACTTAATAAATTGATTAAAAATATCGATGGTGTTTCTATGTTTGGCAGTAAATCATTAATAACCAGATTAAAGAATGTTGCACAAGCTAATTTGTTAAACACTGGATTAATAAATGATATACGATACATTGAACTTTATCAAAAATCAACTAGTTATTATCGTATGATTTATAATTTCAGAATTGCTGAATTAATTGATGAATTGAACTTTACTTATCTTGATGCCTTATCATCTAAGAATCAGAATTTACAAAAAGAACTCTCAAAAGATTTACAATTACTTGTTGATGTAATAGATAAAGAAGATGACGTATATCAATTTTGTCAGCTATTCGATGTTGTTGTTAACAATAAGCCACAAGAATTATTTAAAACTTTGAAAGAGAAAGTTGAAAATCAATTGCAGCGTTTCAAGGTTGAAATGGAAGGTATCGAATTGACTGATAATGAAATTTACAATTCAACAGATGAAGAAGAAGACGAAGAAGAAGATGATGAGCGTATACTAGCAATTGCAAAACCAAAACCAAAGCCGTCCTTATCTAGTCAAAAATCATTAATTGATTCCTTAGATATAATCTCACAAGAAGAGTTCATTGTATTAACATGTGAATCAATTTTGTATTTCAGATCTAATGAAAATGGAGTTTCTAAATTATTAAAGTATTTATCCAAGATTGAAAAATTTAATCTATTATCATTTACTGCATTATTTAAACTTACTGTTGAGTTGTCAGAAATTGATGATAACTTGATTAGAATATGTCGTGGTTGGTTAGATGATTCACTGGTTTTAGATGGAGAATTAAAGAATGAAATTGTTGATGTTGTGGTTAAGAAGGGTATGATTTTAAATGGGATCGTTATGGAAGAGAATTGAAAGAGGAAAGCACTGCAATTACTACTACACTACTACTTTTTTTACATTGATTTTGTTGCTTTTTTTGTTATTAATGGTCTTTTTTTGATTTGTTTTGTTATATTACTTTCGTGTACTTATTTTTAGTTTATGTCTCTGGCTCGGCTCCTAAGTTTGATCTTTTGATTGTTTATATAATATATATATGTATTTAATGTATAGTTAATTGATTGCGTTTTATTTATCAAATAATACACTTATCGTTAGTACAATTGTAATTCAACCATCAGACAAATCATTCCCAAACATAAAAGCCTTAGAAATAGGAGTATGAATCAGGGCTTCTCTACTGAGAGTTGAGTTAAGGAATTTTGTTGTGGGAAAAATACACCAAAGTGGAGATAATACCAAGAAAACCATATTAACATATAAAAAAGTTAAAACTGAATGTATGTATGTTTGGATCTAAAGTTTAATTGCGTGCTTTAACGCTCGACTAAAAATGAAAGGAATGAATGCATACATAACCATCCATGAATAACAAAGCAATACAGAAGCATATTAAGTCGATATTATTATTACTGTTAAAAATTCTTTTTAATGTTAATGCAAAGAGTGATGAAACAGATTCAGGGTTCATAATCCGTCAATAAATTGGAAATGATGCATTTTTTAAAGAAAAAGGGATAATTATAAGAAAAATTAGGCGAAAATATATGCAAAACTTTCAAGTGACTTTTAATTACGGGGGAGAATGTAATGTAAAATTACTAGAAGTAATACAAAGGAATTGAAACACTTATCTCGTTGAGAATTAGGTTGGCAAGTGACCTTTAATTTTAACGGAAATTCAATTCAATGCTGCAAAAAAAACTCACAGAAGAATCCTCCTCCTCCCAAGCACGCCTGTGCGAGACGGGCTTCCCTGAAGAAGGCCCTAATCCCTGTGCAGAGGGTCTATAATCTTGGCATCTAATGAGTACAGCAGCCATATATTTGCCGTCGGCCGGGGGTGGCCAGGCCTGGTCGGGTCGGGTCTGGCGGCCCATCAATCAAAGTGGGCGCGGTCTTGCATATTTCTGAATAATCTTGCAGCTAGTTTCAAACGTGCAAAGAAAGGAATTTTGGCATAAGACATAACATATTAGGAAAAGATATAATATATATACCCCACCCTGTACGGAGATAAGAACTAGCCTTCCTTTGTACAGATGTACATGTTGGTTAGAATGTTGGACAATCACATGATTTCAGATATCAGAAGTGGTATTGTCGTACTATGAAACGTTTTTGAAACGAGAGGTGCCATCTGAGTTATAGTATTAGAATATTTGGTAGTTTTGCTGACTTATTTGTGTCACATTTAATTCGTGAAGAATTGTCTGTTTAAGTGGAATAAAGAAGGTTTTGCTAAACAAGTGGAAATTCATTTTGTGAAGTTTTGTTGAAAATATGAACGGCAAAAACCCAATATACATACATATCTCCATACCGCGCTTTCATGATATAATACCATCTTAGGAAAGGTGGTAATTTCATAAAAGGCGAAATGGAGCCTATCAGTTTCTAAACCTTTCAAGATTACTAATCGCTTTTTCTAAGGCGGTCATAGCTTCTTCTTCTAGATGCAGCAGCTTCTCCTTGCCTCGTGCACATTTTCTCATTGTGTTTCTGAAATTATATATCGGGGAGTTACGGGGGCATGGGACCGATCCGGTTATTTATTGCAAACTAATGAGAAATTAACAATGAATTTAAGGGCAGTACCAAAATTTACAATATTGAGCTTGAATGATGTGGCTCTCTTAGAGATACCCAAATACTTAGGAAAGAATAATAATTAGTTAATAGAAACATAAAGTGGAAATCAACCTGCGCCTCGCCTCGTAGAAATATTTTCCTGCAATCTATCATTATTATTTTTGGATTCTGCAGTCACGGGCTCGAAAGTGCATGTCCGACATAAATAAAAAAAATAAAATAATTGCAATCTTTTTATTTTTTTTTGCCATCAAAGAAAACAACTAGAAAAGGTACGAAATATTTCGATGATGACCTATACGACTCTGCATTCTTCCGGAGTGCTCTTAATGACTTCATTTGTTTCTCTATGATTAGTAATACCAAGAGATAAAGTTCTTGTGAATGATATCACGGACCAACTCAACTGCAAAATAACAACGTTGCATGTATAATTACATAATTTTTTTTTTTTTTTTTGGGGGGGGGGGGCAAAGGGGGGTGGTTTCCTTAAAGAAGACCAAGAAATTTCACATTATTGAAGGGGGTTTGGTATGACAAGTGCATTGATGCACCCTCAGAAGAACTATGGCCTGTCTCTTGGGCGGTTTCAAAAGGCTATCCTCTGTTATTTCTTTTTCATTGTTGGATGTTTGTTCGTTTACATTTTAGTAGTCTGAATTCATTTTTAATCAATAAGGTTTTGATGCCGAAAAAGAAAAAAAAAAAAATTATGATCCCAGAGATCATAATAAAAAATATTTAGATAACAATATTCCTTTGCATGAAAAATATATTATTTTTTGTTTTTGTCTCTAGAATTTCTAGAAAAGAAGTCTTTTTTGGTTTTGGTGTATATGATTGAGATGTTTCCATCTAAATAACTGATTAAGCCTCCTTTTTATAAAGTTAAAAGCATCTACTACAGAACTAGCTTTTAGATTATGAATGTAATTAATATCAACTAACCATCCGGAATTAGATGTGTGTATAAAAAAGGGAAACAACAAAAACAATAAAAAAAGAAATATCCGTCAGGTTCTTTACCACCAAAAGGCTTTAAGCCTGCATAACTTCGTAGTTAAATCATGATTTGTCATTTTTTCACTGCCTCTACAAAGAAAAATTACAGTTATAAAATCTGTTGGAAATATTTATTTGCTGCACTTTTGAAGCCTTCTTTAAGAAGACCTCGGCAAGAACAATATGAGATCATCGTCATCATCGATTGTTTAACTCAGAGAAAACAAACTTAACAAATGTACGTGATCGCTTTTTATTTTGTAGTGTAGGGTAGTGTGAATGTTATAATTATTGCATACAAAGGGTTTTGAAAAGTATAAAACTTTTAAACTTTTTGTTGATTTCCAATTCATTTCTACTTAAGTTTTTCTAGGATGACAATGACATTAGGCTTGTACTGTTGTTGAAGGTATTTTTAGATTGTAGTGAGATAGATAATCTTTTTGGTATGAAATGGAAAGTACGAAACAAAAAGTAATGCTGCTTTTAGTTGCTCAAAGGAATGTTCTTTGCATATTTCTTTCACTGCTTCAACTTATTTGTATATAGTATTATCATTTAATTGTTTTATTTTATTAAAGTAAATATTCATAAAAACATAATTAACCCAATATAAATTTATTATTGTTAAAAAGACTTCATGTAAGAAAATAAAAGAATTTAAACATTAAAAAATATAACTTGAACAATAAACTATGAAAAAAATATAAGTAGTAAACAAATATGGTCATGGAATCATAAGATTATTATTGTTACTATTTTCTGTTAATGTTAAAAATATTATTTTCATATAATCACGTAGAACATCATCATCAAATAATCAGGGTTAAAATAAATATTTTTCTTGACCAATGCAATGGAATTTCAATTAGAAAATAATAATAATAATTTTTTTTGCTTAATAGTGTTTTTTAGTTACAGCATAAAAAATATTAAATAAGTATGGGCTTTTAAATGGAAGAGAAAAATAAAATAAAAAATAAAAAGAATAAAAAGAAAAAATGTCATTGTTTTTTTGAATGATTATTTTTCTTTTATTGTTTTTTTGTACAATATTTTTTATTTATTATATATTTTAAATATTTTTAAATGATGTATATGTAAAATCAATTATCCGTTAATAATCTTTTTCTCTTTTCAATTTTTCCTGTCTCGGTTGAGATTTCAACAATAGAATATATAAATACTATTTACATAAACTATTGACATCATCTTAAAAAGTGTGATCCCGAGTATCATTTAAACTATATTATGTCATTAGAAATCATATGTTTGACAGCAGAAACTGACATTTAAGTAAACACTAAAACAGAAACACATTACAAGCCTCACTAAACTAAAAAGCGATTTATTTACAACCAATACAAATATACATCTTAAACAGATACATATACAGATATATATATATATAGTCTTGCATTTCATACCTTTCGATTAGAAAGTATTCCTTCGGAAATTTATTTATTTAAACATTAACTATTAACTAACTGTTACACATACTACAAAACTTGATTATGCTGTCTGATTCAGAAGACTCATCATTAGACCCAAACGAATACACGATTGAAGATTATTACAAACTAGTGAAACCACTTTGGGCATCTAAGAATATCAACAACGCAAACTACCTTAACGACCATAAATTATTAAGAACATTAGTTGACTTTAGTCTATCACATTCTTTATTATTGAAGAACTTACAGAAACGAGAATTGGAAATTGGGGATTTAATTCCTCATAAAATAAACTATGTTGATTGTTTAGCTGTTAAAACTGGACAAGATTATAATGGATGTTTCAGACATCAATATGTCGAATTTTGTCCTCATTTAGCAATATCAGCTTATTTATTTAGTAGATTCCATATTCCTGATGAATATGGATCATTTGAATTCATATTTAACGGCGAATCAAAAAAGATTAGTCTTGAAGATGTTAAACTATTAAAAGGAAATAATAAATTATCAGCTATAAGCTATAGTCAACAACATAAGTCATCAATAAGTGCTTTGAATATTAGTGGATTGAACTATAAAGATGTTAATTTAACTAAACTATTATCTACACAAAACTTTGACATTGGCAATGAGAAATTATCACTGAAGAATATAAACAATTTAAGTCATGCTTTGATGTTACAACTATCAGGGTTTGATTCATTTCAAAATTATAATATCATCAGAAACACAATGGAACCTCCTCAAGAATTATTGAATATGATATTCCCATTTATAGAGCAGATTGATAATAATTATAGTGAAGACATGTTACGTGTTAAGGAGTTATTGATTATGTTGAGGAGAAGTCTATGTCAAGATATGATCATTATAAAAAGCAAATATCCTATGAATCCATTGTCAAGATCTGATATTTTTAACTCACCTCAATTTGAACAATTTAAGACCCTGGTTGAAGAATCGGCCATGTTCCTAGAATTAATGCGGACATCTTGCTTCAATCCCGATGATGAAGATGAAGAGATGGAAGACGAAGATAAAGATTGGCCAACGCTTACTAATCCAGATTCTAAGCTTGATTTACAAAAAGTATTAGATTTCCATTCATTGAAACTAAGAACATTAAATCAACAAATTAACAATTATTGTCAAGAACAATCAAACATGTATAGCATTCTTACTAATTTTATTGAAACCCAAAATGATGTTTTCCAAAAACAAAGCGAATATATGCAACGTATCCAAAATTCAATAAATGGTTTATTTATCCTCCTTAGCAGTCGCAATAAAAATTCAGAATCATTAGTTCAACAATCATTAGCTGAAACTTCAAACTATATCAATAATTTTGAATCAGCAAATATAAAACTTGGATTGAATACTACCATTGATCTCTTATCCAAATTAAATTCCCAACAATATCAACATCAACTTCAACATTCTTCAATAACACCCCAACCTCAACATCATCAATATGCATATCCACAAGCAGCATCCCCTCAACAGATCTCAATCACAAACAACCATCAAATATATAATCTTCATTCTAAATCACCAAAAACCAATTCAAACCTGTTATCTCCCGCACCACCATTGCATCCAGGACTATACGCAGCACCACCACAACAACAACTGGTGCCATTATCACCTCGCCAATTGGAACGTCAACGTGTGTTAAATAGGAGATTATCGAGACAAGCTACAACCTTGTATGAAATGTGGGATGATTTTAAAGGGTTGGAAAAAGAATTAAATGATCATGAAATTACAATAACTGAATGGTTGAAAGTTCATGGTAGTTCAGAAAGACAATTCAGACATACTAGATTGAAGATTATTAAGTTTATTGAGGAAGAAGCTCTCAGAAGAGGATGTCATGTGGAGGTTATAAAGGAAAAATTACATGAGAAAATGAGGAATAGGTTGAGACCTTGGACTTTGGATGAAGTGCAAAGAATGTTGACTAGTGGTAAAAGAATCAACCTCGATGATCCTAGATAGGAACAAGGATATTGTTATTAATATTACCTTTATTATTATTATTAAAAAAAGAATAAAAGTGCTTTTTCAATAAATGTTTTGATTTTTTAGAATTAGATGACTTTTATGAAAGGCCTATATAAAGTGTTTAAATACTGTATTATTATTATTATTATTATTATTATTATTATTATTATGTGTATGTATATATTTATATACTGATCGTGAAGGCTATTTATTATCTTGTATTTACTATACTTGTATTGCCTAAAATATTCTCCTGGGATACTTCTAGATTATAACTATTGCAAAGTTCTTTTATGTATATATCCCAAAGTAATTTTAGTGTGTCATGATAAAAATTTTTTGGCTGCGAAAAGTTCATACATTTCTCAATTTATAACACAAAACAAAAAATGCAGTTCAAAATCTTTAACTCAATCTTGCAACCATCCAATGTCACAAATACCAAGAAGTTGCGACAAACCATACTTAGAGACAATTGCTTCAAATATGGAGAAGCTTGCTCAAGAGACAGAAATAATTCTACGCCACGCAAAAGAAGCTACAGAAGAGAATAGGTAAGCGAAGAAATTAGAATGAATCGACCCAATAGAACTACGTATAGATCACCAATCACATGGTAACATTCACCAAGAACTTTCCTTTCTTTTATTCATTAGGCATATCTTAGCCAAATTTTGAATAGAGTAGCAGTAGCATATATATATATAATAATACTTTACTACTCAATTGTTATGGAGATTGGAGCTGTTTGAAAAACCAGATTCAACGTTTGGCAATCACTTGAAATGACAAACATTTTACTCTACTTGAAACGACAAATATTTTAAAACTGCAACATAATCGCAACAGCCCAAGATAGGTTCAAAGATAATGTTCCAAGGCAAGGCTTACCTTTTTTAATAGTATGGCGCGATATAATTATTTCACCTTCTTGAAAAGTTTAGTTCTTGAGGTCCGGGTTCATCCACAACGGTATACCTTTTTTGAAAAGTAAAAGTATCCGAACAAAGCACCAAAACAATATGATCAGAATTTTGCCAATCTCCAACAAAGCAGCTAAGTTACAAAAGTGATAGGACTTATTTTTTTTTGGTTGAAGTTCTAGCTAAAAGAATTGTCAGATCCCTTTGTATTTAGCTTCCTGCAATTGGTTCGGTAGTTTATCGAATCACTATTATATGAACTTACAAACCAACCCGCTTTCTCTCATAATTTTGTCGAAATGACAAATTAGTTTTATTCTAGCTAGCTTCCATATAATGTTATATGCTGTTCTTTAAAGTAGGTTTCACCCATTAATGCCGATGCTAACAGATACCATTTGCGTTTTAATATATATTTTTTTACGGAGATGTGGATTTTGTGTTTTATGTTTTCCATTCCCCCACAATCGGAAGAATCGAAATAAGCCTTGTTCCTGTTCACCCCGAGTTGCGTTGGGTGACATGTACAATGACTCACAAGAGCAAGGATGGGGGACAACCACTCCACACACACCCCCCACCACCAACGATAACGGAATTGTATCTCATTCATTGATCCTCCACAGACCCCCACCCCCCACCAACAATAACGGAAATATTTACTCATCGATCCTCCACTTCCATCAAATCCGATATTCTTTAACTCTACTTCTTCTTCCTATATGATCTCTATATCCATATTCCATTAATGATCACTAAAAATCAAGCTACGAATCAGTCAGTTGACTCATTTGCAACAATTCCTGTTGTGCATGTAATCAGAGAGGAAAGTATACAAAATTCCATTGACGAAATGACAATTGAGGAACAATCCTCCACTTCCCCACCATCTTCGCTCAAATCATTTAACTTGATCCAAACAGTATCATCCAACAAATTTGGCATATCGGCTATTATTGCTGGTTTCCTATGTAATTTCATGGTATTTGGTATTGGTTTCTCATATGGTGTATTTCAAGAATTCTATGGGAGTTCACAAGGACCCCTTTATCGTTATTCGGAAGCAAAGATTGCTCTTATCGGTACTGTAAGCACTTCACTTACGTATATTTGTGGAATCTTCAACAAACCACTTATGTTTTATCTAAGCGCTAGGAATGTCATGTTAATAGGATGTGTCTTAACTAGTGTTGGGTTGATTTTGACGGGATTCTGTTCGGCATATTATCAGTTTATTTTATGCTCAATTATTCAAGGTATAGGAGGTGGGATATTGTATTTACCTCCAGTTGTTTGTGGACCAGTTTATTTCGACAAACACAGAAGTCTTGCTAGTGGAATATTGTTTTCCGGTACAGGAATGGGGGCATTCACTTTGGCCAATTTAACAAAATTTTTACTTGTCAAAGTTGAATGGAAATGGGCAATTAGAATATTGGGATTGATGAATCTTGTTGTTACTGGCATCGCCAGTTTTATGGTTTTTGAACCCAAATTGGCTACTTTTAGAAGCTCCAATGCTGTGGTGAATTTGAGTCAACTTAAATCGACTAAAGTAATACTACAACTAGCAGGATCATTATTACAATCAGCAGGATACTTAATGCCTTTGATTTTCATGTCGAAATATGCAGTTTCGTTGGGATATTCAAGTTCTCAAGGGGCATTATTTATCGGTTTGAGTAACCTTATCAATGCTGCTTCAAAGGTATGTACAGGTATGTTAGCTGATGTTGTTGGTAGAATGAATACGTTAATGATTTGTAGTATTTTATCTGCTATTGTCATTTTTGCCCTCTGGTTACCTGCAATCAAGGATACTTTTATAAGTTTGGTTGTATTGTATGGGATCTTTTCAGGGGCAATTATTTCATTGTTGCCTCCTTGTTTGATTGAAATCTTTGGGATAAGTTCTTATACTCAATTAAGTGGTATGATGTATTGTGCTAGAGGTATCGGAGTTATTATTGGGTCACCTATTGGTGCCTTGTTGTTGAATGGCAAGGGATTATATCCCAGAGATTACATCAACCTTGCAATTTATAACGGTGTATTGTTGAGTGCATCAACAATATGTTTGGGGTATCTATGGATATTGGCATTTAATGACAAGAAACCAAAATCTTGGAGGTTATAAGTTTTTTTACAATTCCATAGTTTAAAGAAAAATGCAAAATAAAAATCTATCAAATCTAACTAAAACTAAACATCAATTACTTTAAAAGTAAATGGTTCATAGGCATATCCTTCCCCTTGGAAGAATTTAGACATGGCCTCAACCCAATGCAATCTCAAGGAGTGTAACATCGCACTAGTTCCTTCCATCAACACTAAAATACATACAGTTAAACTGAACCACATAGCAAACAACACCACAGTAGCAATAACTCCAACTTTTCCAGTTCTTCCAAATGCATTCTGAATGGTCATTGACCACAATACAGTCGATAATTGGGCATGAGCTAATGACAAAGCCCACAATCTCAAATATGATGCAGTATGCGAAACACAGTTCAAACAGAATTCAATAGTGTGAATAACTTGATGGATGACAATATCTCCGAAATTGAATCCATCATGATGGTCACCATGACCACCGGCTGAATGAAACATAGGTTCAATATCATTAGGAAAATGGAAATCATCATCATAATCAGATGGTGGATCGTTATTATAATCCTCTTGTAACTGTAATGCACGTTCTTCTTCTTCTAATTGAAAAGAGTGGTGACGTTGGGAATTTAAATCGGAGTATCCCAATTGTACAGCACGATCGTTTTGCCTCTTTAATGTTAATGGTTTATAGATTAACAACCAAGGAACACAAATAGCAGCGATTAATACCAACACAACTTGAATAAACTTTTGACCCGGATATAATTGTTCTTCAATTGTTCCTGGTGATAAGAACATATTAATCAACATGTTCAACAAACCAGGTGGTTGTCTATTTTTACCAAACCAATCGACAGTCCACTTGTAAACAATACAAAGTGATAAATAACCAAATATACTTTGCATAAACAAAAATCCAGGGATGAAATTCCCGATTATATCAACTCGACTTTTGAAGAAAATATAATTCACCAAACTAAACATCAAGGAATAATTCATATGAATATATCCCATAAGTACTGATAATTTCATTTTATAAGAATTGGTAAATAACAAATTATTTTCAGTTCCATGCCATGCCCAATCCAAACCAAATGGATAGGTTCTACCAATAACTTTTTCAGCAACCAAAGTAGCACCTTCAGTATACTCTTTAGGAAACTTCCATTCCCAACCAGATTTAAAAATTGCCATTGATTTGGAAAAGATATCATTATAAATCAATCCAGTATACATTGAAAAAATACCCATCAACAAGATAATATATCTTCCATTAAAAGCCATTTCAAAGATTTCATCTTTATTTCTCATCATACCGAAATTAACTTCATTTATGATCAAATACAACGCAATCAAAAACACAATGAACCCATGCCCTAAATCACCAAACATGATTGAAAACATAAACGGAAACGTAACAATTGTAGCCAATCCTGGGTTAACTTCTTGATAAGTTGCAATCCCATATGCATCGATAATTGATTGGAATGCAGAAGTGAATTTATTAGTATTGTGAAAAGTAGGTGGGACACGGTTGGTTGATAATTCGTTAACTACTGCAATCAATGTACCATACTCATCATCATTTTCATCGTCGCCGTCATTATCATTGAGAAATTCATGATCGGAATCTCCAATAATGAATAGAGAAGTTTCTGTATCAATAGATGTGGTTTGGGTGAATGTTATCGAATCTTGTGAATCGTCTCCCGAGGAACCTCCAAGTTGATGTCTTGTTTTTTCCTTGATTAAGTTTCTTAACGTTAATCTAATCTTGTGGAAGTCACTTTTGGGAATCCAACCTTCTCCCACCAAACATCTTCTAGTACTATCTTCATCAAATTTATTTAAAACCTCATAAATCAACTTCTCCCTTTGTAAGTTATAACTATAATTGGGATATGATTCTTGAAATAGTAATAATTCAGTAGTTAATTGTTGATTGGTATTTTCAACAACATTATTCAAATCGTCAATCTTTTGATTTAATTCGGTTAACGTAGCTTGACGAACCAGTGCCCCACCAACTACATTATCAAAGATGATACCATCTAAAGACGAAATAATCTTACGAACTCTAAGACGTAATATATCCCCATGGATAAAGATTATAAACACATTCTTTTCAATCATTTCCGAATTTTCCGATGAATTCGAGGGGAACTTGTCATCCAATTGAATATCATGGAAATATAAATTTCCTCTAAGTGTTCTCCATAAGATATTTCTCAAGAGAGGTACTTTATCTCTCGAGATTGTACCTGTTATTGAGTCAAATACGTCAGTATCGTCGATACTTCCCAATTCCAAACTATTACTTCTTCGTTCTTGAAGCAAGGCAATATTATCATCATCATCTTCATCGTTAAGATTATGTTCTTCAAAACTTTGTCTATCACTATGGTAATCTACCAAGGTTGATTTATGGAAGTTATTGATTGTGTTCAATACCAATCGATTCTCAATTAATTTCAATTTTTGGCGATTTAAATTATTGTAGGATTGATATAAATGTTTAATTCTACTATGAAACTCATTCAATTTAGCTTTAATTTCATCAAATTCAGAACTAGTAGGAAGTGGACGTAAATCAGCAGTCAAACCACCATGTAAACCTGGTCTAACAAGATTCTGTTGTTTCATGATCTTGTATAAATAATTCAATTGAACAGTCATGGCATCAACTTGACGTAATTCCTTAATGAAAGTGCGTTGGAATTGAGATAGTTTTGAATTTAAATCTCTAAATTGAACATTGGATAAGTTACCTAACACATTAATCATATCTCTTGCCAATTCAATCGTGACGTAAAACTGTACCAAAGTCATCGGAGCTGATCTGAATATGGCTTCTCCATTATCGGCATCATCAGGTGAAGAAGAATTGAACTTACCCCATAGGGAAGCAAATGCAGATGTCATAATTTTTTTTTGCTTATACGGTTGTCAACTGTCTATATATAGATCTATAGTAAATGGATATATATTCCAACTGATTTAAGCCTTTATCAATAAGATCACCAATTCGCACAAAGGCTCTCTCTGTGTGTGTGTGTTTTAGCGTTTTGATAGCAGTTGGATCTTGATTTATGTGTTTTCTCTCGTAAAATAAACAAAAATACGTGTCTAACACATTTTAAAACAATGGACATTTGTTTTACATGTTACACAAACAATTACATATTACATCATTAAATTTACACGTTAGAGTCTTTTTTACAGATTAAACCAATCTTTTCTTTTGTGCAGCACACACACTTGCACTTTTTTTTTACAACCAACACACATAATAAAAAGGCCTACCAGTGTAATAACCAATACGTAATACCATCTATCAGCATTAGCCCTTTTTTATCATAATAGCTGTATATATATATATATATATATTTATGTATATATATATCATTTGCCCTTTTTGATATTCAAATAACTGTCTGTCTGATTACCTCAAAAAGAACAGCACATTGAAAAACTAATCTGCTAATGTTTTGGATATCATTCTTGTTTCCATTTCTACTATCATTTGCAACAGCAATCAACGGAGAAGTAGAATACTTAAAAGCAATTGAGCTTCTTGATAATATTCAACTGCAATGGAAACCAAGAGAACCAATATACACTCTAGATAATATAGAAGGCCAATTATACATTCCACAATTCAATGATACCATTAACAAATACATAAATGAAATATCTCCATCTAAACGAATACATTCACAGGCACTTGACACGGTGGAAGGTCCACTACCACCAACAGTACTAACTGAAACAATAATACCATTATTAGAAGCAGCAGCAGACCAGGACCATGTTGATGCAATTGTAAGATTGGCAGATTTGTACTTTTTCGGTAATTATTCACTCCCAACTGATTATTCCAAAGCAATTGAGTTATATCACAAGGCCACTACCATTTCATCTAACGGCCATGCATACTTTATGCTAGGATTTGTATATTCAACTGGATTATTTGGTTATACTCAAATAGATCAAAATAAAGCTAACCTTTATTATCAATTTGGAGTCCAAAATGGTGACGTTAATTCGTTATTGGTAATGGCCTATAGATATAACAAAGGGATAGCAGTACCTCATAATTGTGAGGTTGCATTGAATTATTACATCAAATTGGCGGAACTGGGTTATCAATGGCTCCGAAATAACGAAAGAGGAATCGACTATAATATGAGAATATCCGACTTCAATGGAGGGCTATATGGTGAGAAAATGAGCGAGACTACATCCAGTATAGAAATTCAATCAAAAGTATACACATCTTTACTTGATCAATTTGAAGAACACAAATTAAATGCTGACGAACATGAATATTTTAATTTATATTATAATGCGTTAGAATACTATAAAGGTGATTATTTTGTTGCTAAGAATCTAACAAAAGCTTTTCAGATTTTTGAAGAATGTGTGGACTTGGGTGCTTCTAACCACAATGATAATGTTGGTTTTAGTATGGACACCATTGATCAGATATTTCTCAGTTCTTGTCAAGCAAAGTTGGCAAGAATGTACTTGAGAGGCATAGGCATTGAAACAAATATAACCAAGGCATATGAATTGTATCAGCGTTCATTAAAGGTTCAAAGAACTGCCGATGCCCTTAACGATCTAGGTTTTATCGCCGAGAAGGGGCTAGTTGAAAAGGCAAATTTTACAAAGGCAATAGAATATTATGGAGCAGCATTCCGAAAGAAATCAGCAGAAGGTGGGAAAAACCTTGCTAGATTAATGTACAAAATATCAGGAGGTCAAAATTCAACTGTTGCCGCTGAGGTTTTCAGACATATGAAAGAATCTGTTTATCTAGGGAACACAGAAGCACTTTATCACGTTGGTAGTTATATCCAATCTGGACTTTCCCATTATGCAGAGCCAGATAAGAAATATACTTGTGCTTCAACTATACAATATTATCAAGTATTTATAGAAAGATTATCACAAATGTTTGCACCACACCTCAAGTTTGCATTTGAAAGATTAATTCGAGGAGACTTTACCAATGCATTAATTGGATATCTGATTGCCGCAGAGCAAGGATTTGAAGCAGCACAAGTTTCTGCTGCATATTTGTTATATCAATTACAACCGTTAATTTCCCAGCATTCACGTAAAACTTTCAATAAAGATCGTGTAGATATTGCCATTCGATATTTGGATCGAGCATCTAGACAAGGAAATGTCGATGCCACAATCTTACTTGGAGATATATATTCAGGTGAGGATAAATCAATATCCATCGCTCCAGATTATGATAAGGCATTCAATTATTATAGGCTTGCTAGTGACCGTCATTCATCACATGGAAGTTATAAATTGGCACAAATGTATGAATATGGAATTGGACCGGTTAATAATACCATTGATTATTTTATGGCTAAAAGATATTATGATTCAAGTTTACAATATAAAGAACAATCAGATATAGAATCTCGTTTAATGATGTCTGGAAAAAGGTCATTCACATATAGTAAAGCCCATATCAGCCTAGCATTATTGAGGCTTAGATTGAAGTATTTATTCAACAGGAAGGCATTTAAGGATACCACAAATGGTGAAGGTGGTGGTTGGTTTAATGCATTCAGGAATGTTCGTACAAAATCACAACAAGAACACGTCAAGGAAATTATATCAAAGGCAGATGCTCATCATGAAGGTACGAATTATGTTAATGAAGATGGCGTTGACAATTATGTCGAGGATTATGATATTGGAGATTACTTGGTTATTTTTATGACGTTTATATTCTTTGTTGCGTTTTTCATTCAGAATGTGATTAGACAGTTTAGAAGAATGAGGAATAATAATCAAAGACCAGATGCAAATCAAAATCAACAGAACCGTGACAATGATAACAATGATAACAATGAAAATGAGAATAATGTGCCTGAGGGGGCAAGAGTTGGATTAGATGGATTTCATTTCAGAAGAGGTAACTTTGAGTTTCATTTCTTCGCCATATAATAAGTTTATATAAACTGTAATTTAATTATTTATTCGTCAATAAAAAGGATTAATTTCTATAAAGCTAACCTACTATATCTTGTATAACATTATTCAATACTGGATTTTTCTTCAATAAACTTGCTGACAATTGACTACTACTTGTATTTTTCTTTTTAGGTGACGAATTCACCGATTCTGATGAAACATTATAGACCTTATCAGCAGTTTCGGGCAAAACGTAATACCATCCTCGATCTTCCAAAAAATCAATAAACGTCTTGGTAGTTTCTCCCGCTGCCGATAATGTTGATCTAGAACCAAGAATTATAAGTTTCGATTTTGCTCTCGTGATTGCCACATTCAACCTCCGCCATTCCTTGATCAAATCACCTGCTCGATTCTCTTTATTTGACCTAACCATAGAAATAATAATACATTCTTTATCTCTACCTTGATATTGATCGGCAGTTAAGATTTCAATTTCCGATCTTGCACCAAACAATCGCTTTAAAAACTTTAGTTGAGCCCTATATAACGACATAACCCCAATTTGATCCTCAGTTATACCGCATAAAGTTAACATCTTGGCAATTTGGTATATTAGTTTGCCTTCCACGGGGTTCTGAACTGCATCTCCCATCATAACCTCACAAGCTGAGTCAATTCTATCATGATCAAGAAATAAAACCCGGTTCAGGGGATCTAAAATATGACTCATCCACCCATCATCATTGATATTACATAGTAGCCGAAGCTTCTCAGGATTGGGAATTATCAATGATTGATTGGCAACTGTTTTCGAACCACATTTTAATCGATTATTATATACCAACACATTCGAAAGCTGCATAATATCCTGACACATTCTATATTGATAAGTCAATTCACATACTGATTCCGGATGTTTTTCAGCTAATAATCTGAACAACGATACCGACAATCCTTGACGAACCCTGGGATCAGGATTTTGTACCAATGGTGGAAGTTGATAATGGTCACCCACAAGGATGAATTTATCACTAAATCGAAGTGGACCAAGGTTTATGGGTAATGAAACTTGTGAAGCTTCATCAACTATACAATAATCGAATTTCGGCCTAATGTTGAATGCGAGATCATTAATACCAAGACATGTCGTTGCAACTACAGGTGGTTCCAAGTATGTTTCTAAGTACTCTTCATAATTAGTGACTGGCTTATCCAAACCTGGGATATATTTATGCAATTTCTTATGAACCCGTGATTTATGTCCAATTCTAACGATTCCAATTCCAAAATCCATCAATTTTAACAATATATTATCCACAGCAGAATTCGTGTATGAAGCCAACAAAATTGTCTTACCATAACCAACAAGAACACGTATTAGCTCAGCAATGACAGTAGTTTTCCCTGTTCCAGGCATCCCTAAGATCAATGAATAATCATTTGTACTAAAAACATTTTCAATGGCCATAATTTGATCAATGTTAAAATACTGCTTCTGTGGCACTGACCATGAACTTGGACTATATGTTGGTTTTTCCAAATCAACAACCAATTTCCTAGTCTTGACATCTCCGAGTGGCATAAATAAATTCAAAATATTAAATCTCGCCAACCCCATTCCATAAAACATTTCATCACGATCTAGTCGGAACAACTTCTGAGAGTTAATAATATTTTGTGATGGTTCTCTTAAAACACTCTGAAATACTTGATTATCTACTTCATTAAAATATTTCTTTTTTGAATCAGAAGTAATTATTCTTTGTTTGGTGGTTATTACTATATGGTCCTTGGTTATTGTCTTTACTGTTCCACTCGCAATTGCAAAATGTCCTTCTTCGTCACTTATTATTATCCTATCCGAAGGAATCATTTGTCCAGTCGACAAACTACTGGAACCACTAAAATCTTTTGATCTAGCAAACGTGTATTCATAGATTCGATCAGTTTCCAATTTTTTGGAATTGACAACCACCATATTTCCAAAACTATTTCCAGTTTGCTCACGTTGGGCAGATGTCATAGTCCAAAGGTGTTTACCTGTTTTGCTCATGATATTCTCTTCACTTGAAACTAGTTCATCCCAATATTTAAAAAAGGATCTATATTTATCATTATCTAATATCCCGCCAGTTATTTCCTGATATCGTTCCTGTGAGATTCCACTTTCTTCCTTTGTACCATTCTCAAGTAAATGATTCAATGTCATACATGGCTCTTGCATCTCACATCGATCACAAGTAGCTCCTCGCAAGATTTGTGGCAAAGAAGACGCGATATTGTCTTTGAAATACTTTGAAATTCGATTTCGTAAATTGACTAATGCTCGGAGATCGTTCTTACTGATATCACCTTTCTTTGTAAGTTGCTCCTTAGTATAAACTAACAAAAAGGCATTAATTTCCATGTCATACCTGTCCTTGAATAATAATGAATACAATGAAGCTTGGGCTTGATGGGTGATATGCTCCCTTCCAGTCTTGATTTCCAATGGGATTAAAAATTTCCCCTTTGTAGACTTATTGAGTAAATTCGCAGTTAGTGTAATATCCACTTTTCCCTTCATGCCAAACATGGGCGACCATATATTTTCTTCTATATCTAATGCTTCTTCCACTGAAAACATAATTCGTTCATTCCTTCCGCCATCATCAATGTAATTATCTTTAGATAATGGTTTCTTATAATATTTCGTAAACCAACTCTCTAAATATGGTAAATGTTTCAACACTTGTAATTTGATATTCTCAACTTCTGGTCCAATACTAAATATTGCCAACAAATAATCCTTTATGTATTCTTCTAACAATTCTTCCATATATGACATCGTCCATTTTTCAGTGGTGACGCATTCTTGAAAAATTCGATGGGTAATCTCTCCAACAAGAATTGCAATATTCAGTGCTGATGGGAATTTATATCTCGCTTGAATGACTGATTTCCGGGGACATATAATCTGTTGGGCAATTGTTGTGACTGATAACAAAACATCAGGATTCCAAATCAATAAATTACAACTATCATCAATTAAATTCTGTTTTTCATTATTAGTAATCAAAACGTGTATGATATCTTTTGGTTGCAATTCAAGTTCAGAATATTCCCCACGAACAATAAATCGTGATATCTTTTCATCACCATCGATAACTTCTAAAATCAATTGTCGAAGATTGGATGGGCCATAAGTTTGCTCGACCACTTTTGAAATCATATACCTTCTTAGAGAAGATCGATCATAGACAAGTTTTGCATTTGGTTCATCTTTTTGTTCGTAGGTTGCTTTATCAATTTGTAATTTTTCGAAATTTTTCATACCTTCTTGAAAGGATTTTGTAAATCTGGATTGGGTGGATGTTATTGAACTTGCCGAATCGAGTTTCTGGGTCTGTTTTATCACAGCTATGAGTTCAGAATCTTCATCCGAGAAAGGATCCTCCGAGTCACTAGAAGAATTTGTAAACGACAGATCAAATATCTCTTCTGAGACTTGTACTTGTTGTTGTTGTTGTTGTTGTTGTTGTTGAATTGGGGAAGAAGGAACAGTCTGAGTCATCTTCCGTATCTCATGAACAAATTCACTGTCATCATCGGAGAAGGGATCAGACGACTGTTGAGTTGTTGGTGATGGAGTCTTGCTATTGGTGGAAAATGTGTTTATTTTGTTGTCCGATTTGGTTGGAGTATGTTCAAATTTGTTTAGCCAATTCCCAAGTGTTCCATTTAGTGATTTAGGAGGAACCGATTTAGTCCGTTTTGCTGGTTGTGAAATCAATCTTTTATTCTTAGTTCGAGTATTGCTAAGATCAGAATGGGCCTTGAGAGCAATTGGTATTTGAGTCACGATATTACGAAGATCACAACCACCGTACTTGGATAGTACATTATTTGTTTGTTCATTCGCCACATCTTCATCGCATCTTACTACGCGTTCTGGTGAGTCAGCCGTATTAATCAGCTTACTCAATGGCGACGAAGGTACTGCACCTATTTGAATAAGTTTCCTATTTTTGGGACTTTCTTTCCATCGTATTCCATCAAAGCTATCATCTGAACTTTGTTCTGGGATAAAGAAACTTTTTGGTCGATTATTTTCATTGCTTGATACTTTAGAATGAGAAGGAATCTCATTTACTGGATTGCTTATGCTAGTAAAAGTATTTGGATCTATTGGTTTTATAATATCTTGGGGAGTTGCTGTGCTTGTTGCTGTTGTTTCTGTGAATGTTGTTGCTTTTGTTGGGATAACATTAGACGTGGTTGTAGTAGTAGTAGTAGTAGTAGTAGTAGTAGCAGTTGTCGATGATATTAGTCGATTCACGGGTTTAAAGAAGTAAGTTGTCTTTTTAGGTCGTTTAACTGGTTGTATAGATTCATTATTATTATCTAATGGTATAATCTCTGATAGTCTCTTGGAATTTGACGCGTTATTGGTTTGTCTACTCATATGATATGGTAGTAAGTACAGCTGTAGATCCAGAATGAAAATACACCTGCTGTAAATATTCTAAGCAAGGCGCGTAATAAAGTTTTCAGAGACGCATCAAATCAATCAACCAAAATAAATATCATCAAAATAAAAATCATCAAAAAAAAAGTAAGGAACAGAGCTACCAATTACCTTTTCTGATTAATCGTTGGGAACAGCCCCTTCCTTACACCTCTCTCTTCCTGACTTATTCTGATCTTGTCTATTTAAGGATATACATAATGACAATTAGGAATATATTAAACTACCAAGAAGTACGAATGAAATTTTCGTAATGAATAATCTTTGTGTTTTTGCTAGTCTTTCTGACATAATACAATAGATTCAAAATGCTAGTAAATCAGCTGATATATGTATGACAGAAAAAGATAAGTGATATATGTATATAGGAACATTTGGAGTACATAGTGGAAATATACTAACCTTTGTTAACCATATAGAATAACGATATATATATATATATTAATTACTCTGATAAGTTTTATATGGGTGTGTTGCAAAAAAAATTGCTTTACTTAACACCCCCCTTACAACTTTTTTGATCCCTTCTCCACGCATTCCTAAAAAAAATAAAAAAATAAAAAAATATACATATCACGTGACATTACAATATGCAGGAATCTCATCTCCTTTTTTGATTTTTTTTTTTTTCACTGAGTGAAATTTTTTTCTCACATTCCCATCTCTCGTAACTTTTAAGATGAGAAGACCTTATTTTCCTTCTTAAACAAAACATATATACATACATATATATATTCAACCAGCCAACAACAGCACAATAAATAATGGCATACGTTTTAACTGAAACCGCTGCCGGTTATGCTTTATTGAAAGCATCTGACAAGAAGATCCACAAATCCTCTTCTTTAATTGAAGATTTAAACACTGCTGAAAAAGTTGCTCAACAATTCAAGATTCATCGTTTTGAAAAATTCACCAGTGCATCTAATGCCTTGGAAGAAGCTAATGCAATTATTGAAGGTAAAGTTAGTGAAAATTTGAAAAAACTCTTGGAAGAATCTAAATCTGATAAGAAGGCTACCTTAATTGTTTCTGAAGCTAAATTAGGTAATGCAATCAATAAATTAGGATTAAATTATTCAGTTATTTCTGATGCTGCTTCTTTGGATTTACATAGAGCAATCAAACAATTCTTACCTGATTTATTACCAGGTCTTGGTGATGCCACTTTAAACCAAATGTCACTTGGTTTGGCCCATTCTATTGGTCGTCACAAATTAAAATTCTCAGCTGATAAAGTTGATACCATGATTATTCAAGCTATTGCATTATTAGATGATTTAGACAAAGAATTAAATACTTATGCTATGCGTTGTAAAGAATGGTATGGATGGCATTTCCCAGAATTAGCTAAAATGATTACTGATTCAGTCGCATATGCTAGAATCATATTAACTATGGGTATAAGATCAAATGCTTCTGAAACTGATTTATCAGAAATCTTACCTGAAGAAATGGAAGAACAAGTTAAATCAGCTGCTGAAATCTCGATGGGTACAGAAATTACTGGCTCTGATTTAGATAATATCAAGGCTTTAGCTGAACAAATTGTTGATTTCGCTGCTTATAGAGAACAATTATCCAATTATTTGTCTTCTCGTATGAGAGCAATTGCTCCAAATTTAACTGCTATGGTTGGTGAATTAGTTGGTGCTAGATTAATTGCCCATGCCGGTTCCTTAACTTCTTTAGCTAAAGCCCCCGCTTCAACTTTACAAATCTTGGGTGCTGAAAAGGCATTGTTTAGAGCTTTAAAAACTAAGCATGATACTCCAAAATATGGTATAATCTATCATGCTTCTTTGGTTGGTCAAGCTTCTGGTAAGAATAAGGGGAGAATTGCTAGAGTTTTGGCTGCTAAAGCAGCTATTTCTTTGAGATATGATTGTTTTGATGAAGAAAGAGATGAATCCGATGATTTTGGATTGGAAAATAGAGCTAAGGTGGAATCTAGATTAAGTCAATTGGAAGGAAGAGATATGAGAACTACTAGTAAAGTTGTTAGAGAACAATCTAAGATTGATATAACTGAAGCTCGTGCTTATAATGCTGATGCCGATGCGGCTGCGGCTGCCCCAGAAGCTGCACCATCTGCTGATGATGATGTTGATTCCGATGATGAAGCTGAAGAAGAAGAAAAACAAGAAGTTGCTGAAAAGAAATCCAAGAAAGAAAAGAAAGAAAAGAAAGAAAAGAAAGAAAAGAAGGAAAAGAAAGAAAAGAAGGATAAAAAGAGAAAAAGAGATGAAGAAGAGGACGAAGAATCTTCAAAGAAACTGAAGAAGGAAAAGAAAGAAAAGAAAGATAAGAAGAAGAAGGAAAAGAAGTAAGTTTCCTTCCTCTTTTTGCATTAGTCATTTCAGGTTTAATATCTTTTGTAGAAGTTTGTTTTTAATCATCATCAAAAAACAGGCATCATAGTGGTTTCTTTTCATTCCTTTTGTTTTTTGCTTAATTAAGCTGTTCATTTGTATATTTGTTTTTAAGAAAATGTAAATTATAAGTAAAGTATAAAGTATTTTGTTGTTTAAGTATTTAGCTATATCTCTATATAATTAAACCAAATCTAATCTAAATCATTGGCCACATCACCCATTTCCACATCACGGTCAGATTCTTCATTATTATTGTTATTATTATTATTACTATTATTGCCAGATCGAGTATTATTCGCATTACTAGCACTATTGGAATTGTCAACACTCACTTCTCTACCATCAACAAATACCCTTGTCTCAACATTTCCAGTCATAGAATTAAGCATCCCCCTTATTCCTTCTGGCAAAACTTGTCCAAATCCTTGTAGAAGCCCCTCAGTTATAAAAGCAGCAGTTGGATTTTCCACCTCTCTATCACGACCACCTTCATTTGTGTTACGACGAGGTGGACTATTCAGAGGAATTCTGCCTTCCATTAAATCACCAAAATTGTTCAATAGTTCTCTAATATTAGCTGGAGCGGACCTGCCATTATTGGAAGGAGCCGCTCCACCTGCACCTGCACCTGCACCAGCTGGAATTGGGGTATCGTCACGAGTAGTCCTTGTGCCAGAGGTAGTAGTAGTAGTACCTGCTGCTGGTCGTGGTGGCAATGATTCTGCTGCTGCTGCCCGAGTTTGTCCTCTTCCTCTAGTAGTCCCACCTTCATCATTATTCGATGGATTAGCCCTAATTGGTTCCAATCTTGGTGGATCCCCACCCATTCCACCACCACCACTTCTAGCCAAAATGTTTTGACTAACTTCAGGAGTTAAAATATTTGGTCTTGAAGAATTGGCTCTTTCTGACATGGTACGTAAATTAGAATCACGATATACTGGTAAATAACTGAAAAATTCCCGATCTTCTTCTGGACCAATTGCTCTTAAATGTGCCAAAATCTTTCGAACTTCACTTACAAGTTTCTTGATTTCTCGTTCTGATTGATTCTGTTGATATGCTCTCTTTTCTGTTAATGCTATGGCTCCACTTAATCTTTCAATAAATTGAGGTAAAATGGTTTTGCATTTATGTGATTTATATTGTAATGTATATGCATCGGGGAAATTTGGAGGTAAAACATCACCAACACATGTTTTTAACGCAACTAAATAACATTCTAATGCTAATAACCCAAATCCCATATATAAATGACAATATCCTAATTGTGTCCATGCAGGAGTGAAAGTACGATCTAAATGAATTGCGATATTTAAATCATCAATGGCTTCTGGTACACAATTAAGTCCAATAAATGCAATTGCTCGATTAGTATGAAGCTGAGGCAATTCGGGAAATTTATTACAATAATATTTGGGACAAAGTTCTAATGCTTGTGTATAGGATTTTATTGCTTGACCATATGATAAATTACTCATGAGATTATTACCCTGTTCACGCAATTTATTTACTGATTCTTGCTTTTTAGATATTTGTTCATCAGAAAGTTCTTGATCATAAAATAATTGTAAATGACTCTCAAAAATTGCAATAAATTGAGTTATAAATTGAGACAAGTTAATTTGACGATTGATTTGGGTTTTCAAACGACGCATTTCTTCATTAACAATCATAGCTTCATAACGAGCTGGAATCTCATCTTGATTAAAGAAATTATTTATAATATATTCACCAAGATAAATTCCCAAATTTTCTTGTTCTGATAATTGTTCATTTAGAATCAAATCAGGATACAATTTGAATATTTGTAATAACACTCGATATAAACTTCCTCCAAAATCCGGCCTCACCCATGCAACAAACAACTCGTCATCAGTATTTGGATTCACTTCATTTAAACTAAGGATTGCTGCGGCTGTTGATAATCTATTTGGAACTTGATAATCAGTAGGATCTTTACTTGCTAAAAATTGATTGATGATATCAATGGCGGTAGTCAAACGTTTACCTTCAGGGGTATACAGTTTATTGTTGTTATTTAAGTAAGTACTCAAACGTTGTTTAGTAAGGTGTTTCATGCAGTTAATATAGACATTTGTCAGATTGTCGTCGGCTCTAGTCGTTGGAGTGATTGCGTTGGCTAACTTGTTGAAATATGCATAGATTGTCAATTCAAAAGCATACAAAGACTCTTTTTCTCCTGGAGCTAAATGGACCATGGTTAGTTTGTTAATTGTTTATTAAATACAGCTTATATGGTATATACAGTGATATAATAAACATAGGAAATCCTTAGCAAGGGTTACTTAAATCGTTACCCATAAGGTTAAATCGTCAATCATTGTAAAAAAAAAATTATATTGTCGTATAAAATTGCCACACGCGACAAATGGAACATTTTGCGGCATATAAGTTTTTTTTCTCTTGAAGTATGAAATCAATTGCCTTCAATTATACCTGAAATAAATATATCCTTTATCTGGGTTGCTTTGCTTATAAAAAAGCACAAATGTTTAACTCAATGAAACAGCGTTCTACATCAGAAACCCAACCTTTGCCTCCTTCACTCCCAACTAACTTCTTAACTCCAGAAGGTTGTATATCTTCAACCCAATTAAGAGCATTCTTACGTCTTTCAAGAAACACTACTGATGATACAATACGTCCCCATTTAAATGGACTAAATAAACAGCAATGTACAGAATATTTCCAATCGGTTATAGCACCTGCTTGGAAACAAAGACAACATGTAATTTCATATTGTAAATCATTTTCTCAAAAATTACGCCAAGATACTGAAAGAGCACTGATAGAAATTAATGAAAGTATAGAGCTGTTAACACCTCAAGAGTTGGCAGAAAGGTTTGATTTACGAACGGATCCTTATGCATTAAAAACCCATAAAAGAAATGTTGAACAACAATATGATCAAAGTGATCTGTTAGATATTTGGACAAGAAATGAAGAAATGGTAGAATCAATTATAAAAGAACAAACAATTGGTGTATTGAATGATAAATGTAAATATCAAGATTGGATGAAAATATTTACTGAAATTAGTCGGTCTTTGTAAATATGCCCCCGCCCCTTCATATCTCAGTTGTATATAGGTTTTAAAATATATTATAATATTATATTATTTATATAATTCTTTACCACTTTCATTTATTGTGTACGGCTGCAGCCGCAGCATATGCAAAATTAGTAGGTGTAGTCTTTGATGCGGTAGATGCCGCTGAATTAGTAGAAGTCGTGGTCGTCGTGCTTGACACATGATGATGACTTGGTTTGGATTGTTGTGCATTACGTGATACTGCCGCAGGTTTCGCTTTGACATGGCTTTTGCTAGAAGCTCTCCTTTGTTGTCTACTACTCTCACCTTTACTACTCTCCTTAGAAGACGAAGTACCTGACTTTGTCCTTTCTTTATTAATAGCACCCAGAGAGCGTCTTTTCTCACTATGAACTCCACCACCTCCTCCTCTTTGCTTTTCATAATTAAGTGGAACCATTTTCGATTTCTCCGTATCACCACGAACACCATCTACACCACCACCACCACCACCACACTCTGGGCTCTTTGCTTTTTTATCAATAGCTACCATCTGTTTAGCAATCATCAAACAATCAATCCATCCATAATTCTCACCTACCCTAACTTCCTCGCCATATTTATCAACAACCTTCATATCGATATTTTCTTTATCCGTCTCCCTATCTTCCTCTCGAATCCTCTTCAAAAATACCAAATCACCACCATTCTTAATCAACTCAATGATCAAATATCCCACCTCCTCCTCCTCTCCATTTTCTCCGTCCTCCAAATCTTCAACACCTCCTTCAAATCCATAATCATACATCGAATAATCACAACCTTTGTTACTTTTCAAATCAATTTCACTACATTCAACACCACCTTTTTCAATAAAAAAAACTCGTGCCATATCAGTAATAACCGTAATCGAAACTTGAAATGTCCTCTCTAATCTATCATGATATTTATCAATAATCGAATCAAGATGAGAATCATCAAGTATACCCGGTTTACGTCTAATTATCGAATTGGATAATATCAGTTTATAAACTTTGTCTAATTTTAATATTTTTTCCTTTGGGTTCAATAAACTGGTAATATCTGCCAATTTCACAATCGTTTCTAGTTTCTTGGGTGCGGCAGCAGCAACAGCAGATGGAATTGAAACAACTGGAGGTGGTGGATACAAACTTGGTTTTCCCGGTGGTTTATTATTAATCGTAGTAGCAAATGCAGCCGCCGCAATCGCAGGTGATGGTTTTGCTGCAGAACAAGACAGATCCTTCGATGATGGTGGCGAAGAAGTTGAAGAAGCTGTGCCAATCGCGTCCGCTGACCGGCTTTGTGCTAATCTAGGTCTCTGTAAAAACAGCTGTGATGATTGGGTTGGATATTGTTGTGGTGAGCCTTGTTGGAATTGCTGCGGTGAAGATGTTGCATGTCGTGGAAGCTGGGGGATGGCAATTGTGGGTGCAGACAAAGCCTGTTGTTGTGGTGATGATACAGGAGGGCCCTTTATGTACTTTGGTGCCATTTCCTGGTTGAAGCCTCTAGGTCTTTCTTCTGTTGGAGTACGTGGTACAGCAGGAAGAATTGGTGCGTATGCTGCTGGTGATGGTTGGACCTGCTTGGGAATATTTAGTGGTGCTGGAGCAGAAGGTTGCTGTTGTTGTCTTTGCAGCAGGTTCACCGGAGGAGCAGATTGTGGTTGTGGGGGGTTACTTAGTAATACTTGCGGTACTGGTGGCTGTTGTTGCTGTTGCTGTTGCTGTTGCTGTTGTTGCTGTTGATGTTGTTGCTGTTGATGTTGTTGCTGTTGTTGCTGTTGGTTTCTAGGTGGAGACATCTGATAAGTATTATTGTATGGTGGAGCACTCGTCTTCTTCACGGGAGTTGGACGATTATATGTCCTTTTTCTTGCCACAGTAGGCACAAACGCAATTTCTGAACTTTGAATCTGTGATTGTAATTGATGAAAAGAATTCGTCTTATTTGAAGTTCTATCACTTCCATTTTTTATCGTAGGTGGTTGCAATATTGTAGAATGCGGATTGTATGCTTCGAGTCGAGGTACTTTCCTATGCCATATATAATTCTGATCATCCCAAGGAACGTCATGGAACCATCTTGATGTCATAATTTGTAAGATAGTCAATCTCTGACTTGGTTCCGGAACAAGAATTTGATCAATTAATTGTTGAACATCATTAGGCATTTGTACTTTAAAGCTATACTCTCCATTAATAATCTTTTCAAAAGTGAGATATTCAGTAGTACCTTTAAATGGTGGGGCACCATTGAAAAATTGATATATAATACATCCTATTGCCCAAATATCACTTTCAAATCCACTTTCATTAAATTTTAATAATTCAGGGGGTACATATTCTGCCGTCCCTACAAAAGATCCCTTTCTCTTTTCGGAATTATTCCCATCATTAGGGTTATTCTTTTCGTCTTGAACACTGTTATAGTCAATCTTTTCTTCAATATTTTGATCCTCATTGCTTTCTAATAATTTAGCTGCCCCAAAATCAGTAATTTTAAGATTAAAATCATGACCAACTAAAATATTTTCCGGTTTTAAATCTCTATGAATGACTCCCTTCAGATGAATAAATTTGACAGCATCAATGATTTGACATGAATAAAACTTCAGAACTGGTTCCGATAAAGATCCAAATTTTCGTATTATTGATAACAATTCTCCATATTCAGCAAAATCCAAAACAAAAAACAAGCTATTTTCATCTTGAAATGTGAAATATAATTGAACTATACCAGGATGTTGTAATCCTAATCTATGCAATGTTTGTTTTTCAATATTGACGTATTTGATTTTGTTTTCTCGTACAATGTGACGTTTAGATAGAACTTTGATGGCATATGTTCGATTAGTTATTTTATCTAATGCAGAATATACTGTTGAATATGATCCTTCTCCTATTCTCTTGCCAAATTGGTAATCTTTTGCTGATCTTCGTTTGACGTATTGCTGTTGTTGTTGTTGGAGAATGTTATTATTATTATTATTACTATTACCTATAGATAGTTTCAGTATATTATTGTCTAAACCTGACATTGTGGATACATGGGGTGGTTGTGGTGGTTGCGGTGGTGTAATGATTTATATGTATATGATGATGATGATATGTATCTGGTAATAATAAAGGAAGTTTTGAACATCCAACTTTCTTTTTTGTTTCTTTACAACAAATGTTTATAAAGGTCTAGATAAACATCCATACATCAATAGAAAGAATAAATTATTTTTAAATCTCAACAATCTCAATTATAAAAAATGACGTACGTAAAGTATAGGAAATGTTATCGGTGTTTGTTAGTAGATAGATAGATATAGTATTTATAAGTATAGTATAAATGGAGTAAAGGTTTTACTGAAACTGATCCATTAATATATCAAACTGTTTGTAACATTTTTCCGTGTACACTTATGAATTGTTAGGAATTTGTCCAGTTTATGAAAAAATTACTGCAAATTCTTAAACAAATTGATGGATAATAACAAACTTATTCAACCTTCTCGTTCAGTATATTCCTAATAGACTGCAACCTTAATAGTAAACGGGAGCTTTGATAAAATATAATAGGTGAAGTAAAGAAATCAACTACAAACAAAGACTACCAATACATAAAGTCTCATTTGAATTAATCAAGTTCTAAAATAGAGTGGCATTTAGATTTAGATTCGTGCTACCAATTGATCAACTTCATACAAAATACAATATAACATATGTATTATAGTACAATATAACACAGAATCTCTGACAGAGAGATAGTGAATCTTGCTGGATTTCTTCGTTTATCCATTGACGTCGGATGTGCAACAAATTGAAGCAGAATCTTCTTGGTTTGTTTCAACCACCGGGGAATTACAGCTGGGTTGAAGTTAATGATGTAAGAACTTTTATTCTGTTAAGTTAATCATGTAGATCCTCTCTGATCATACACCACAACTGTATAAAATTATATATTAAGGTACTTAAATCCAAGCTATATATTTGAAATTATGTCAATCAAGTTATACGCCGGATTCTCTGTTCAACATCTAACCTTTTCAACACCTAGATAAGACGCTTGTAGGTGCTAGTTTAGAGCATCCAGTTGCCTTGATTGTTGGTAATCAGTTCTGTAAGAGAGATGCAGTACAAATATAGCTGGGCCGTTTTGTATATTAACCCTGTCGGCCATGATGAAGATACTAATTAATTACTTCCAGATAATAAGAAATGGAGGATTCGTCAAGTAATCAGAGCAATATAAGGATATCTTTGGTAAGAATCACCTTCCCCCCCGAAGAGACGTAAATGGGGGTACCACCATATCTCTGTTACCCCTCACACTTCCCAATCTACTGCTAAACAGTATCCAATATGACAGCCCAAGTTGCAAGAGCCTAGAACTCAGTTTATGAAGCTAGAAGAAGCTGGATTAATAAGCTCTGTTTAGTGTGCTTATAATGATGCCCCAGTATTATTTTGTCCGAAAGAAGGATGGTTGTCTTCAAAATGCGAACTTTTTTATAATGACGAAATGAATTGGCATTTTCTAAATGGAAACATGGAAACTTGTTCGATTCGGTATTCTAACCAAAAATTGAAAAGTAATATCTCAGTTGTAGTTACATTTTAGGCAAATTGTAAGATAAGACATACTGCTTTCCTAATTGGCAACATACTTACCTAATTGGGAAACACCCCCTAATGAGATGCGTACCTTTTTACCCCTTGTTTAAGTCTCAATGCCTTATAAATATGGCTATATTCTACGATAGTATTTAATCTATACTATATTGAAATAAACAATCTTATTTCATTTAAGAGAGTTATCTGACACAAATGTATTGACGAGTCCAAGAAATTTGATTTCTTGGATTGATTATCGCTTTTCCATTTAATATATGGTTGAGCATGAATTAAATTTCTGTTGAGGAATACTAAGGGTCAAAAAGTCGATTCCTTACCTATCTTTTCTACACATTAGTTCATGATTTTTCAAGTTGTATTTGTTTTAATGGGGAAAATTTGCAGCCAAATTTAGTAACAAGTCACTTGAATCCCGGATTAACCAAAAATATTCTACCGGGAAACTCTCGTAAAAAAAAATCTGCATAATTAAAGTTAAAAAAATGGAAAATTCGAAAAATGGAAGAAACTCCGAAGAAACATCCAAACTGTAAAAAAAAAAATCCAAAGAGCAAAAACAAAAAATAAAAAAAAAACTCTCTCCCCCCAAATTCTTCCCACTATCCGAAACCATTCAAAACCGACCCTCTCCAAAGTCAGGAAAAACGTGGGGGAGTCATAACTTATTAAACCAGATATAACTATGAAGCCTATACTGCGGTATAACCAAACCATACAAGGGTTTAGACCTTTATTCCAGACCCGGAAGATTGTACTCATTCGTAAGTTTCATCATCGTCAACCAATTCGAAAACCAACAAGAACACCATCTCCATTAAATGCAAATTTACCACAAGCATATACTCATTTACGTAAAGTGTTTGATGATCAGAAATATTTCAATAGTTTCAATAAAGCTGGCGGTGTTAATTCCTCCTCGGAGTCTATGTTCCTGTCGTCATCGTCATCTCGTACCGGTTTATTCAAAAATGAATATTTATCAACCCCTAATGGATTAATTGAATTTTCAAAATCTTCATTAGCACAAGCTAAGAATCTAGTTCGAGAAATGTTACAAGAAGTGAAAACAAACCATGGGAAATTAATCTATATCAAGAAGCTCGATCAATTATCGGATATTTTATGTCGTGTAATAGATGTTGCTGAATTCATTAGAGTTGTTCATCCAAGTAGTAAATGGATAAATGCTGCTCAACAAACCCATGAAATAATGTTTGAATTTATGAATCAATTAAATACAAATGTTGAATTATATGTCAATTTACGAGATATTTTAAATGATAAATATATTAGATCACAATTATCTGAAGAAGAAATTAAAGTTGGTGAATATTTAAAACAGGATTTTGAAAGATCTGGTATCCATATGGATCCTGAAACTAGAGATAATTTCGTAACTATTACTCAAGAGATTTCACTCTTGGGTTCACAATTTAATAATGAAGTTAATTCATTAGAATCTCATTGGTGTGAAATTACTCAAGATGAATTTGATAGTATTGATGATAAAGCATTAAAACAAGAGATTCAAAAATATCAATATAGACATATTCATAAAGCACCAAAGACAGTATATATTCCTTTAGCTGACCATTTGCCACATACAATTTTAACTTCCTGTTCTTCTGAAGCAGTTAGAAAGAAACTTTGGGTATCTTTACATAGTGCCCCCAAAGATCAGATTGATAGATTGAATAGATTTGTCGAGTATAGAGCTTTATTATCTAAGATGTTGGGATATAAATCATTTGCTCATTATCAATTAGAACATAAAATGGCAAAAAATCCTGAAAATGTTGTTACTTTTCTTTCAAATTTACAAACTTCATTGAAGAATAAAGGTGTTGTCGAGGAATTGCAGCAACTTTACAAGTACAGAGATGTCGGAGATACACCCGCTGCCTCCACAGAAGAAATTATAAGTGCTATTAAGCCCTGGGATAGAGATTATCTAGTGGCAAAATGGCAACAACAACAAAATGTTGAACCTCCGAGTGAAAACATTTCAGAATATTTTTCAGTTGGAACAATTATTGCTGGATTAAGTAAATTATTTGAAAACTTATATGGAGTTTCATTTATTCCTCAGGCTACATTATCTGGTGAAACATGGGATCAACAACAAGTTCGTAAATTACAAGTTGTTGATAATAATAACCTGGATTCCCCTAAAATTTTAGGATATCTTTATTTAGATTTTTGGTCAGATAAGGTTTCACCATCACATTTCACAATTGTTTGTTCAAGAAGATTAAATACTGATATTGAAACTGAAACAATTGAAGATATGAAACATCTTGTTGAATTAGATGATGATTATCAATTACCTATAATTTCATTAATTTGTAATTTTTCAAATAAAAGAAATAGTATAATTGGTAGATTTGCTGGTGTTGATAATTGTAAACCAACATTACTTTCACCTGATCAAGTTGATACAATTTTCCATGAAATGGGACATGCAATGCATTCAATGTTAGGTAGGACCGAATTACATAATTTATCAGGAACTAGATGTGCTACTGATTTTGTTGAATTACCAAGTGTATTGATGGAAAGTTTTAGTAAAGATCCTAGAGTCATGTGTCAAATTGGACGCCATTATGAAAGTAATTCATTATTACCTAAAGAATTATTAATCCAAACTCAAAAACGTAGGATAATGCTTGATAATTGTGAAGTTTATATGCAATCCAAAATGGCAACATTAGATCAAGTATTACATAATGAAGATACAGTTAAGAATTTACCAAAAGGATTAAATACATTTGATTCCAACAAGATTTATCATGATCTTGAAAATAAACTTCAAGTATTTGCTGATGAATATTCAACATGGCATGGGAAATTCCCCCATTTGTTTTCATATGGTGCAGTATATTATTCATATCTCTTAGATCGTGCAATTGCTGAAAAAATTTGGCAAGGTTTATTTATTGATAATCCTTGGAGTAAAGAAGCAGGAAACAAATATCGAGAAAGTATTTTGAAGTGGGGTGGAACAAGAGATCCATGGGAATGTATAGCTGATGCATTAGGCAATCAGGAATTGAAGAGGGGGGATTCTAAGGCTATGAAGATTATTGGGCAAAATACCAATTTTTAATAAATAGAATAGACTCCATAGTAGAATAGAAAACATCTGTATATAAAATTGTTTAGGTAGTTTTTGATAGAGCTACAATATAATAATAGTATTTGACATGTAAGGCATTCCATTGTAAGTACAGAAACTCCGAAAAGGTGGGGGATGGGGGAATTGAAGTTAGCAAACATAGATAGAAAGAAGAAGTCAACAATCCATTCTTTACCCCATATTTATTGTTAGACTTACATTATGTTTCCTCAGTCAAAAATCATTCTATCCTAGATCTCCCCTGTTCTTTCTTTCTTTAAGGGGAACCTTGATTGTGTTAACCTTACAATTGTATTGGAGTTTCCATATACAAAAAACAAATAGTCGTGTACTTTGATCAAAAAATACAAGGCACCTGAGAAAGAGATCGCCGTGTATAGTGGAAGATTGGATGTTTATTTATATGCACACCACACAAAGCAGAAATGAAACGGCAAACTGAATATACAGAATTGCCCTTTGGATATAATGTAACAATTAACTAACAGCTTGTACAGAAGGTGACGGCATAAAGGAGAATTTTCACAATGTAGCTCCTGATAGGCTAATACATTTCCTGATTGTATTATTGTGCCATTGAATTTACATTGAATTCCCTGAGTTTTTCTTTACTATTATCGTCTCATTCCATCATTAATCGTCATTCTATCTCTTATACATTAATTACCTTGCATTAGCCGACAGGTTCTATAGAACTATTTTTTTCCGATGCCGATCATCTGAAGAAGAAAAACCGTTGAAGGAAGAACTTTATTTTTTTTACTTTTACTTTTTCCTTGAATTGTAAAAAAAATAAATTCTCCCGAATTATGCGAATAAAATATTTTATTTTTTATATGATCCGAAATTTTAAAAGGCATTTTGAAATTTTGCAACTACCATCCCTCCCCCGAAATCAAATTTGCCTTATAAACTAAGCTTTATCAGAGTGTTACAAAATGAAATATGTTCATACGATAACAGTTCCTCTTTGTTTCATCCCGGTGCTATTACGTAAGTATAGTTTAAAAATGACATTTCAGCCTCATCTTGTGCAAATCGCGCAACCGCTCATCCAGTCATCAACAAAAACAGGAACATTATCCGACAAATAAAACTCCAAGAAGGGTAGGAGAGGTAAAAAGCCTTGGTCATATCTCCAAACTGTTCTCCACTTTGTTTGTGGTGGCCTTTGTCTCATATTACCAATTGGGGTGGAATTGAAAAAAGAAAGAGGATGACACATTAATCTGCTGATGGTAATTAATAGTTGAATAAATTTCACATAAATGATTCACTTCTTATCAATACCTAAATGATATGAGTCAAAAGTATGTTACCTTCCTCGCCATGGTTACGTTTTTGAAAAAAACCCTTCTCCAAAAAGTCATCATACATTCATTCTTTTTTTCTCGGAAACTTTATTTTTTAAACTGCATTGTGCAGCGGAACAATTACCAAAAAAATAATTTCTTTTTTTTTTTTATTTTTGACATAATTTCTATTTGTAGTTCCCTCTCTTTCTCCTACTTTTACGATATCCCCCTCTAGCAAATCATTCTATGTCGGTTTAAAATTTTCCAATAATATATATAGATTAAGGAAATTCCTACTTTTTTTCAATTTTCCATCTATGGTTTATCCATATCAAATTAACATATCAAATCTATCTTTATCCCCATATTATTATAACTATAACTTCTACATTATAAGTATAATTATATAGCACAATTATGTCAAAGCTAGAAGAATTTAATAGTGCCTCGCATGAAGTCAAAAAACTCGATAATGACTCTGAATCGTCGCCATATGTGACTTCTTCCGCATCCATAAATGATGAACAATTAACCGGCTGGAAAAAGTTTACCGATTCCTTTAAACGTCAAACTACAGATGATATTGCTGCTGGTAAGCAATTGGCAAAGGGTATCAGTAAGCGTCATTTGATTTTAATGGCCCTTGTTACCGGTATTGGTACTGGTTTACTTGTTGGTTCTGGTCAAGTGTTGCATAAAGCTGGTCCCCTTTTTGTGCTTGTTGGTTATGGTATTGTTGGTTCCTTCTTGTATCCAACTTTACAAGCTGCTGGTGAAATGGCGGTGAATTATTCCGATTTATCTGGTGGTTATAATAATTATCCCCGTAGATTTATTGATGAATCACTTGCATTTTCAATTACTTGGAATTATTGTATTCAATGGCTTTCTGTTATTGCAATTGAATTGGTTACTGCTGCAATTACTGTTTCTTATTGGAATGATAAGATTAATGCTGATGTTTGGGTTACCATTTTTTATATTGTCATTTTAGTTATTAATTTCTTTGGTGCTAAGGGGTATGGTGAAGGTGAATTTGTCCTTGGTTCTTGTAAAATTATGATGATTGTTGGGTTTATCATTATGGGTATTGTTGTTAATGTTGGTGGTGGTCCAGAAGGTGAATTTATTGGTGGTAGATATTGGCATACTCCAGGTTTTTATACCAATTTCAAAGGGCTTTGTTCTGTCTTTGTTACTGGTGCTTTTTCCTTGGGTCAATCTGAATTTGTTGCCTTGTCTGCTGCTGAACAATCAAATCCAAGAAGAGCTATTCCAACTGCTTGTAAATTGATCTTTTGGAGAATTCTTATTTTATTCCTTGGTGCATTAACAATTGTTGGTTTATTGGTTCCTTATGATTCTGATAGATTAATGGGTTCTCATGGTGGTGGTTCTCATGCTTCTCCATTTGTTTTGGCTGCTGCCTTGCACGGTGTTAGAGCTGTTCCATCGATTATCAATGCTGTTATCTTGTTGTCTGTTACTTCTGTTGGTTCTTCTGCCTTGTATTCAGCTTCAAGAACCTTGCAATCATTGGCTGAACAAGGATTTGCCCCCAAGTGGTTTAATTTTATTGATAAATCCGGTAGACCATTGCGTTCTTTAATTGTTTGTTCTATTATTGGGTTATTTTCATTTATTGCTGCCTATAAGAAACAAGAGACTGTTTTCAATTGGTTATTGGCCATTTCTGGTTTATCTCAAATTTTTACTTGGTTTGGTATTTGTCTTTCCCATATTAGATTTAGATCTGCATTGAAACATAATAATATTTCCATTGATTCCTTGGGGTATGTTGCTTCTACTGGTGTTTGGGGGTCTTATTATTCTATTGTTTGGTTTATTCTTGTTTTGATTGCCCAATTTTGGATTGCTTTATTCCCAGTTGGGTCATCAAAGGCTAATGTTGAAAGTTTCTTTCAAGGTTATCTTGGTAGTTTAGTGTTGCTTGTGTTTTACTTTGGTCATAAGATTTATACTAAGAATTGGAAATTATACATTAGAGTTGAAGATATTGATATCAATCTTGATAGAACTATTTTTGATGAAGAGATATTGAATCTTGAAAAGCAGGAAGAAAGAGAAAGATGGACGAGAATGCCATTTTATCTTAAAGCATTGAAGTTTATGTTTGCATAAGATTTATTTATTTTCATATTAACTTGTATCTCATTGCTATTTAGATGATTAACTAATTTATTCATTTTATATGTATATATATATATTAATCTAGCACAATTTTAATTTATTTGATTTATTGATGGATATATTGTAAATCTAATAATATTGAAGTTCATGTTTACATTGCTCATCATATGGATAACGTTGTCTCCATCTTTCTTCAAAGAATGTAATACAATCACTCACCAAATTATCCAGATTAACATTCAAAAATGCTTGTTTCTGAATAATCTTTGCATAAGTTTCAAGAACAAACTCTTCAAAGAAATATAATAATGCAATACCTTGAAATCTAATTTTAGGTAATTTAGGTAAATGATTTATATCTAATTGACCCTTTTCAGTTAATTTCAATACTTCAAGAATACCAGGAAGTTCACCATCTAATCTATGCCAATAACGCATATCATAATCTTGTCTTGTACTTGTAATTGTATCAAACCATGATCCATATGCATTTCTAATATAATTTCGTAAATCAGCACGAGTGAAGTTTTGACTAAAGGCTTTGTCTGTCATTGTTGTTGCAGGGGGATTTCGGTAAAGTTAACTAAAGAGTTTATGTGTCGTTAATTATAGATATTTTATATAAGCAAATGGTTTTATACCTTATATATATATACGTATATAAGTTATATTTATATATGTGTGTATGTATAACTGGGCGGTTAATTTATTGAAAAATTGATGCATCAATCATGATCATCATCATCCCCCCCTAACAGATTTATTTTTTTGGGGGGGTTAATTGGGGGAATGACTGTGGGGGTCACGAGTTGAATTAAAAAAAAAAAGTTATAATCACACCATTACAAACAATTCAAGTTCGTTAGGTAAAAGAATTCATGACCATATTGATACAAACAGAGATGATACAGTCATAGCGATAGTCATAGTCATAGTCATAGTATGATCCCATTAATTTCTACCTAATAAAGCTAATTAAATAGAAAGACTTGTTACATGCAAATGAGCAAATAATTTTGGTTGATTCGCTAACAAATTTTTTTTCAGATTCTACCCATAATCTTTATATCACACATACTCTATATACCCATTATAAGATGGACTTGACTAGTTAGAGTAAATATATATTCATATATTTCCTTTTAGAGGTATAAATAAAGTAAAATTACAAGACACATGGTAGCACCAACTCTTCAATTGCAAAAGAAAAAATCAAACCATAAATTTTTCAATCTCTATCCAAATCAGACCTGTCAATAGTAGATTGGATTATAATATTTATATGTCTCACTTGAACAATTATGTTTAGGGCAAGTATTTCAAGACAGGTTAAGAGATACATAACCACCAGAGGAAAGAATACCGATGCTCTTTATCGTGCTCAAATCAACATCCGTGATATTTTAGCTCGTCCACATGAATACAAGAAATCCATTGAAAGAAGACAACTACCTCAACAACTAATTGATGATGTTGATTTCATTGTGAAAAATAGAACAGTTCAATTTGAAATGTCAAACAAGTTAAACAATTTCAAACGTGAACGTTCACAATTAACCGATTTACTCAAATCTAAAACCGCCATCGATATCGATGAATGTAAACAAAGACTTAAAGAAATTAAATCTCATATAAAACCATTAGAACATTCTGTCAAGGAATTGGAAGAAACCATATATGCAAAAGCAGAGAATTTACCAAACTTAATAGATGATACGGTCCCAATTGATCCATTAAACGAAGAAATCGTTCAATTCATCAATTGTTCATCTCAAGAAGATGCCTTACAACAATTACCAACTACTTCAGAAGATCATAAATCTATTGGAGAAAGGTTTGGAATATTCAATTTTTCCACAGCATCAAGAGTCTCTGGACCATCATGGTATTATCTCATTGGAGATGGTGCACTCTTGGAACAAGCACTTGTTCAATATGGATTATCCAAGGCAAGAAAATATGGTTATAAAATGATTGCACCTCCATCAATAGTAAGATCTGAAATTGTATATGCATGTGGATTTAAGCCAAATGATCAAAACAATGAAAAACAAGTTTATGAACTTGAAGATGAAGGAAGATCATTAACAGGTACCGCTGAAATTCCTCTCGGTGCCTATCATTCTTCCACTATATTTGAATCAGGAACTCAATTCCCCAAGAAATATGCAGGTGTGTCGAGATCATATAGAGCTGAAGCAGGTGCAAGTGGCAAAGATACAAAGGGACTTTATAGAGTTCATGAATTTACAAAAGTTGAATTATTCCATTTCACTAGTCCAGAAAATGCAGCTGATGAATTGGAACAAATTAAGAACTTACAAATCGAGATTATAACTGAATTAGGAATTCGTGCTAAATTGATGAATATGCCAACTTCAGATCTCGGATCTCCAGCAATGAAGAAGTATGATATAGAAGCATGGATGCCAGGGAGAGGAAGTTGGGGAGAATTAACAAGTTGCTCAAATTGTGGTGACTATCAATCAAGAAGATTGGGTATTAAATATCAAAAGAGGAACGAAGACAAATTGGCACATGTACATACTTTAAATGGAACATGCATGGCTGTACCAAGAGTAATAGTTGCATTAATTGAACAGAACTACAATCCAATTACCAATGAAATTTTAATCCCTGACGTATTAAGACCATATATGGATGGAAAAGATAAAATAGTACCCAATTAATATGTACATATATTAAGTAATCATCACACTTGTAAATAATAAAAAGAATTAGAATTCTTCATCTGAATTATTGGTAAAATCTTCTTCAAGAATCATCAGCGCACGATTACTCTTTATGGGAACACTCACATATCTTTTCTTCATTGGCAACTCCTGGTTCAGTTTCGAAAGTTCTTTGATATTATCCAAATGGAATTGGCGAATGTTTTTCATGGGAGATGCATCTTTATTGGACAGAATGGATACTACTTCAACTTTCTCTACCAATTGTTTATATTTCTCTTCAAGATCCTTATATACTTCATATTTCTTTGAGTATTTGTCGCAAAGAGAAGAATACTTATTCTCCAATCTGTGTATTTTAGATTCTAATTCTTTCTCCTTTTGTTCCAACTCAGTAGTTTGTCTTACTTTTTGCTCTTGTATACTTCCTAATATTTCTAGTATCTTGCTGTAAGTCTCTCGATCGCCCTCATTGTTTTTGTTTTGCATGGAGGTTATGCTTGTCCGTATATCTTCTAATATGCTAATGGATTTGGGATCACCTGATCTTATTTCGGTTATAATTGGATCGATTATTTGTTGTGAATGTGAAGATCCAGCTAAGCCGCCTTGAAGATTTTCAACTTTATTTTGCAAATCTTTAAATCCAGAATCGATAGTCTTAGTCAATGGATCTAGAAATGATATTGTCTCATTTTGTTTGCTATTCAATTCTTCAATAAGAGTTACCGTGCGAGATCCAGATTCAACTAGCTTTTCATCTACCCTCAGTAAGAATTGTTCATGTTTCTCGTCATTAGTATTCGCCTTTATGGTATATTCCAATTTCCTATACTTCTGCTCGAATAAATGTTCAAACTGTTGAAGTTTTTCTCCAACATCCGTGAACCCCTTGTCTGAATTTCCCACTATTTTTCCTTCTACCTCTTTTATATATCTCTTCAACTGCTGATCATCTTCCAAAATAACTTCCTTCACAACGTCTTTGATATCATCCTTTCCCAAACCAGAATTTTCAATCAATTTCTTAATTTCCTCTCTATCCTTATCGCTCACATCAAGTCTCTCCAAAATCTTATGCATATCAGCTTTAGTTGCATTTCCTTCAGTCATAACCTCACGAGAATACGAAACCACATTCTCTAATAATCGATTCAAATTTTGATTATTGTTCTTCAGTCTATCCACTAATTGTCCCAAATCTACACTCGTCTGTTTTGATTGAACTTGGATATCATGTAATTGTTGTTGGATTTCTTCTTGGGTAAGATGCAACAAATTGAAGTGATCCTCAATTTCACCTCCTTCAAGGATCTTGTTCGGTTTATGACTTACTGTATTGGACGATATTGGTTGAAGAACATTCTTATGGGGTTTGGGACTACTTGATATTGCTCCATAGTTCTCTTTTCCACTCATGGTATTCATTGTAAACCTGATGCAAACTGAAGTAGAAATCTTGGTATCTTGCCATACAAACCAAATTGATTTTTGAATTTATTTGTTTACATTTCTTTCTTTATACGAAAAAGTCGTGTTCTGCCCAATATCAATTTGCTTATCATTTACAACCATATACGAGTGTCAAGAGGGAAACTGACTGACTCACTCTTCACTGCGGCCGTAACCAACAAAGGCTCAATATCCTAAAAGCAAATAGTCCATACATTTACACAGATATATACAGCAACTAATCAAAACTAAAACCCAAACTTACTTTTAATAGCTGCACTATACATACTCTTCTTTTGTTCTTCAACACCACTAGTCACAGATTCACTCACATTATTGGCATAATCATTAAACGTCTCCTCAACACTCTGTATACCTTCTTGTATCTTTTTCATAAACCCTTGTGCTCCAACCCCACCCAGACCACTAGTGCCCGTTCTTCTTACTGGCTCATCATATGGCTTCAGATTTGATCCACGGATATTATAACCACCATAACCTTGACTAACATTAGCTTCGGGACTTATATTGTATGCCAATTGTGATTCTTGATTCTTTGTTGGTTTTCTATTCGGACCGGCGATTAAGAGGGCTAAATCGTCAACGGACATCGCTGTAGATTGCCCCTTGGCCCATTGTAATGCACCTGCAGTAGGACGAGGTGGGATAATTGCAGTTTCATTAAATAACAAGTCAGTGGTTGGCTTGTCTTTAGAATGACCCTTTTCGTATGTTGAAACATATACTGATTCAGTCTTGGAACTACGGATGAATAGTTCACCAGATGATAAAAGATCAGAATGGCCCGCGAGTCCAGAATCTAATGAGGCTTTAACTTTTGAATAAACTTCTTTTGGTATCCTGATATTAGTTATATCGGTAAGAGATGGCAATGCACAGAACTTTACAAATTCAGATCTCACCAATATTGCCAATACAACCCCTTGATTCTGATAATTGATCACATTACATTTCAAACATACATCATCAACAACCTTGTGCGATAATTTTGTCTTTGGAACTTTGAGTACTCTAATGTCTCTATCAGATGTAACAATCACATATCCAGGAACAACAATACCTCGACTTAATTTATTAAATGTAGTCATATCAGCAACGGCTGATGCTCCGTCGTCAGCCCGGATGGGAATTATTTGGGAAATTTTAGAATTTTCCTCATTTCCATCAGCACTTCTATAATTCAAACGAGTAGTCTTGTCGGCAAACACAACTTCAAATCCACCATTACCCATAGGCACAATCTTGAAAATAAGTAAATTACCACCACAGTTAGTACCAACCAATAACAATATTGATGAATATCCATCTGTTCCATATTCCATAATTGCAAATTCAATAGATGTAGCATAGCAGTTCCCAGTTATAGAAACTAAATGTTGCCCTATATTTTCGGTATTAAGAATAACAGCAGGACCACGAGAAATATCACACACAACCAATCGTCCAGATTTATATCCGACAGCAGCAAACCCCACCTGACTCATCTTCATCACCGATATCTCTTCAAGTGGATCTATTTGAAGTAAATTGACAGGTAAAAATGATGCTGACAGAGTAATAGAACCCAGAATTCTCGCCTTTAAATCCAAGAGTTTTGCATTTCCATTCAGATGCAGAATTGGACAATCGGAATATGTCTTGCTGGCATGATTTCCTGCACCATGGTTTGGATTCTTACCAAATTTACAAATCACGACTTCTCCAGTTGCTAAACCAACTAATAATTCACGATTCTGGAAGGCACAAGATACATGTTGAACACGAAGTGCTTTAGGTTGACCATAATCATATAGGGTTTCTCTAAGACTCACTTGGACAATACTTTCCATCTCCAGTTCTCCCTTGGTGACGTCAAGGAATCTGACAAGACCTCCTTCATGTCCCATAACTAAAATATTACGAAGCGAATCGTTTAATCCAATAGGTCTTGGCAAGAAACCGAGGTTTACAGAAGCACCACCATTGAGTAATGGTTTGATGCGAGTGTTAGCACCACTAGAAACTCGATTTGACAAAATACTATACCATTCGACTCTTTGAACTTCTTCGACGTCATAAGAACATAACGGTGGATGAATGAAACACATTGAAGTAGGTAAGATAACTGTTCCAAGATCACTATTACCTTGACCACCAGCTGCGTCTGAAAAAGTAACAATATAAACTTGACGCAAGTTGGAAATCAACATCAAATATTCAGGATTGTGACAACCGTGGAAATAGGGAGATCCATTTGTAGCAATTGGTTGAATGGTAGTAAGTTTCTCCTGCTGTTCTGATTTATTCAAATAAAATGAAATAGGTATGATTTTTTGTCCTGATTGGGGCAGGGCATAAAAATCAGATTGTTTATCATACGATGTTATAGAATATTTCAATGTATAACCGAAATCTAAAACGTGAAGAACATTGGTACTATGAGGGTCACCGCCACATACAATCAACTTTGTATTCTCGGGATCTTCTCCACAAACCCATTTCACTTGTTCAATAGAATTAAACGCTTCAGGAATAACCAAAGGTGTACCTGGTTTAAGAATATGGGTATCAAATATAGTTCTTGCTTCTAAAAGGGTACCAGTCGATACATCCCAGAATACAAGTGAATTATCTACATGAACGGTTATTGCATGTAGACCATTTGGATGGAAATGAGCTTCTCTTAATTCGGGGCAAATATCCTTGGAACTTCCGAATAATTTCTTTTTACCTCCGTTAACTATGTATGAAGAATATTCATATGCTCTGGCACCTTTAGGAATCAGATAGATCAATGCATTTTTAATTTCACCTGATGCTAATGAATAAACAATAGCGCAATGAGTATAACCAATTAACAACGTCCCGATATCACGAGGGTGCCATTCAATAGAAATGACGGGAGACATCTTCTCCTTGGGTAATACCTTCTTTTGCAAATTATCGACTCTGAATGGGGTGAAATTAGTTCGATCAACATCATAGAACAATAAACATCCATTGCTTAAACCCAAAATTAACCAATCCAAAGAAGGATCCGATTCAACTGCGGTTACAGATCCTGATACCAGTTGAGATCCTAAAATCTTCTTTGAATGTAATGATAATACCGTCAACCCTGTACCAGGGGAAGAACATACCAAATAAACACCTTTTATAAACCTTAGAAATGTGATTGGATGCTTTATATTAAATTCAAAAATGACTTCAACATTCAGTTGACCATATACTCTAACATCATTATTTGTAGTTGATACAGCTAGCAAAGATTGAACTGGATCATATGCAACGGCTACAATTGATTGTTTGGGGATCCCTAATTGATTTACCACTTTCAAATCAATTTGTTTTGCCTTAATTGCATCGGGAGAAAGATCTTTTGTGCCTGATGTTTTGATGATATTTGAAACTGAGTCTAATGAGAGAGGAGCCTTCCTCAGCTTAAGTTTGGAAAACATTGGATTGTGCTTATCCCAGTTAACTTGAAGTTTGATTGAAAAGGGCTTGTGGCTATCTATATTATTGGTTGTAAAATAATCGTATGTAAATTGTCAAAGTGATCAAAAACTCGATTTGTGTCGCGACATATGAAAATTGTTGCGACAAAAAGAACAATGAAAAAAAAAAGAGAAAACACGTATAAACAAGAATTCACTACTTTCTCGGTATTCCTAATTCTGCTTCTTTTCTAAAGGGTATACAATTTGTTTAGAAAGATGGTATGCAATGATAATCAGAAATTGAATATATGTAGCCGACCGTACTAACATGAATATAGGCTTTGGACAAGTTAATTGGAATTGCTATGCTTGCGGTTGCTGCTTTTGTTTTCACATATTATACTGCTTGGGTATTTGTATTACCATTTGTGGATGAAGATAATATCCTTAACAGTTTCTTTTTACCAAGAGAATATGCTATCAAATTACCTTTATTGTTATTGACAATTGCAGGTTTGGGTGCTGGAACATTTGTGGGGAAGGTATTGATCAAGAATCAACAAAAGAAGAATAGTAAGAAGAAAGCTTAAAGCAAGTGAGTATCAACTACTAGTACACTTATTATTATATTAATGTATATGTATATTAACGAATCTATCCATGCGCTAGGGTTAATTCGACTCCGATAAAGAGAAGTCTTAAACTGTATTTGCTGTATAAAACGACTAAGTTCTAACGGTAAAGTCACCAGATTTAGTAATATATTTCACACCTTTGTAAGGTTTCACTGATTCACCTAAACCTTTGGCATTTACTATTTTTAAACTTTCAACCTTTAAACCACTTGGAACTGCCCCCTTATGGGTATAAGTTAGACTTATATACAGTGGTTTAATTTGCTTCGAGTGTTTGTGACTATTCCTTTTATCGTCACCTTTCTCTGCTTCTTCTTCTATTTCTTCATCGTCATGATTATTCATCGAAATAATCGATCCATGGAAAACTGGCAGTACACCAGATTTCAATTGACGTACATTCCATTCCCCCTTGCCATTTCCTTTAAATCTAAAATCACCATGAGTGATTCTGTTGATTTTGACTTGATCTTCAAGATTCTCACAAACAATTTCAACAGTAATTGAATCAATTTTAATGAGACTATTACCCAATAACAACTTAATTTCAAATTCATTAGAATTATCATGACACTTCAAATCAACATCAATTGTTGTTTGTTTCAATACACTCATTCTTTGTTGATTCAGATGAAATTTATCAAAAAAATCAATTTGATAATTCATCAATGTAGACTTCCCATCAGGTGGGATAAATGATAAAATACCATGTCTTTCTTGCCAAGCATCTCTATTAACACATTGATGAAAACTTGGCAAAGTAATTTGTTTTGCTGCCAAACTACTCAATGCTAATTGCAATAGCGGAACTCCGCTTAATCTACTAATAAAGTTGATCTCCCCATCAATGGATCCACTAATCATATAATTCTCTTGACTGGATACCTTATTACTAGAATAGAATGCCGAATCATATTGAACATTTCCAGCCCTTTGTACTGGTTTAAGAATAACATTCACTGTTTCAATAACATCAACAAACATCTCATTATTGGTATGTTTTACCCCTGCCCTTCTCCACGGTATATCACTAATCAAATCTTTCCCCTGCAAGCTAGCGATACTTTGACCTTGATTCAGTCTATCCAGCAATGCAGATTTTGCCTTCACGGCCGTAGTACTTGCTGAACTTAATAATTTCGAGAATAAAGATTTAAATCCAACTAATTCTCGTAATTTATTAAAATCAGTAGTATATGGAATGGTATCATCTAACATTTGATAAAGCAATAAAGTTAACGTATCATTATTGGCTTCTATTTTGTTTGGATTCTTCAACTCACCAAAATAATCATGCAAAGTTTCAATTAAGCGACGAATGAAGATCATGGGAGTAACTGGATTGTGTTCATCATTTGTCTGACATAAAAGATATATAACTATCGAGGATTCCCTTTGGGATACCAAATAGAATTGTGAATTCAAGGTTATGACATTGTTGGCTGATGATGATTGATTTGAAGTTGTTGATGAAATAATCTTTGGTAAGAGTGTTTTGAATTGTGGAGATTCCAAAGATATAGAGTATTCATAGATCAATGCATTGGTTGCATCTGTTATATAAATTGCTTCAATCATTAGGGATGACGGCTCTTCTATGACTTCTAAGTGTCCAACTCAACATTATTAATATTTGAATATTGATTAAATTTTTCTTTGGTGACAATTGTTGAATTGTCGCGACTTTGACGTGCGACAGATTGATTATGTTTGTGTTACAATTTTGATTAATTTTTGATTGTCAACGGTTAAAGGAAGCTGCTTCCTCAAAGAGAAAGGGATAAACATTTAATTTTAAGCATAAGTATGTAAATTTGACAATATAAATAGAAAAATGGGGGAAATGGGAAAATTTTGGGGGTCTAAAGATCTGATTGAATCAACACAAAGATTCAACGGTCGAGTCATTTCTAAGTCATCAATAAAGTAGAAAGCTAAGCATAAATGTAAATAAAAATAAAGCAAAAAGGAAATCAAGCAAGTATGAACAACACTGGTTTGGTTAATAGTTCATATTATGGTATAATTGCGCATTGCTCGTAGCGCCGACTGTCGGTTCAAAAGAGATCGATGTATCATTCTTCAATAATCTCTTCGCACACACTAAATTCTTCAAAGGGACAATCATCAGTGACAAAGCTCTACACTCAAACATCGTAATTCAAACTGTAATAACAAAAAGGAACCTGTATTGGTTGATACTTATTTGGCGGCACTTTCACCAGAAGAGACTGGATGATCCTCTTCACTAGATTCAAGACCACTCATGTCCATATCCAATTCTACCAAAACCTTCTTTTCAATATCCTTGATCTCGGCCATACCATATATCGTCAAAACAGCACAACCTAAGATCCCAACAATACATGAAAAAACAAGGGCAACAATACCCCTAGCTGTAAATCCAGGTGGTAATGGAGCAGGTGGGAGATCTTCACCCGTCAAATCCAAGAAATCTCGAGAATTTCCAGCAGCATTACCTTCAATGGGCACATTATTAATTCGACAAATTTCTTTATGATTCTCAGTAAGTTGCTGACCAGGATCATTTTGAATAGCTAAAGGATCTTCAACCAAGATAAGTACCAAACCTTGCTTGATATGCCATTCAATATGACAATGGAAATACCAAACGCCGGGATTATCAGCCTTAAATCTCATAACAATGTACGATTGTGGCTCGACAAAGACAGTATCTCTAACGATAGGATATTCTGGACCTTCAGCATGATTGTCGGGATCGTAACGAACAGGATCTAATGGTTCTGGAATTTCAGGATGTCTCTCAATTAATTGGAAATGATGACCATGTAAATGGAATGGATGTTTTCCAGTATCTAAATTGTTCAAAACTATATCTACCACATCACCACCTTGTAATACTATTGCATTGGTATGGCTACCATAAATTATTGGATTTGTTGCATGCTCACCTGCTGAAAGAACTGTCAATAATGAAGGAACTTTGGGGAATATAAATGATATGTTGTTGAAGAAAGCATAATTTATACCATCACCCAAATTGTCCATTTGAACATCTAAAGTAATAACATAATCTGGATCACCGAGGTTCTTGTCCTTGCTTAATGGTTTTAAGTAGAAGTCATCCAATGCTGCCAATAAATAATCTTCTGAAACTCGATACTGCCCTGGTAAATCCGCTTCCTCATTGTAAACAATGTAACTAGTTGCATTTAATTGCAATTCATCTGGGATGACATCCAACATAGTGATATCGAATCTTTGCATAAATGCATAATTTCTTTCTGTCTCATTCTTTGTATGGATTAGTACAGCAACACGTTGAGCTGAAGTAAGATAAAGCACGTCAGTAGTATTTTGTTCAACGTATACTCCATCAACTTCAACAACAGTGAACTGATGATCTTCCATCCAAATATATTGAGATACAAATGCACCAATATTAAAGATCCTAACTAAATATGTAGTATCTGGTCTAACTTTCCAAGTAACATTCATGCTTTCATTAAACAATAAATTGGAAGGAACTGGTTCAGCACCTGTCGGGTTAAATCTACTCATAAAGTCATCATTAAGCACATGAAGTGAAGTATGGTAATGATCACTAATAGATAATAGAACTTCTTCATCATATTCATAAGGGAAGTCATCATCTTCAATAATCAATAATCCTCTCATTCCATCACCATATTGACCAACAGTATGGGAATGATACCAATATGAACCAACATTTCCTTCAATTGTAAAATTATATAAATAAGTAGCACCAGGGGGGATCGAACATTGAGTAATTTCATCACCGCCATCCATCTGATTGGTACCCTTTTGATATAATCCATGGAAATGTAATGATGTGTTTGCCGTTTCTAAACCATTTGTTAAATATAATTGAATTCTGTCCCCATGCTTAACCCTAAGAGTAGGTAGTGGCCAAGTACCATTAAATCCAATCATTTCTCTTTCAAATACACCATCTGGATTTGCCATAAGTCTATTTGCTTCAAACCACCAAGTATGGGTTGCTGCATTGGTCAACGTAAATAACAAAGGGAAGAAAAGGAAGAATATCATTTTCTGGTTTCTTTGGGTGCAAAATGTATACAATACCAGATCTATTGTTGAAAATTGAGTGGTTCTGACTCTAGTTTTGTCTTTGATATATATAAATATACTAGAGAGTCTTTATTCTTATATCTCGGACTGGAATGAGTCAATTGAGAATCAGGGTGAAATGAATATTCGACTGTGTTGCAAGAATATGTTGAGATTTTATCCAATATGTGACGTTTTGAATAACCCAGAGAGAGAAACAAGAAGAATAAAACCAAGTCTTATGAACAATAATCAAACCAGGGGAATTGGCCGAGTATTTATATTAGATAAACGAATTGCAAAACAGAATTTGTGCTAATGTACAGCCGTAGTGTCTCAAACCATAAAAGTAGCTTAACCGCAACACAGATTTATCCCGACATTAGGCTTTTAAGAATTGAGACTATGCTATTCGTTGAATGTACCACCCCTTATAATGAAAAAAAGCTTGCTGTCCAACAACCTAGTGTGTGTATATTTTGATTGGTTGATTAAATAGATAAAAACTAGATGGGTTATGAGAAAAGGAACGGTCGAGAATTGACTTCCAGTTGTCATAAACTTTAATAATTTGCTTCATTTCTCTCCAGATTATCTAAATCATCGAACAACAGATTATAAGTTAGCAATTAGAAATATCATTGCCCTCTAATGAGGAGTCATGTAAATCTATAGGTATCAACTAATCATCTAACTTCCAACATGTTTTATGCAAAAAAAAGGAGTAAACGATTTACAAGCGTTAATTTTAACTTTTTCTACATAATGTGTGTTTAGTACGCAATCCGAATTCCTCCTTCAACAATACAACGAAAACTTCTTTCTTCAGGATAAAATTCGACTTACATTTCTAAATCAATTACCAGACATAGAACAATCTAGTAGATTATTAGATTTCAAGGTATTTTACTCTATAAGATAATAATTAAGGATATTTGATCCATGTAATATTTCGTCAGTGATCTAGAAATGCACGAAGACCATTGTAATTGGTCGCTGAAATACACGCTGCACAGAAAATTCGCTAAATCTGGCGGCGATTGCATTAATGAAACGTTCGACGTCCCCTGTTCTTCTTACGCTCTCTACAATCAGATGCAATTGGAACTAAACTTCAGACAAATTAAACGGGATATTGTATTACACAATTACCATAACACATATTAAACTAGGGAAATTAAAGGGGGTATTGATAAATATAAACAATATAAAAAGTATATATATAAAAAGGAAGTGGGGTAAGTAAGGGAGTTTCTATAATAACACATTAAAAAAAGTAAGTCGTTAAACCAGCCGAGTCATTTCTAAAAATTAAAACAAAGTACCATCAAAAACATAACATAGGAAGCGAATAATATCTTGTAAAAAAAGGTATCTAATTATAACCGAATAATAAAGTTGGAAAAACTGTCCATTTAGCAAAAAATTTAAAGCTGTTTGTATCAAAAAGGTTAGTTCACAAGAAGTTGATGTATTTTTCATATCATCACCAACCTCTTTTGCACACACATTATTTCTTCATGACCTCTCTCACAAAACAGCAACGAATTCTGCATAAAAAACAGCAAACAACTTTCTTATTTCAATTCAGGGGTAAGAATTATTTAGCGACTGGGTCACTGGAAGAAGAACCACTTTCACCATTGAGTTCATCTTCGTATTCACTCATATCAACATCCAAATCTCTAGCAACTTTTTGCTCAACATCTTTGATGTCAGCCATACCATAAATGGAAATAACAGTAATACCTAAAATACCAGCAATACATGAGAAAACAAGTGCAACAATACCTCTAGCAGTGAAACCAGTTGGTAATCTCTTAACTTGAACATTTTGACCAGTCAAATCCAAAAAGTCCTTATTGTTACCAGCAGCATTACCTTCCAAAGGAACACCAACATCCTTACAAATTTCTTGATGGTTTTCAGTGATTTGTTGTCTTGGATCCTTTTGAAGAGCGATTGGATCTTCAATTAATTGAATTGCTAAACCTTGATCTAAATGCCATTCAATATGACAGTGGAAAAGCCAAATACCTGGATTATCAGCCTTGAATCTCAAAACAATGTATGATTGTGGTCTAACATAGACAGTATCTCTGTGCATTGGATACTCTGGCCATTCTGCATGATTTTGAGGATCGAAACCAACTGGATCTTCACCATCTGGAATTGCTTCATGTCTTTCGATTAATTGGAAAGTATGACCGTGTAAATGGAATGGATGCTTACCGGCATCTAAATTATTCAAAACAATATCAATAACCTCACCACCTTGTAAGACAAACGAGTTGGTGTTGGTACCATACACTAATTCATTGGTAGCAAGTTCACCGGCAGTAAGGGCAGTAAATAAGGTTGGAACTTTTGGGAAAGTAAAGGTGACATTATTGAAGAAAGCATAGTTGACACCATCGTTTAAGTTATCCATTTGAACATCGAGGGTAATAGTATAATCAGCATCTGGTAATAACTTTTCTTTCTTTACTGGTTTCAAGTAGAAATCATCCAAGAAATTGTCTAAGGAATCAACATCATAGGCACCTGGTAATTCGGCTTTTTCATTATAAACAATATAATTAGTACCGTTTAATTGTAAATCTTCTGGGATAAGATCCAACATATCAATATCAACTCTATTCATAAAGGCGTAGTTTCTATCAGTCTCATTCTTGGTATGAATTAACACAGAATAACGTTGAGCAACAGTGATATAAATCATATCAGTAACGTTCTTTTCAACATAAATACCATCAACTTCGACAACAGTAAAATCATGATCTTCCATCCAAATGTATTGTGAAACAAATCTACCCATATTAACAATTCTAACCAAATAAGTCTTGTTTGGTTCAACCTTCCAAGTGTTGTTTCTAGTTTCATTAAATAACATGTTAGAAGGAATTGGTTCAGCACCCGTTGGGTTGAATCTACTCAAGAATCTAGCATTTAATTCTTCAGAGTATTCATGATAATGTTCATTAAGAGTCAAAGTAACTTCTTCATCATATTCATATGGGAAATCATCATCTTCAATAATGAAAACACCTCTCATACCATCACCATACTGACCAGTAGTATGGGAGTGATACCAATAAGTACCAACTTGATCACCAACAGTAAAATTATATAAGTAAGTCTTACCAGGACCAATTGGACATTGAGTAATACCTTGAGGACCATCCATTTGATTAGAACCTGGTTGGAACATACCATGGAAATGTAAGGAAGTGTTTCTGTCGTCAAAACCGTTAATTAAATAAAAGTTAACTGTATCACCTTTCTTAACTCTTAAAGTAGGTAATGGCCAAGATCCATTAAACCCAATCATTGGTCTTTCGAAATTACCATCTGGATTAGCATTGACCCAAGTAGTTTGATACCACCAAGTATGAGTCTTTGCATTGATTAATGAAAACAAAAATGTTAAAAGGAATATTGGAGTCAATCTCATTTTGATTTTTGTTTTGTATTATGTGGTTGCAAAAAAAATTGAATTTTTAAAGTAATGAAAGTAGTTCAGTGTCAGTTATTTCCCTATTTGGCAGTCAAGAAAAAATATTCGAAATTAAATACCAAGAAAAATTTTATAATAATAGTTGAGATGATTATTTGGAACCTTCCCTGTTTTTTTGAAATTTTTTAGAAATGTTCAAAGTGAAAGTAAACAAAGAGATTTGAACAATTAAAGAAACCCGAGGAAAGAAAAAGAAGCAGTGAAGGGCCTTTTCTGGCAAGAGGAATTTGATGAGCATTTTATATTGTCAATTTAGAGTAAAATAATTTCCCTCATCTTACTAACCAATTCAAAGGAAATGAGTTTTGTGCAAATTTCAAAAAATTAATATCTGAATGTCTTGTCTATGCCATTGTTTAAGAACATCTCAAGTAACGACATTTTTCATAATACAAGAAAACAATAGAGTGAATTCGGGTAAACTTTATCTGATCCCAGAGAGTAGGTAATAGTATTAAATTGAGGAGAATTTAATCCCGTAAATGGAGTTAGTTGCTATAGTTATTTTGAGGAGTTAGATATCTTTGACTAAGGACCCTTTTCGTTCAACTTCCAAAAAGCTTAGCGTGCTAAGTTAAAGGAAAGATCCTCTCATCTAATGGAGGTATCCAGTTATACCGCATGTATTAAATTATCTTTTCCATCAACCAATAAAATCACTGTTTGATTTTTTTGTTGGAAAGCCATTTATGTGCATACACCAATTTTGTGCGCCGTAAACCTTAATTATTTATTACTTTATTTTACAGTTTTTATTTTATCTAATCCATCTTCAACATTACAACTAAAGACAAGGGTCTTGCTAAAACAATCCTAGTCAGGGGGTCTCAGTTAAAGGGATGTAGCAAAGAAAATCGTTAAGAAACAGTGTGAAGTTAATATATGAAAGGTCCAAGAGAACTAAGAATGTTTCTACAATGAAATTACCAAGAAGAGGACGAATTTTTTTTGCATGGAATAACTAAGATTCTGGTTGAATTAATCGAATCGGAATCAGAACGGCAGATGCTATATTGTTGAGCAGATGAACAATCCTGACTTGATGGATTAACTTACCAGGCTACGCTGTTTACCAAATGTACAAAACCAAATGAATAAAATTATCAGATCCCGGGTATTGTTATTGTGCTGTATTTGAAAATGTCGTCAATTTTTTATTTTTTTTCTTTTGTTGGGAGGGAAAAAAATATCTTGATCAATCAGATAAAATCTAAAAGTTCGTAAATCATAAAAAATATTTTTTCTCATACTAATTCTAAATTAATTTTGCGAACTTCGCATAATACAGTGAATTCAAATAACTAGCTTGATTTAGGATACTGAATTTTCATTGGCTGAATTCTCGATGTTGTTGTAGGCTAGTTCGCATCAATTCCAATTCGTTTATTTTTTTTTTTTGAGGTATGTCTTGCCGAGCTTTTGTTTCGTTAACATTTTTCAGCCGTGGCTAATAAATGTGAATGGTTCTCCCATCGGTCAAGTGTTATATAAATTAACTAAATAGCGCATAAGCCGTTAGTTTCCGATCAGATAAATTCTGACCCAGTGTCCAATCTCAAGTAAAAAATGACCAGAAATAAACGAAGTCCTCTTGATCTACTTTCCCAAGCATCCTGATTATGAAGGTACTAATCGTTCTTTTAGTCAAATTCTTCTTGCTAAATGTATCCTTTAATCAGAAATAGCATATTGAATTACAAATGTATTGTGTCTCAAGAATCATAACCGAATTTTGGAACAGTTGAAGAAAACTGATATTCCTGTACAAATTCATAACTAATCATTCTTACCTTCTTTGTAGAACTTATCTGGCGACCTTTCAATGCATTCCCACATTAACATTACTTAATTTGTGACTTTAGATAGAATTGGGTTTCAAGCTATCTTGTATTGGCAACTAAAGTCTCTGATTGGTTAATATGTATATCACGTGATCGTAGATGGTTTTTCCGTTATTCAGAAAATTTTCTTTTAATTAGTTGATTTCCCCATAGATTGTCCCACTTTTATTCACATCGTGTCATTCATCAACTGCAAAATTCAATATAGTCACTGATTCAGATACTATTGATAGACGAAATACCTCGAGTTATCGACATACAAGCACACTCACTCCAACCCGTTAAATGATTTAGTACTGAACAAAACTTTCGTTTCTTATTGAAGGACAAAGATATAGTAATAGAAACCTGGCAAGGAGCATAACTCCCCACCGATGATACGATTAACGAGATTTTTATCCTCAAGTTCGTTTAACTTAAATTCTTCTAGTATCAACATTGGAAGTCTTTTTAATATAAGTAGCTTATTTAAACTGAAAACTAGTGCATCATCGTCGTATCAAGATGAACCAAATTTATCGATTTCTAACAAAATTTCTGATGAGACTAGCCTAAATGAATCTGCACCATTATCCAATGTAATCACCAAAACGGCAGTCAGTACAACTAGCACTACTTCAACCACCACTACCTCAATTACTACTGTTCATCAGCCTTCCGCTTATAAAAGATCCACGCACCCAACGTCCGTTCCCTTACGCAAAATCTTCAAAAACAATTTCCCTCTTTCAGTCAAAGAATCCCTCGAACATTATAGCCGTCGTCATGAACGTTTGCAATTCCAACGCGACCTTCTTTCACTCCTTCCTTTCTATCCGGAACCCGATGCTCAGGGTCGTATTGCACAAGTCATCCAAACGCCAGTTGATGAAAAGGGTAATTTGATAAACGAATTTGTGATTCATCCGTCGTCTGCTTCCAGCTGTGAACAAAACCCCAACATGCATCATTTGATCATGATACATGGATACGGTGGTGGTCTTGGTTTTTTCCTCAAGAATTTTGAACAGATTGCAGTGGAGAAAAATTGGTGTATTCATGCAATAGATTTACTCGGATATGGATGTAGTTCTCGTCCAAAATTCACCGGGAGGAATTTGGAAGAAGTCGAAACATGGTTTCATGATTCATTTGAAGCATGGTTACATAAAAGAAAACTTGATGTCAAGAAAGATAGAATCCTAATCATGGCCCATTCTATGGGAGCATATCTTACTGCAACTTATGGAATCAAACGAGATCCACATCTATGTAACAAATTATTAATGGTTTCTCCAGGTGCCATTATCAAACATAGAAAATCAGTATATGTCCCAACTTATTTCGCCAAATTATGGGAGCAGAATATATCCCCATTTGCATTGGTTAGAAATACTGGTCCTTTGGGGTCAAAGATTACTAGTGGATGGTCTTCGAGACGATTTGCAAAATTGACGCCAAAAGAAGCTGACTTGTTACATAAATACGCCTATGGGATCTTTCAAGCTCCTGGATCAGGTGAATATATGTTGAACTACTTGTTGGCACCTGGTGCTGATGCTAGACATCCGTTGATTGAAAGAGGCATACATAAATTGAAATGTAAATTGTCATGGTGGTATGGAAAGGAAGATTGGATGGATAAAAAAGGCGGAGAATTGTGCAGTAATATAATTAATAACATGAATGGTAGGAATGGGGAAATTTTGAGTGATGTTAAAGAGATTAATGATAGTGGACATCATATCTATCTTGACAATATTCCTAAGTTTAATCTGATGTTACTTGAAGAAATGAGACTTATGGAACAAGAGAATCTTAAATCACATTAAAATTTTATTTATATGCATATATACCTAATGCAACTTAGAACTTTTTTAGTACCATTCTAGAACGTCCTGTAATAGATCTTTCTAAGTAAATTCTGGATCTACGTCGGATCCCAGTAATTGCACAATCAATCTCATCGATATAGGTAGATTTGGATCCGTCACCACTATTTCTTCACCAGAATTAATCAAATCCTTTAATTTCTTAGATAGGTTCCTCTTGGTCAATTTCTCCATATCAGGAGGACTAGTCAAATATAAATATTTATCAACCGCAGTTAAGGAAGGTCTCGACATTTGAATCTCTTGTTTATTAGAAATCTCTTCGATAAACTGTTGTAAAGTCCACCAATTCTGGGCTTCGACATTCTTTGCCAAATTTCCACAAACTGGACAGTTTGGCTTTTTAGTATATGCATAAGTATAAGTAAATATCGAATCGTCACCTGAATACATCATATAGTTATTCAATATTGGATTAGTATTGGTTACAAACTTGAACGCCTCATTACAACAACTAGCAGCAATTATAGCATTAGTTGATGCAATTGCTGGGATAATATTCTTCACAACCCCCAACGTCAACAGTTTAGTAACTCCTGATATATCAAATTCTTTCGCTCTTGCTAATGCAGTCTGATACATCCATTCAACTTGTTTTGGATCATCAGCGTCAAATTTCTTGCTGGGGAAGGTTTTGGTCCATTGCAATTGACTAGCCCATTCTATACAATGTTCTGGCAATCTTGGGGTGTTGGCTATAGTACAAACTGGATACGTGACTTTAGGAGATAATAAATCTAATGAACATTCAAAACACAGTGTGATGGTGGGTATGATAACCCTCGATTGACCTCGGAATCCTTCAGTCCCACCATCTATCAATGGAATCAATGTCTCTTCATCCACCATTGACATCAATGTTGCATTTATCCATCGTCTAGCTTCAATTGAATCCAATCCACTAATTACAATTTGAAATTGTCGATAATATTCAAGTGGTTTATCTTGAATCTTTCCAAAAAATGGAGTAATTTTTAAATCAGGATCATCTATTCTTGACATTACGAATTGAGCAGCAACTTCTGCTTTACTCTTGCCAATATCTTGAGGTCGAAATAGGAATTGTCGATTCAAATTGGATAGATCAATTGTGTCCATATCAATGACATGTATATCTTTAAACCCTGTAAGAGCAAGATTCTTGAGGATTTCACAACCTAATCCACCTGCTCCAATCACGAGTATTTTGCTAGTGGTTAAGGCATTGATTGAATCTTGAGTGTTGTATTCATCAGGGACTTCATTATAAGGACCTATGGTTTCAACAAGGGGTAAGATTGATGTTAAATCTCGTGACATCAAATATGTATGTTCTAAATGAGTGTATATAACAATGGGTGTACCTGATAGTGTCCTATATATTATTATATGAGTGTAATTCACTTGGTATTGTGTATCAACCTTGTGACAATAAATAGAAAACAGACTTGTTAATAAATTGCCTAAAGGAAAAATTGTTGCCATCAAAACAACACTCGAATAGCAGCGCATACAGTCATAAGGAAATTTAAACTTTTTCAAAAGGGTGGGCTGCCTACTCTTGACTTGTTGTCTCACCAACTCACACTACATGTTGAATATCTGGATATCTTGCATATGCTTATTTACTTCACTCTATTAACTCCTTTCTTTGTGAAGTTTGGAGGTTAAAATGTTTCATATTTAGAAACGCAAAAGCACACTTATGCACAGAACCATTCACACTCACATTGATGACATGCATACAGTCATTAGCCATTACATCGAAGCATTAGAATTATGTCTAATAAAAAAACACAATATGACCCCCTTACCAACTCACTAACCGTGGTTTCTTTATGAAACAACTACTACCTCTATTTTACGGTAGGGTTGTCGGATCGATTGCAATTACTGATTTATTACAACGAGAATAACAGATAATGAGGGGTATAGCAATTCAAAAGCATTTAAAGATTAGGTGGTATTATATTTCCCAATCTCAAATGTTTCAAAACTTAAAAAGGGAACAGGATTACATAGTGCTTTTAATATGCAGAGTAGAGTACAAGTTCTGAAACAATTCCATACTAATAATAAGTTCGTTATTCTAGTAATCCTTATTCGTAAGTACAACTATCATATGATTTATTCTATTTGTACATTAAGTTCGAGTCATCACCAAGAGTTCATTTGATTGGCAGTTTAACAGTAAGGAATACTAAAATTACAAGAAATCTCAACCTTACAAAAATGTATACAGATATGTAAACATTTCTTTTACTCGTAATTTCGTAAATCATTGATAACTTGATGCAAAGTTTCGTAAAACTCGAGAAGTCAAACGTTTGATGTTTGGTCATCCCTTTTAGGTTTTTATAATGATTTGAGGTACGAGTATAAAACTGTAAGTTGGTTCTTACAAGTATGGTTATCAATACCTTTAAATTTGCTGGAATGATATGTGTTGGTATATAAGATTATTGTTTAGACAAACAAATAATACGATATATATTAATAAGTAATAATAAAAGTAAAAGAACAGTTAGTCAAAATAAAATAAACATCAAGAAATAAAATAGGAAATACCGTAGTATTTATATTTAAAATAGTTATGAAAAACCAAATAGATTTGTTAAAGAACACGTTTCAGAATTACCTTATTAGAATATAGTCCAAACAAATATAGCCAACAAGAAATGGATTCGAACTAGAAGAATGACTCCCCCATTATCAAAGGTTTCACTATAGGAATAACAGAGGTGATTGGGATGGAAGTGGTGGTGCTGGTGGATATATGAGCTCCAATTGAATCTTCACAAAGAGAGTGAAAATAATGAACAGCTGAGATCCTCCGCATACGACTGGAATTTGCCCATAATAATTGTCAAACTGTTAAATTAAAACGTGAAATAGTATTGGTGGTTCCTATTTATTCCTGTATGGAGAAGAACCGCCAAAGCATTGCCATTTATCTTCTTTGGGTCGGATTAAGGGTGATTATCGAATATACAGACAATTCCTCTGGCATTCTTTACCACACTCACGAATTCAATGACTAAAATAAAATTGGTAACCCACGTGATACCCTGATATGACAGATTAATCACATATCTTATATATTCATATACAAAAATACATACTTATACAAATAGACACACATGACTATTTTTCATGATTTTTGGAAGAACAACAAAAATACTTAATTTTTCGAAACTTTCAAGTTATACTAAGACATTAAATGCAAATGGGTCGGTTTTGAAGAACTTATACAAATATGGCAAAAGCAACAATTGCTATTAACGTCTGGCATTTCCTTTCATCCAAAGATCTAGCAGCCGCATTATCGATAGGAGACAACAGGGGAATGTTGGTGCTGGTAGGGGTAACAAAACTAGTCGGTGCAGATCCCGTTGATGGATCTTTAGGTTTTCTATGTATGTTCAAATCTTCTATGATAGTGGGGATTGCAGTCATTGTCTCAACTTCAGAGGCACCATCTATTACTGTTGTAACACCACTAGTATATGGCTTCGTTTTGGATTACCAGCTGCAGGACTTTCGGGAATAACAGTTGTAGTTATAGTTGAGAGAGTGCCATTTATCAAACTTGTCAAAACAGTGCTATATGCCTTAATCGGAACGGTTTGTAAGGTTGTGGTTTCGACTGGAATGCTTACTGTCATTGTGGTGATAGTGCCATCAATTGTAAAAGCAACAGTAACAGGTTTATCAGTTTGATCTTTATAATTGGTGACAGTCATTGGTGGTTGTGGCTTTTCAGTAACTGTAATGGTAGTAGGTTTTGTAACTACACCTGGTTCAATTGTAGAAGTAGTTGTAAGAACAGTGTTAGTTCTTCTAGTCAAAGCTGTTGTGATAGGGACGGGAGTCGAAACAACAACGATGGTAGTAAAATAGGTTGGAACTACAGTGGCAATACCAGTGATGTAGGTAGATGTTCCAGAAGTAGTAGTTATGAAGTTTGTAACTGAGGAAAATCCAGAGCTCGTAATAGCGGTGGTAAACGTCTCTAATTTGTTTGTGGTTATTTCTGTGGTGATGGTTTTCTTTGTGGTTAATGTTGCTTGAACCTTCTGATTGGACGCTAGTATATTCGGGATCTGTAAATGTACTGGTCTCTTCGGTACTGGTTGAGTCTGTATTTGCTGAAGTGTCTGGATGGAAGAAGGAATTTCCTGACATTTCTTGTCCGATATTGGAAGTAGCTGTGTCACCTGTTGTTTCGGAGCCATTAGTAGAAATCTCTGATGCAAAATTACTGGTATCTTCAATTTTCGACTGTTCAGGTTCCATTTTAGTTGAATGTTCCTCGGCTGTTGTGTATAATGTGCTTTGGGCGGTGCTCTCTACTTTGTTTGCAGTTGTTTCAAAGTAGATACTAGCTGTTACTTCTGGATCTAAGCTTGACAGTTCCGAAGTACTTTCTTCTAAGAATTCACTAGATTCTGGAGTTATACTGGTTTGTTCTGGAAGGCTTGTTTGAGGGTCCCCACTAAAAGATTTTTGATCAATGGAAGATGATTCTGGTTCAATGGTAGATGATTCTGGTTCAATGGTAGATGATTCTGATTCCATGGTGGATAATTCGGGCTCAGCTCTAGATGTTTCAGGTTTAATAATACTGACTCGGGTGTACTGGTACTTTCGATATTGGTTGTACTTGTATCATCATCCAAATTAGTTTCTATCTCGAGTGAAGTCATTTGTGGTTCTTCTGTTGACACAATTTGTGAGCTCTCTAATTTAATCATGGAAGTCTCAATTTCGGAAGTTTCGTCTTCTGTTGTTGCAGATTCAACTACGGTAGTAGGTTCAGGAGTTATGTTGCTCAGGTAGAGTTCAGAAGTAGTTGTAGTTTCATTTGGTTTAGCAGTGGAAGATTCTTCTAGTTCAATGCTCGTGGTTTCTTCTAGTTTATCACTAGTAGTTTCTTGTGGTTCCAAGGTAGTTTGTGGTTCTATGGGATCCTCTGACGGTTCAGGTGTATCAGATATCGTAGTCCTTTTTTCTTAGTGTAGTAATCGTGATTGTTCTGGTAAACGTACTGTATGTTTTTGTTACATTTCTGGATTTATTCCTGCGGTATCTATCGATTCGGGAAAAGGGCATTCCTGACAAATGCACTCATCAGGGACTTCCAGGTCATAGGTAATCTATAATGTCTCACTTCCAGGTTCAGTTATTTTGAATCCCGTTGAGTTATACCCGTCACAATAACAAACAAGCACCACCTTCTACTACCAATGGTAATTTTTAGTAAGTAATTTGAGTACAGATTGCTTGGGCCAGACCCTTGGGCATTGGTCATAACTATTTTGTGATGTTGACCAAACCCAGCAAATTTTGTTGCAGCTGCTCCTTCGCAATTAAAAGTATTCACTTTTAGTATTGAGGATGACGCAAAACACACTAAAGAATTCAATCTTCCGCCGGGAACAACGGTGAAGGTTGATTCGTATAATGTAGTACATCCCGTTTCCGGGCCAGGTACAGATCTCGAAATAGTACTCCTAAGACAAACCAGACCATTATTCAAATACCTACCAATTTTAAAATCGATAAATTTTTCAGTATCGCCCATAACATAAACGGTTCCCGAATTTTTATTCTCAAATACATAATTGCGCTCTTCTTTATACACGTTTGAGAATACCATAAACCCGTAATTGATGATTTCACCCTGTATGTCAAATTTGGTACTATCCAAATTCGAAACAAAATAAGTCGACCCGAGGTTGCTCATTTCCATGCCAAAAGAAATCTCAGAGGTAGTCGAGGCGGCCGTCGTAATATACATCTTTCCAGCCTCACTTATATCAAAAGTTCTTGCAATGTTGTCATCTAGATCAATTATCTACAATATGGAATTAACAGTATATCCGTTCTTATCTACTATATTTCTTAGAATAAGCGGTTTATCCACCAATATATCAGCTTTGCAAATTGTTTGCAATAATAATAGTGGGGTAATCCAAAATAATAAATAGTTGATCATTGTTTTTGTTCCTAGATTGTATGAAACTAATCTGTCTAGCTGGAACTTAGTTTGTCGTGTAGAACATCCGAAAGTGTTTATATTAGAAGCTGGAGGTTTCAGAAAATAAACGTGTTCCTGTTCAGCTAGAATAGGAATAATGACTTGAGTTGAAAATGACTTAGCTGACGTGAGAAAGCCAGGATGTTATGAACAGATCTGCAAATAAAATAATATTTTATTTATGGCTGCAAAAAAATAAAAGATTTTTTTAAAATTATAGAATAAAAAATAATGTTGCAAAAAAAAAAATTATGAAGTTAATAAGAACGTTATATAATATTCTCAACATTCCTTATATTTTGTTATGTTCTAGTTTGATTCAAATTATACTTTTATAGATTTGTTTGAGACTTTCTTGTGAGATGTCTATATATTTTCTTTCTGTGTTTCTTTTATTACCAATGGTACGGTTACTTACTTATGATACTTATTAGTAATCTGTCCAATACTATTTTCCCTCTAAGGCTACAGAAACGTTAGTTCATAGGACGTAGTGAGAGAGGTAATTTGTACAATTGATTAATAGATACTTAGTAAAGTTGGTTAGATAAGCAGTAATTTTATCTACCAAAGATCAAATACTTCGAAATAATGGAAATAATAAGCGAAGGATAAAGAAATAAAACATGATCAACAGTTTATTTGGAACAATTGGATGGTTTCTTTATGTGTTTGATTCAATCAATAATTTTAAATCCTAGTTTAGGTGTGCATCCAAAAGAAACTACTCTGGATCTATTATTGGATTTAACGAAATTCTCGTATGATTTCACAGATGTTATCACAGTTGTCATTAGTTTAATTGTTTCCCCTTGATGGAAAAAGCCTCAGAAAATATGTCGTTCCCCTTTCAAATGGTACCATTTTCGAGTAATTCAAACCCTATACCTTTGACAATGGAGCTTTAGGTACGTACATGGTTATTTGAAATACTTTCAAGATTTAGATATCTGATGATTAAATGAACTTTCAAGATGAGTGACCAATTCTGAATATAAAATCAATACTTGACTCAATCTGGACTTTCAATTAAATAAGCTACGGCGTTGATAGGGGTTTGAAGATTATCGCGGCTGAAGATATGAATGATCCAATCATTTAAAGAGCCGTGTAATATATATTATTTCTCATCTGCTTGTCCGCAAACATGTAATGACTTCATCATATGTATTTATTATGGGATTATATAAAACAATTTTAAAAATAATTTTATTCTATTTTATTACATTTTATTTTATTGTTTCTTTACAAATAGCATAGCAGAATAATTTCATGACTTAATAAAAATTGTTCCTTTTGTTTGGAAGAATATTTTTATGACTTTCTCTGTATTGCATGTATGATAATGATGTAGAAATATAAGAACCTGTTGAATCTGGCACTAGATAAAAATCTTCGAATCACTTATATGTTTATTCATCGTTATATTTTTTCTTGGAAATGGATATTGTGAAAAATAAAACCAGAGTAAACCATGATCAAAGAATGGTGTTTCTATCTTCTAAGTATTCCTTTATCCAAGCTTCCAAGAGCTTCACCATGATGTGTGTGAACTATGGAAGAAAGCAGGCATTCTACTCTTATCGTTTGCGACTCCGTCGCTACCTAAGCATTTTTTGTGCTTGTAGATAAGCCTTGAAAAGCTGTCAAAATTTTTGAACCGATTAACTAAGCCTTTGCCAAAAGCCATATTGGTATGCAACATGTCTTATAATGCAGGGTTTTAATGTGATCACGAAGCTGTTACCTTCAAGTCTGTATTATTCGAATCAAAAGTAATCCATAGAGAATTGCTGAAAAGCTCAAAAATAGGCTACTTCTGTAGAAATATTATGTAATCCAATGTTTAAGAAATTTAATAATGAGGTATATCATGGAATTAGTATGAACCTCATGATATAACAAGAAATGAAATAAAGAAAACTAGATGAAATATCAAAATAAGAATGGCCTAACTAGGCTGCCTAACAAGGTTATCAAATTAAGAAGCACCTAACAAGGATATCAAATAAACTGACTTTTATATTGGACCCTGGTAAAACGTTATCAAATGGAACTCATGATTATAAGAAAGGGCTTTACGGAGTGATATGCTGAAGACTACAAAGGAAGAGTCTTAGCATAACACTCAGTAGCAGAAAAGCTACTACGATATCATCTTATGATTGTAAAATGATGGCAGAACGACCATCAGAATATACAAACTTAAATAGTGTAGATTAAGAATGAACTAACTAATAAACAGCTTAAGTATATTGAACATGCCACCTCGTAGGAATCCCCAAGAAAGTAGAAGTCAAGAATCAAATCCAGAAGTTACTCAAACAGACTCGGTTAATCGATCACAAATCAGTAATATTCTGGTCTCTAATGCGTATGAAAAATTTGAAAGTTCGCCATGGTTAATGTAAAAGTCATTCATGTGAAAAGGAGATAATCGAATCTTAGGATTCCGTTAACTAAGGAAACACATAGTTCGACGAAATTGCCAATCGAATTATCGAAAAGAATTCACCTAAACTAGAATAAATGTATAGAGAGGTAGTCGATCAATACCTATGAATATCATATTAAGGAACGAGAGTCTCCGTCCCATTTATTAAATTAATTTGTATTTCATATTGAGTATATGAGGATAAGAAGGAAATATTTTGTTTCATTTCAACAAATTCAAAGTTGGAATTACACTTTGCTTTTACATGTAACTCATTCAATAGAATTTGACAGCTAGATCATATATTCTCAAGTAAGTATGGTGATGATTGCATATCAAAATAATTTTATATATAATGGCACTGAAACTAATGAACTGAACCAAAGGAAATGCCAACACTGGTCTAAAACAATAATTTGCTACAATGCCCAAACTCGGTAACTCTTAGACAATGAGATGATCAGATTCTACTTTGGTTCAGTCTTAGTTTACAATCGGACCGAACATTTATTGACAATATTAGTCCCTAGATCTCAAACGAATATATTAATCACTCGTTATAGAAAATTTTTCAACCACTTCGAATTCCTTGGAGTGAATAATAAAGTGAATAATAAACTATATCACACAGTGAGCCAATTTAACTGGCTCCCGAGTTGACTTAACAAAACTAATTTGAAGCTATTAACTTCCTATTTACGTACTAATCTCGTCAAATGCTGTATGTGAGATTATGGTAGCGCGAACAAAAAAAAGCAACCATCGTAGCTACTTGAAATCACTTCGATTCCGACTCAGGTGCATCCTGTAAATGTGGTCTCTTGATTCCTCTAGGCTCAGGTGGCATCCCTACCCGTTTTCCCAAAATATTCGCTTTTACTGGTGACAATGGTGAATTGTGCAATGGATTCACACTAGCCTTATTTATCCTATGTTGAAGATGATTGGTGGAAATAGAGGTTCCAATTATTGTTGAAGTAGAAGATTTAGCAGCTTCAGTGCGTTTTATTTTCACCGATTTAGTGGCATCGACAGTCCAACGAATATTTGGTGAAACAAAATTCAAATCAAATTGTGGAATATTCGCTATATCATTAGGACTTTTCTGTACAATGTCTGCACTTTTTGCACTTACAAACATTGCTGGTACCGATACTGTGGGTGATTCACCGGGGGGTGGAGGTTGTACTCCTTCTTGGAGGTCGTTACTATCATTTTCAGTTGCTATTGGGGTTGTTACGGTTTTGGAAACGTTTGTGGTGCAAGTTGCAACTGACTGTTCTAGTTCCTCAACTGCTAAGTCTTCCTCCATCATATCATCGCTGAACAAGAACGAATCATCAAACCCTTCTGTTTCGTGTTTTGAGGTAACATCTATTATTCTTGTAGGCAGTTTTGGAGTGACATATTGATTATGATTTAGCGGTTGAAGAGGAACATTTGTCAATTGTTGCGGTGGTCCTTGCTGTTGCTGTTGTTGATCCAGTTGCAGTTGTTGCTGCTGATGCAACTGTGGCTGTTTTGGCTGCTCTTCATCCTTTGCTTTTTTCATTTCCTCCTCTTGTTGTTTCTGATCAAGTATCTGCTGTCTCTTCTTTCTTGCAGCAATCAACAATGGATCATGATGGAAATCTTCATCCGCATACTCTGGGCGTTCCACTTTTGCCTTTTGAATCCTAGAAATAAACGCCTTATCATACAAACAATTCCCCAACACGTTCCCAAAACATCTCAAGCATCTCTTTAAGCCATCAGTAACTGCTTCCTTCTTACATTTCTCAAACGCCATTGCTTTACTCTTTGCATTTTCTATGAACCCATACCCATAATCTTCATGAAAAGTCCCATCCTTCAAAGTAACTCTCACATGTACAGTTAAACCCAAAGAAAACCTCCCAGTCTTGGCATGCGTATCCATAAAATCAACGGTTGTCCCAATCAATTCTGAACTCCATCCATCAAACCCAAAAACGTGATTGGCGACACTCAAAGCCCTCCATCCTTCAATATACGAAACACGGTTCCCACCTCCACCTGGACGGAAGCTGACGTATTCTGGTCCTAATGCTTTGTCAAGATTGGCTTGGATTCTTTGTCGTTCTTCGTTAGTGTATGGTCTTGGATTGAATGCTGTTGGTGATCGTTGTGGTTGCTGTTGTTGGAAGGGATATCTTGGTGGTGGCATGGGTAGTTTGGATTGATATGCTCCTGCTGATCCTGATTGACCATTGGTATTCATTATGTGATAGACTGATGGTTATATCAAGAAGAAAGCGAATTTAGGAAAAAATTCTAAAGTACGCGATTTTTGGCGCGTATCAATTCAAAGCGAGATTTAATAATTCAAGAAGTAGCTAATCAGCGGATTCCAGGATTCTTAAAGGTCTCTTGTTGGAAAAGTATGAACAAGGTAGATGATGACATACCGTATAACAAACCAATAGTTAAAATACGACATACACCAAACCATACTTTCCTAGTTGCTATTGTACTTTCACCCGAGGCATGGGAAGCCATACGTCTCGCCACAGTTAAAGTCAAATCACCAACTAAGAAACAATATATATCAGGCATACGAGGAAGCCAAGTGGCTAAATACAATGAATCAGTCTTGAAAGAACAACGAGAATTGCGATATCGACAACGAAAACAGTCGCCTTGTAGTGGATCCCCATCACCAACTCAATCATCATCTACAGACTCAACTAGTCCATCCAAGAAGCGAGTCAAGTTCTTGCTATAACCTATATGTATCACATTATGTAATAATATGTAAATTAATAAATATACACACATATATTCTCTATCTTATACATTTATATCATATATCCAAACTAGATATCAAAGTAATATTATCTCCCTTCAATAAAATCATCCCCAATTCATCTTTCTTCCCCAGCTTAGTGTCTATCTCTACCGCCTCTTCGATTACTATATTCATGAACTCATCAAATCCTCGAATCTTACCCTGAATACGCGATTGTGTTTGTTCGAATAACCATATTGTTACTAGTGATTGTTGTTGAAGATATTTGAATATAAGGTTTATGGGTGGAAGATTGGATTTCTTGGTTGGTTTGTGTGATGACGACATGATGATATATTTTTATATATAAGGGTAATTGACTTGGTGAACTGATAATGTAAACTGATAAAATGGTTACTTCTGGTGGTTGGTAGTTTTGCGATGAGTGAATTTTTCTGGTGATGAATTTCCCTTTACGTTTTGGTGGGCTAGATGATACGCGCTCTTGATCTATTTGACTTATTTAGTTCTTTGCTTTTATTCTTACTTCCAAAATAAGCAGCTGAAAAATGTCATCACTAAACATAGGTCAACTATTTGGAGATTGGCTAGAACATGAAGCAATCAACGCTACCAAGAAAGGGTCCAAAATGGCCTTATTATACAATAAAGCCCTTGTTGAAGTCCGTAAATTTCCCCAACCAATTACAGACATGAAAGTATTACGTCTGATTAAATTCGTAGGAGAGAAAACAGCAGTCATGTTACGTAGTAAACTCATAAGTCATTGTAATTCAGAAGGTATAGAAACTCCAAGAGGATTTTTGAATGAAGCTGAAAAACATACAATTGACTTGAAAAAACAACAAAAACGACTGATTTTGGACACTGATATTCTTGATGATAACGGTCCAGTTGGTGCTTCTACTGAGAAAGAGAAACCAGCACGTCCTGCTAAGAAGCCTCGTGCACCTAAAGAATATGTACCCAAGCATAGATCAGGAGGATTTGCAATATTGCTTGCCCTTTATCTTACAGATATTTCCCAACGTGGTATGACTAGGGAAGAAATCTCCCAAGCGGCTACTCCATATTGTGATAAATCATTTACATCAAATCCGGCATCAGGCGAATATTATTCTGCTTGGACTTCAATCAAGACGTTGTTAAATCAGGATTTGGTTACAGTTACTGGCAGGGTGCCCAAGAGATATTTCTTAACTGAAAAGGGACGCGAATTGGCTGAAAAGTTGAGATCGAATGAAGGTATATCACAGGTTCCCTCTAATCAAGGGACTCCATCTAAAAGAGTTGAGATTTCTTTTGATAATGGAATCAGATACGAATCTAGTTTTGAAAAATCTTCACCAGTTGCAAATGCTAAGAACTCGTTATTGAGTGAATTGACTAGTTCACCATTGGGGAAAACAACACAACGAAAGCTCTATAACCAGGCTCACAACAATAAGATTATACTACAACCATTCTTCCCAACCGGCATAACATCCAGCAATAACCTCCCTTTTGCACATAACCCCCAATCTCGGACCCTCGATGGTATAAATTATGAAATCTGGACTCGAACAGAATATGAAGTCATCTTAATCATCGATAATCGAGAAATCAGGTCGCAGCAAGAGCGTGATTATTTCCAAAAGCGGCTCGATACATTTGGGATAAAATGTGAAGTTCGAGCTTTATCTGCTGGTGATGTCGTTTGGATTGCCAGAAATTACCGCACTGGTAAAGAAGCTATACTTAACTATATCTGTGAACGGAAACGTTTAGACGATTTAGCAAGTTCGATCACTGATGGCCGGTTCCAGGAACAAAAGAATCGATTAAAAAAGACGGGGATGAAGCATTGTTATTATATAATTGAAGATATGGCAGCAGCTACTGATAAGGTTTATAATTTGGCTGATTCTATTCATACAGCAGTGTCACAGACTATAACTAACACCAATTTGTATTTGAGGAGATTCAAGGATATAAATGAAACTACAGCATTTTTAGCGTCCAATACCCAAGTAATCGATGATTTGACTAAGGAAAAGAACTTAATATTAATAAAACCTAGCGATATAAAGAATCAAGATGAATATTCGACTTTGATGAAGAAGTTTAGGGCAAAATTTGAGACGAAAAACCATTATGAATGTGTCCATCAATTTCAAATATTTCAAGATTTGATGGGAAAGAGTACTCTGATGACAGTTAAGGAAATATTTTTGTTGATGTTGATGACCATTAGAGGGGTCTCATTAGAAAAGGCCATTAGTATTCAGAGTCGATTCCCAACACCAAAGAGTTTGCTAGAGTTTTATCATCTTCAACATCGTGATTCTTCGGAAGAAGTGAAAAAGCAGTTGATGATGAATGAGTTTAAGTTCCAGATTGGTAATAAAAAGATTGGAAAAGTTGTTCTGGAAAAGATTTATGATATTTGGGGTAAATAAAATTTTGCTATCCCATGTTTACCGTTTATGTATGTCAATAAAAGCAATGAATTTGTATAGTCGTGTAAAATTGATCAAAATTTTTGTATATTGAAAATTTTTTTTTGCTTTATTCGGATACTATCATAACCTTATATTGTAAAACCTCCTTCTTATTTGTCTGAATAATATTAGTCGTCAGTTATGGGTAAGAACGTATTGAAATACGGTGGTAAATCAGGTATTTTACCAGTCCCTCGTCCAATTTTTAAAGGACCTATTCGTCCTCCTACTGCCTACGAAAAGGAACAACAAGCGAATGTGGTTGAAGGGTATGCCGAAGGTGTTCCTTTACCAGTTATAAACGGTAAACCAGTTCCACGTTTTCCTTCAAAACCACAAGTTCTCACTGTCGAACAAAGAATCAAATATAATATTGAACAATTTGAATCTAAACCATTAGACGAGAGTAATTTGAATGAATATGAACTTTGGAGAAAGAAACGAGCAGCAATTCGTCGAGAATTTTTAAGAGAAGCATATGTGAAGGAAGGTGAAAGATTAGCTAAGATTGATAAGTTGAATGAAGAAAGAAGAGCAAAAGAAGCAGCTGCTAGAGCTAAAGCCGAAGAAGAAACTAAGACTGATCATATTGAATTAACAATACCAACAATTGAAAAATTATTGAAGAAGGGTTTAGTCAAACCCAGAACTGAAGAACAAAAGGCTATTATTCAAGAAAAGAGAGTAATGAATAGAAGAGTACATGAATTGGCTAATTTAGAAACTAAAGCTGAAGCAGTTTTAGATTTATATCATGCTGCTTCCAAGTTCATTACCACTCAAGAAGAATTGGATGAAGCTATTCATAGAGCATTTGAAGTAGACGTTGCTACATATGAAGCCAGTGTATCTAGTGTTCAATCTAAGTTGTTTAGACGTGCCGAAAGTAGTAACTATATCAGTGATGTTGCTCGTAAGTTGATTGAGGATACTGTATTTGGTGAAATTGAAGGAAAACCTGGTTTAAGTCAAGTTAGAGAAGTGTTGAGTGGAGAACGTGAAGAATTGAAGAGACGTGCACAAGTTAACAGTAGTCAAGTTTGATAACGGGATCTTATGTTAACTAGATATATTTAAATATATATATACTTGTACATAGTATAAACGAGTTATTAATACCATGGAAGTAATTTTTATCATTAAGTTAAAAAGAAAATTTTTTCATATTGTAATTATTAGAACCAATGGAAAAAAAAGCTCTTCTCATACAAAAAATCCCATAAACAATACAAGCTTTACAAAGCAATTTTTACCATCAATCCAACATATCATCACAACTACCATCAATTGGCTATTGGTTGATCAATAATAAAAAAAAGAACGTGCTTACTTTTATACTCGAGATTCACCTTCGTTATTGTAATATCACTCCTCTCCCCCACCCCTAATCAATTTTGATTGAGTACTCACACAAAACATGGATTCAGCTGCTGCTAATAAACCAGGCAATTCCTACCAATACTTATTCACCAAAGTATTAAACAAACGATTGAAATACATTCTGAACATCAATATCATCCTTTCCTTTCTAATATCAACTATCCTTCAATTGCCATTTGGTCAATTCTGGTGGAATATAATCCTAACCATTTCCATAAGAGGTCCAATCCTATTTCTTGCCTTTAGTCTAATTAGACAAGCAAGGAAAAAGCATTCAACTGTTGATTATACAACTCACAAGACATTGGGATCACAGATCTATTATACTTTATTTAGTATCAATTTCATCAAAAATTCAGTCTATTATATTCTCTCTGCATATTTAATTGCTGGTGTATTCATATTTCAATTACCATTTAAGTTTGATTATTATTTACTTTCCAAAGAGTATAGAAAAAACCCATTAGTTAATGATCAATGGGTATTTTATTGGTATTATCCGTTCTTTATTGGATTGTTTTATAGTGCTCATCGATTGATATTTCAAAGAAATCGATTACAATTTGAGTATGGACATACTAAAAAGAATCCTGCCAATTATTTATTTTCCCATGTACCTCAATTATTAGGTAATTCAATTGGATTAAATATTATCGTTACATTATTATCCCCATTGACCTATTGGATAATCAAGCCAATCATCTACAAATCAAATATTCTTGTTTTATTATTGTTAGGTTTAGACACCAAGATCCCTGCCAATAACACTGCATGGTCTACCTACATTGAATTATCCTTCCTTTCAAACACGATTCTAGTCGCCTGGGAAATCATAAATCACACATTTAATGTCTATGCCACCATTGGATGTCTTGATGGTAAGAAACCAATTAGTACTTATAGTTCTGACCCCATACATTGTTTACTTTCCGGTTTACGTAATGTAGATCCAGATTTCCAATTGAGCAGATTAACCGCTTTCCAAGAATTGGCATATATTGCAACCACTACTGAACCCGATGGCAAGAAATTAAGAAGTGCCATATTCAGTGCTAGAGCTAAAAAGGGGTATGTCTGGCAATCTATATTTAATGAGTGTTCATTAGTAATTCAGGAAACTACCGACAGAATTAATTATAGAACAAGTGCCGATTTACAAGCCTTAAAAGAAAGTCAGATTAGTATGAAGGGAGATTGCAATTCTACAAGTTCAATGGGATTAAGAAGCCGTGGTGGTGTTGATGATATTTTTGGCAATTCCTTTATTACCAGTCCGGTTGCAAAATCATCACCAGTTGTACCATTGAAGGAATATTCAGCCAATACCAAAAAAGAAACCCCAAGTTCTTCCATTGTCGTATTATTCAATCAACATATCATCATGCCTGTCCAAACCTTGATATCAACTTTCATTACAGGCGTACCCAAGGATCAAAAATTCATCAACAAATTAAAATTAATCTACAACAAACTTCACAAAATATATATAATTTATCACCAAAAATTCTTAGAAACCTGGCTAGGTCTCTTTTTCCGCACAACACTTAAACGCGATACCGAATCTCGAATAATCAACCCAGTTAATTTTGGTAATGCCGTCATTGCCCTTTCTAACCTTCTTCAACATTCAGTCGAGGAGGATAAACTAAATATAATCACCCTGAATGATGTATCTGAGATTTTGAACTTGTTGGAAAGACCTATACGTGCATGTTCGAATTATACTGATTTTGTGCCTGCTTCAGTATATCTTTCACAAGAGCAACGTAATAATCCAAAAGTTGGCAAGAGACATTTGGTTGCTATATTGCATGATTTGGCTATGCATGAGTTTTATGAGAATTGTGTGAAATTTAATGGGAAATTGAATGATTTAATGTTGCATCAAAGAACTTACAAGTTGGCAAAATGGGTTATTGATATTGCTATTGCTGAACAACAATCAAATAGAACGAATGGATAATTTAAAAAAAAAACGATAATTGTTTTCATCTACATAGGTTTTATATAAGTTTTAATTTATTACATTTCACTAAACGTCACTATCACCATCATCACGTCGCTTATTGTTACTGTTATTGTTATTGTTATTATTAGTATTTGGTAAAGTATCCAATAAAACCGGCTTCAAAACCTCTTCATCAAACCTAGTAAACCATTTCGCATGCTCTTCAGCACTCAAAAATGCCCCCAAAACACCTCTATTATTATCATCTTCTTGTCTATTAATATTATTACCCCCGTTACTACTCATCAAAAGATCATCAATATCACTATTCACATATTCATCCTCATCATCATCCCCAACGTCACTGGTGGGACCACTCATGATATTCATATCTATCAGACTAGTTTCGGAGCGATTTCTAATTTTTGGAGAACCCCTAACATCATCTTTATACCCATTTGTAGTGCCCTTATTTCCGAGTTTTCCCCCATTTGAAAACTTTCTAAATGACATAGGAACGCTACCTGCTGCTGGCGGATTATGATGACGAAGATGTAATGGGATCCTAGGAGCTTCAATATCGAATTCATCGTCAGAATCATCGCCATCTTCATCAACACATCCAATCTTGATTCCCAAGATTTCCAACATTGATGCAGTTGTACCACCAAAGAGAATCACAGTTAGGACGACGACGACTAAGACAGTGGCTAATAATGGCCATTTAGCTTCACCTTGGAATCCCATTGCTAATGCTACACCAACAGCTCCTCGTAACCCCGCCCAAAAGATCATCATTTGGTAAGAATGGGAGATTTCATCGGGTAATGCATTAACCGAATTTATGAGTCCGGCATTGGAGGAAGATAATGAGATTGATTGGCCTGAAAACTTTTCAAATCGGGCTCTATATAAGAAATTGAGAAATCGTGAAAGTGGGAATACTGCTGACCAACGCGCAACACAAATTGATATAAACGCAACAATGATTAATAATGGTTTGAACACTAATTCTACTTCTGTGAATAACGAAAGTCCCAAATAAATAAAGATGAAATTCTCTGATAATTGAGCTAATAATTGAAATATATATTTGGTAGCAATTTGAGTTCTTCTTGACATGTTGTAGTATGCATAATGTTTCAATGTAATACCACAAAATAATAAAGATACAATACCTGACATATGGGCACCATTGGAAAAGAAATAGGATTCATAGGCAAACAATAATACTAAACAAGTTTCAATCTGAGGATATCTTCGAATATGTGAATGTTTTAAGATCAATGCCACTAAAATCCCAACAAAGATTCCAATAATTGTCGAAATGGTAAACGTCATCAAGAAAAGTCCAATACCTTCGAAAAATGATGAAAAATGTACTGGATGACCATGGAATTTTTGACAAGTTTCAAACATAACAATGGAAATTGCATCATTCAATAATGATTCACCAAATATAATGGTATATAACTTTGGGTCAACTTTATAAGCATTAAAAATTGATAAGATTGTGACTGGATCAGTAGCTGAAAGAGTTGCTCCGACTGCCAATGCATCAACAAATTCCAATTTCACTTGATCAAACCCAATAGCTGTCCATACGTACACAATTATCCCTACCACTAATGCGGAAATAAATGTACCTGGAATGGCAAATGTAAGAATTGATCCAATATTTCGAAAGAAATTAGCTTGATGTAATTCATAACCACTATTTAAAATGATTGGTGGTAATAAAATATTGAAGAAATATCCCGGATTAAATTTGACTGCATCTTGAATATAATGACCAGGTGACATTCTAATGATTAATCCAACAAACATCCCACAGAAAATTGACAAGACAGTTTCATGAATAGCTTTAATTCTTCTTTGTTGTAAGAAATAAGATGACCATAATGCACTAGTTAATAATAGCAATAATATGAATAATGCCCACGAAGAAAAGATTTCATTTTCTACTGGATTTGTATCTTCAAATTGTTCATCATCTCCCGGTGTAAGATCGGGTACTTCATCGTCTAAGTCATCATCCCCTAGTGCTCGTTTGATTAATATCTTAGCTGTATATAGAGCTAGACTCGTCATGTTTGATTAAAAATGTGAGTCTTATTTGAATTTCTCTTTCGTTTGAGCAATCTATGACTTGTAATATGATTGAATCGAATGCAAGTTATCGCGATGTATCTAATGTCCTCGAAGCAAACGAATCTGAAGTTGTCTAGCACTAATGTTAAATCGATATTTGATTGTTTAGGGATAATCCGTGTTACAATTTTTCCAAAACCGTGGTTATTCTGTTCCCAGGTTTTCCTTTGAAAGAAAAAAACACTCGAGTGGCTTCTTTTTTTGTGATTTTCTTAAATCGGGAGGACGAAAAGGGATAAAAGCTTATTGATTGACAAAACAATAGGGGGAAACACTTATTCAACTTCAGCGAAAACTCCAGATGGATATCAAAAGATAAGAGTTTCACTAAAAGTGTAACTAACCATCAAGGATATGTGACCATATGTTCATTAAGAACTGGATTGATAATATTCCGAACCCAACTAACAGGAAATACTTCAGTCACGTGGTAATGAATTCGTTATGAATTTCCCTTTTATTAATTATGGAGGTTGAAGTAATGAACGTATGTTATTCTTATACCATTTGCCCATATATTATATCAAGAGGTGCATAGAGGACTTCACCGTAAAGGATTTGACGGTTTTGAGAACTCTACTTCCGTTTGTATATATAATTCATTGAATTTGGTAACAATTTTTGCAAAAGTTTTGTGGTAAATATGTAGTGTAAAAACTCTAGATTGGAAGTTTATAATCACTTGATTGTCTAACCACAATTTAATGAAGTTATCGATTCCTCTAGCCTTATTGCTATCGAATGTATATAAACATACCATACTATTTTCTTTTTACGCTGACGGATGATTTAATTAGAGAATGGTTAAATTTCGTCTTGCAACCAAATGAAGAAAGCTTCAATTGAGTGAAAATTTGAAAATCAAACAAACACTTCACATTGGAATGAATTAATTGGACTTTGTTATATGTTCATATGATAATAATGAAGATATCATCATCATTTGGTTTAGCAATACAAATCATTCACGAGCATAATACTACTTGTTTAATTTCTCTATGCTTACTATAGTATCAAATACTTGCTTAGATTAGAGAGGCGGGTGCTGTTCTTTTGTAACTCTAGTTGATACTTAAAAACGTGCTCTATTAGTTTATTTAATTAGAGTTCAAAGAAAACAAACTCAAAAGGCAACATAAACAGACACAGAAACGAATAAACATAAACGAAAGCTAAAAAGACAATAAGAAAACTGTGGAAATACAGCCACCCCTTCTTAAATAAGTTAAATTTGTATTTCCACTGTAATTGTTCAATACGAGTTTATAAAGGTTGCAAACTTTACTTATTTCTTCTTTCTATTGTCTATTAGTAAATTATTGTCCATAAATTCTTTATCTCCAATAGGAACAGTTTCTAACTGTTTTAGGATATAACATCAACAAACAACATCACCCTACCAAAACAAACAAACAAGCAACAGCAACAATATAAAAAAGAACTAATTAGTACAAATAATACTAATCGCGATTTGACAATAAACTTACCTTAAATAAGGTAGTGTATCCATTTGTTGTCCAGGGGCAAGTGTATTATGTCGACCCAATTGAGGTATAGGGAGTGTGAGTTTTGAAATTAGTAAACAATTAGAGCCACCCTTGTTTGTTTATCGATATGATAAATATGATAATAATTGATAGACAAGAAACGCGTGAAACAGTACAAGAACAAAGGGGATAGAACTGGTGGAAGAAGAAAAAAGATTAGGATTATAATTGTGGTTAATAGAACAAATTTGCCATTGTTTAAACAGAACCACTACTAACACACACGCAATAAAAAAACAAACCAAACATAAAAAAAAAAGAAATCTATTGAAGAAGGGGTCTACATGCAGGAGAGATGCTTTTTCTTATTTTTTAAGGGGCGTGGTTTCATTTAAAAAATAAAAAAAAAATTTATTTAGGAGAACAAACAGAGAAAATTAATTTCAATTCAATTTGTGTCAAATGTGTCTGTCTGTCTGTCTGTCTGTCTGTCTATTTGTCAATATGTGTGCTTCTCTGTGTGTCCGTCTCTCTGTCACTGTTTGTTTGAATTGGATTATATAAATTATAAATAAGTTAAAGTTTTCTTTCTGTTTAAGTTTCTTTTCCCAGCACTTATTATTACATAACTTAACTAACTTAAATTATTCATTCGCTTATTAACTCATACATAAAGATTGCTAATTATAGATTTACACATCACTATTTACTGTTTTTACTATTATTTACTGATTGCTCCTTTATTTCTAATAATATATATATACTACTACTACTACTGCTACTTATAATGTATACCAACCAAAACAAAAATCAATCAGTTGAGAGTATCAAGCTGTATCACACAAGATTCTACTCATCATCCCAAATAAATCCAAACGGTTCATCATCAAACTTGTCGAAGATATTGCATTCACCAACACCTTCTTCTTATAAGAGACTGGGCGGAGTAGTAGCAGAAAAACAACAACAGCAACAACAACAACAACCACCACCATCGTATGGAATACGTACTCCTCCACCGTTATCCACCACACCAAGTTTTGCATCATACCAATTCCCTATAACACCACCTTTATCCGCTAGACCATCATTCACAGACTTATCCTTCCCTTTAACTCCACCTTCATCAGAGAAATCATCTCCTAAACCATTCCATGGTTTTCAACGTCAATCTTCCTCTATTAGCGCCACTACCATCGCCACCACCAAAAATAACTCATGGATTCCTCCAATCAATTATAAAATCACTGGATTATGCATACTATGGTACTTGGCATCAATCATATCTTCAAACACAACCAAATTAATCTTAATCGACTTTAAGTATCCTGTAACATTAACTCAATTTCAATTCTTATTAAATTCAGTTTTATGTTTATTAATGTTATTTGTATTAAATATCAATCCGAAATGGTCTAAATCATTACCAAAAGGTGTAATTCCATCAAAATTAGATTTAAAAACATTCATAACTCCAACAAATTTGATTATAAATACAACTTTACCTATGGGATGTTTCCAATTTATTGGTCATTTAACTAGTCATAAGGCAACTTCATTAATCCCTGTTTCTATAGTTCATACAATCAAATCATTAAGTCCAATAATCACCGTCCTAATCTACAGAATCGTATACAAGAGACAATACAGATTAGTCACTTATCTTTCATTAATCCCATTGGTTTGTGGTATCATGTTAACTTGTTATAAACCAAGCTACAACAGCAATAGCCCAGGCAGCTCCGCATATTATGGAACTGGCTTATTATTTGCATTTTTCTCAATGTTGATATTTGTTAGTCAAAACATCTTTGCTAAATCAAGATTAACTATTGAAGGTTCAAATACAATTCCATTATCGAAGAATAAACACTCACCACCAAAAGAAGAAGATAAAAAACTTGATAAATTAACCATTTTATTTTATTGTTCAATAATTGGATTCATATTGACATTACCTATTTATTTCATGTCAGAGTTTTTCAAGTCAGGTGCAAAAATCTCGATATTTGAAATTAGTTTTAAAGTGTTGATGATGATTTTGTTAAATGGTGTTAGTCACTTTTTCCAATCATTATTAGCATTTCAGATATTGGGGCTGATTAGTCCAATTAATTATTCAATTGCAAATATTTTGAAAAGAATCTTTATAATTTTTATTTCATTTATTTGGGAATCGAAACATTTCTCAAATTTACAAAGTATGGGATTTTGTATAACTTTACTTGGGTTATATTGTTACGATAAATGGGGTTCTCAATAGAAAATAAATTACTGTTGTACTAAAAATAATAAACAAGAACTATAATAGTAGTCTTCTTTAAAAAAATCTATAATACCTAATGACCAGCTCCGTCACTGTTTAACATCTTTCTAAAGATATCTCCAAAGGCAACCATAAAGACAGTTTGCCAAACGCCCAAACCAATTCTTGGAGTAACCCCTCTATACAAACCTTTAATCCCATGAGATTGATAAATATATTTAGCAGCACCAAAAACACTCAAATTCTTAGGTCTATTAGGATCATGAGCCATTGATTGCATTTCAACTCTAACAACTTCAATAGGTTGATTCCAAGCACTTAAACCTCCACCAACAACAGAACTAGCAATCTTTTCAACCGCACTCAATTTATCTTCCTTCCCCTTTCCAGTCAATTGTCTAATAGCATCTTCAGCCAATCTAGCAAACCCAAATCTTGACCCCCAATTGGTCATTTGTCTAATTGCAACAGCATTAACCCCCTTGTTAATCCCTCTAATACCTTCCTTCTTATAAATCTCCTTAAAAACTTGCATAGCTGTATGTTGTGGCTTCCCAACCGCAGCTTCCTTAGCTCTAGTAATCTCAACAGTCTTCATACAAGTACAGAACCCCATTGTCAAATAAGCCTGGGCTAAACCACCAGTAATACCACCTCCCATACCAGCGAGAAAATGATTCATACCAAGAACTTTATATCTATATTCAGCTTCTGCAGCAACAAATAACAAAACAGCACCTTTCGTAGATGCTTCAATTAAGGCCCAGGGATAAAGACCTTGATAGAATCCTAATATACCCCCACGGGAATAGATATGTTTAATGGCTTGAGGCATGGTGAAATTTCGATGGGCAGCCATGGAAGTTTTGATGACTTCAAGGTTTTGTCCCAATGTGGAAACTTCGGCGATGTTTAAGGCAGCACCAAGGGCAATGTTGGAGAAACTGATGGGTTTCTTTTCGATGTGAGTTGATGACATTGATTAGCTATTGGAAAATGAAAAGGATGGGTCTAATGAAAAAAGTAAGGAATGTTGTGTATGAAAAATTTATTTTTATGGTTGTGAATTTCTAAATGAGTTTAACTCTTTTTTTTTGATTGATTGATAACGAATAAGATTTGACTATATACAGGAGCTTACTGAGCAACTACCTGAACATTCCCCAAAGATTTGATTTGATTGATTGATTATTTCCAAATCGAAGATAAATTTGACAATCTCCGGTTATCCACCTCCTCTTCAAATACCCCACCACCAACACAATCTCCGGGAGTGTCTCAATCCAAACACCAACCTGGACCTGTTGTCAGATTGATTAACACAGACGATTTATGGGGCAATATGGAAACACACATTCCACAAAAAGCCACTCTACAAGGCAAGCCAAAACCAAACCAAAAGAAAATTTCCGGATCCGAAATTAGGAAAAGGGTGAGTCACAATTTTAAATTAACACGGCTAAACGCGTTAACAAAAAGTTTACGATGCCGATATCGCCTTGAACTAGAATAGCTTGTATTTACTTGATAATAAGGTGATGTGAGCACAGGATCTTTGATCTCACATCTATTAAATCACGTATCTTGGTTGAATCACACCATTCCTTGAGATAGTTTACTATGAATTCTTGTGGCGATCTACAATGCAAGAGAGATTTCAATAAAAACTCAAACTAGTTTAATATCTGGTGTTACCCGGTTGTGTTCGAACGGGTTTAAGTTCAAGCAGTGGATCCGACTTCAGTAAGTTACCGCTCTGTAATGATATTTGCTTTCAGAACATCATTGGTCATCAATAAATTATCGCGATATTCTTTCTTCGTGACCGCAAAATAATGCCATTGATTCCTCATTGAATAGCATCTCCAGCAGACAACCTCACGGTTTTATTTACTTTGTCAGGCCAGGATTAGTTGGAAGGAGTACTTCTAATCAAATATTCACTAAACGGGTAATCTAATTTCAGAGCGTATTTTCAATCACTAAACCCCCTCCACCACGCAAGTAAATATCAATAAGCCTAATATTCAAATCAAACCCACCGACAAAATTCAATCTAATTGCCACAATGATCTAACTTATGGCTCCATTGTTAGTAATGTTAGCAACTACCCATTACTCGGTATTCCTTCCTTCTCAGTTTATTGTGATGCTACGTTTACCAGTCAAATTTTCTAAGCTTTCCTTTCCCAACTTTATGCCTCCCACTTCCTAATGGTTGCCGGATACCATCAATCAAATGGGAGGGTGGAACGGTATATATGGTCACTTGCAGAGTTTTCTCCGTTTGTATATCCATGAAAACAATGGTATCAGATGTCGCCTGTGGCTCAATATTCCATTAATGCTGTTTCGTCCACTTCGCGCGGAATTGGTTGCCTTGAAGTTAAGTGTGTTGTTTATCCCTTTGTGTTGTTTTGTTGTTGTTTGAAGAGAGGCGATGTTACGGCCCAAGCCAATACATTAGTAATCTAATCATGTCTGCTGTTTGGTTCAGCTTGGATTGCTTGCTGTATTAGGATATATTGGAGATGTTTCCTAATGATAAATCGACTTGTGGCGTTTCCCATTGTTCGATGTGTTTTAATTGCTTTGATTAAGTAATCAACATTCGTCAGCATTATCTACTATAAATATAGTAGAAATCTTATTTAGTTTTATGTTATATGTTTAATTTAGATTTAAGTCTTCTTCCTTAGGAAGTTCTACTATTTAGATTTAATACTACAACTTTATCTAGAATCTTCATATACTATTTATCATATCTATTAGCTACCCATATCATAAATCAGTATAACAGATTGTTGCTTTTTTGTTCGCGCTACCATAATCTTACACAATAATTTACCACATTAGTACGTAAATAGGAAAATCAATCCAAACATTGCTGGCAAATTATTATATGCTCAATGATTTCATAAAATTTTTAGACCTGCGAGATTGTCTTTCATGTTTGGTAAGCCTTATCATCTTTAAAATCACCGATAAATTTATGTGATAGAGCATTACGATAATAGTGAAATATACTAATTTTTGATATTCTTTACCTCTTATAACGTGTTTGCATGTATGATTTCGATAAATGTATTATAAACCTATATTTGCTGGAAGAAAGTACATAACAAGTTTTATTATTGTGATACACAGATGATGCAAGTCTTCCTGGAGCATCTGCTAAAGGGGCTTGACATGCGGGCGTCTTTGTTCACGACGTTTCGCAACAATTATATGCGACACAAGATGAATTCTGCGACAAGGCGTAGCATTAAAATCTGTGACAATTTCAACAGCGAAAAAAAAAAAGAAATCATGACAGCCTTAAATCGTATCTCTAAAAGTAATCTCCAACATTCTCCATATAAAATCCAATACCCATTCATCACAACCCGCCAATTCAACTTTCAAATCATTCAACAAACATCATGGGACTCAAAAAGATCTTTCAAAAGAAAGAACCAACGGAAGCTGAATTACGAGAAGATTTAAATCGAGCCGGAATTTCCACCAAATCTACCAATGGCAGACATGAGAAATTCGGTGCTTTCAGAAACTACGCTCAGGAGAAAGCATCCAATCGTGCCGGATTTGCTCCAGTAACTAATCCATATGCACAACAACATAGTGCTGCTCCTGGATCAAATCCGTATCTTGCTCAACCAGATAACGGTGATGCTGGAAACAATCCATATGGTCAACAAGGTGGAAACAATCCATATGGGCAATTAGGTAATAATCCATATGGACAACAACAGCAGCAAGGCACGCCATATGGAGGAGGACGAGTATCTGGTCCTAACCACCATCAACAGCAGGCACATTCCAGACCTGATCCATACGCAACCCGAACTCAAAGAAGTACATTCGAAGACGGAGAATCAATTGATTTAAACGCCATTCCCAGTTCACAAATGGCACATCCAAACAGTGGCCGTCGTCCTGTTCGTCGTCAACCTGCACATTATGACGATGACTTGAATGCAATTGATGGAGTCGAAGATTTGAATTTAGATGTAGATGTCGATTTACCTGAGCAAGAGCAAGTAAATTCGGAGGATGAAGAAGTTGAGGCTATCAAACAAGATATTCGATTTGTCAAGCAAGAATCAGTTGCTTCCACTCGTAATACCTTACGAATGGCACAAGAAGCAGATGCATCAGGTACCAACACTTTGGGAATGTTGGGATCCCAGTCTGAAAGATTATATAATGCTGAACAGAATTTATTATTAGCTGATACCCAAACCAAAATTGCCGATGAAAAGGTTAAGGAATTGAAGAGATTAAACAGGTCAATCTTTGTTCCTGCTTCGGGGAACCCATTTAATAAGAAATCGCGATTGAGACAACAAGAAGAACGTCTTAAGAATGCAAAGATGCAAGAGAAATATATGAGGGAATCAAATAGATCAGAAATGTATGCCAGTGAACAAAGAGTCAAGACAGGGTTGACTAATAGCGCAACTAATAACGAGATTCATGAAAAATACCGCGGTGAGCGTGATTTAGCTGCTGCTAAACGATATCAATTTGAAAACGATTCTGAAGATGACGAGATGGAAAAGGAAATTTCTCTGAATTTGGATCAAATTGGTCAATATGCAAAGAAGTTACATGGGTTGGCTAATACTATGGGACAAGAAGTTGAAAGTCAAAATCAAAGATTGAGGAAAATTGAAGAGGATGCTGATAGATTGGATATTAATGTTCACATGAATAATACCAGATTGAGTAATATTCGTTAAATATTTACGAATGTGTGTACTTTGTTAAGGCATTTTAATAATATTGACCAGAGGTCAAGAGATATTCGAACATTCCAACCAGGTAGTTGTCTTTGGTTAGAGAGGGAGCGTACAAAAATAAGTTGGGCCTTGTAGTTTATGCAACATTAATAATGTTGCACCCATTTTCGTAGTCGCTGTTTCCAATTGACAATATTTCTCCTGAGAACAATTCTATACTTTCTCTGAGAGATTGTACTCAGAGTTAACCCGTTAATCTTCTTTCTTTGGATGTTTTTCAACCTTGTTACACCCCAGATTTTTCGTTCTTATAAAATTCAATGGTAAGAGCAAAGGAAATGGATAAACATATAAGCAGTTTTAGGCGGTTCTCCTACATAAATCCATCAGTTGGTTATAGCAACCGATCCTAATTGATATGAGTATATTATACTCTGTAGAGAAGTCATACGATAAAATTTAAGACAGAATTCCGCTAGGCCTTCAGCCGATCGCTTACGACATGCATGCTGTGGACACTATCAGTAGAATCACAATAACGCCTTCTTCGCTCATGAACCAATAAACGAGATAAACACTTAACAGATAATCCAGCTAATAGTAGGTATAATATACATACTGCGTATAATTGTGTTGGATAGTCAAGCCCTTTGCTGTTGACATCCCATAGTATTAAAATCAAACCCCTTTCATTCGAAGTGTAAAATCGATAATGACACTAAAGCACAGGAAAAAAAACGGTTCCAATTTCTAAACGAAGCACAAAACAAGAAAAAATTTTGATGGGCTCTGAATTAAAAATCGATTTTGTGTCAAATAAACTTTTTTTGGGGGGGTTGTGGGTCGGTGGGTGAAGAGAATTAATAATAAGTAGCTAGCAGTTGTTAATCATGCCACCAGGTGGGTTGAATTTGTGAAGGGTTTAGTGAATCAAGCAAGAGCGAGAAGGGTCCATACAACCTATTTGATAATATTTTTCATTGTGGTATTTTTTGTTTTTCACATGAAATGAAAGATACCTTGAAGTGATTGGTGCAATAATCAAAGTCCTCGTTTTTTGGTTATTTTTCCAACATGGGCTCATTTCATTTCATTGAAAATCTCAATTCACAGTATTTGTAAGAGGAGTCTCCCTAATTAAAGCAAAAAAAAGAAACAAGTTTTATATGTTGAATCTCCTATTGGGTCGGTTAAGTTAGACAAGAATGAAAATTTTAATCTTTAAATATAATAGAATAAATATGAGCGTAAACGGATAAACAACTGCATTAACAACCTAGTTGTTAATTTGGCCCCCCTATCTTTGACTTGCCTTGCTATTCTCATAGAGTGAAATACTGGTTGGCCTTCCCAATTGGGCATAAACATATTGTCTATTGATATTTGCTACCTCCCAGTTGGACATGCCCTTTCTTTTATCAAGTACGTATATTGTTCCAATAGTTGGGACAAATTGTGGATAAGGATTTCAGTAAAGGGATTTTTTAGATAGTGAAGCAATACAACAAGCAAATAATATCAAAAAAAAAATAAAAAAGAAAAGTGTAAAAAAATGAATGCGAAAAATCCAACAAAAAAAGAAACTTTTAAATTAAAAAAAAAATAATTAATTATTTATCGTAAAATAGTAAAGAAAAAAAAATTTTTTTTTTTTCAAATAATATTGATTGCAATTTTAGATGGCTTACATTTTCACACTATTAAATAGGTTGACCTTCCTGTTTTAATTGAACGATTTTTTTTTTGGAGTTTCCCTTTTTCTTTCTTCTTGTTATTATTTCCCAAAGGTGGCCCATATCTATATTTTATTATATATATATTCACTTATTAACAATGTCAACTACAGCTTCTTCTGGAGCCACAACCAGTGGATCATCTACACACAAAACAACAGTCAACAAATCTGGTAATGTTGCTACTTTATCCCAACAAGTTGATACCAACTTAACTGCCATTGACACTTATGGTAACACCTTCAAGGTCCCAGATTACAGTATTAAGGATATTTTGAGTGCTATCCCTTCTCATTGTTATGAACGTAGACTCTTGCAATCTTTTTCATATGTCTTTAGAGATATCCTTTGCATGGTCACTTTGGGTTATTTTGCAAACAACTACATTCAATATTTACCAAATGTATACTTGAGAGCAGCTGCTTGGGCTGGTTACATCTGGTGTCAAGGTTTATTTGGTACTGGTATTTGGGTTTTGGCTCATGAATGTGGTCACCAAGCCTTTTCCGACTATGGTTGGGTAAATGATTTAACCGGTTGGGTCTTGCATTCCTACTTGTTGGTTCCTTACTTTTCTTGGAAATTTTCTCATGGTAAACATCACAAAGCTACTGGTCATATTACTAGAGATATGGTTTTCGTTCCAAAGACTAAGGAAAAGTTCTTGGAAGCTAGAGGTGCTAATGCTTTAGAAGAAATTATGGCAGACTCTCCAATTTACACTTTATTGCTGTTGATGTTCCAACAAACTTTTGGTTGGATTGCTTACTTGTTTTGTAATGTTTCTGGTCAAAAATATCCTGGTTACAACAAGTTTGCTGTTAGTCATTTCAATCCAAGTTCTCCAATTTTTGACAAGAAGGATTACTGGTTTGTCATTTTATCTGATATTGGTCTCCTTATTCAATTTACTATTTTATACAATTGGTACCAAACCTTTGGTCTCTTTAACATTACCGTTAACTACATTATTCCATATCTTTTGGTCAACCATTGGTTAGTTTTCATTACCTTCTTGCAACACTCCGACCCAAAGATGCCACATTACGAAGCCCACCAATGGAACTTTGCCCGTGGTGCTGCCGCTACCATTGATCGTGAATTTGGATTTGTTGGTAAACACATCTTTCACGACATTATTGAAACTCACGTTTTACACCACTATGTTTCCCGTATTCCATTCTATAATGCCAGAGAAGCAAGTGCTGCTATTAAGAAGGTTATGGGTGAGCACTATCAATATTCAGATGAAAATATGTGGGTTTCCTTGTGGAAATCTGGCAGATGGTGTCAATATGTCGATGGTGATAATGGGGTTTTGATGTACAGAAATGTAAATGGATTTGGTGTTGATCCATTGAAGAAGACCCATTAGCCAATAATTTCTGCATGAAAGAAAGTCGCTGGAAGAAGATGAAGCACCTTGTATATAAGTAGGTTATTTTTCGGGTTTTTACTTATCTATACACAAACATAATTTTGATGATTTTACTATTTGAACTTGGAAAAGTTCGTATGTGGATTACCCCTATAACGAGCAATTCCTGTAGCTGTTTTGCAAAAGTGTGATGTTATAATAATATCACGTGTACCGATGAAGTGAAAATTTACATAATTTTATTGCGAACGTTTCTTTTATATTTTAGATTGTTGTTTGTTCATTTCATGATTGTTTTATTATCATGACCTACTCCAATATACAGCATACAGGGTCCCATTATTGTGGTGATCTTAGGAGGCAGAGTTGCTTGATAATGTTCAAAATGGTGTTGTCCATTACACATATACCGAGAGAATATTTCCTATCGACAAAATCATCCGCAGTAATCTTCGCTTTATCAACTATCTGAACACGCTCCCGGGAATTCTCAAACAGTTTCCAAGGCGTATCAAAATCCATCACTTCTCCTCTGTTCATCACAAAGATCCTATCATAATTAAGAATCGTATTTAATCTATGAGCGATGCACAAGATCGTACAATGAGAAAATTCAGTGGCGATACTATCTTGAACACAATTATCCGTTTTGTGATCGATTGACGAAGTTGTTTCATCAAGTGTTACAATTTTAGATTCTCTAACCATCCCTTTTGCTAGTGAGACCAATTGAAGGGCGATATTCTTTCCTTCTTCTTCCACAACTTTATCAAGGTGGAACTGTGCTAAGTCTTTACTGGCAGTTTATTTGTCAATCTTCTTGTAATTCTCAACATCTTGAGATGTTATGATACCTGATCTTCTCAACGAATCACATAATTGAATATCGTTGTGTAGATTGAAAGGGACTAAGTTGCTTCTAATTGTGCCACTGAATAACACGGGGTCTTTAGGAATCATGGATAAATTTGATCTTAAATCATTCAATCCAATTTGTGAAATATAATCCCATCGATTATAATGTTTCCCGATTCTAATTTCACCAATCGAACATAGCCGCCGTTATTGAAGATTTTCCAGCACCAGTTCTACCACAAATGCCTATCTTTTCATGAGGTCTAATACTAAAAGATAGATTATTAATAACCAACGGTTTCTCCGGTCTATATTTCATATTAACATTTTCAAATTCTATTTTCCCTTCTTAAAGTCAATCCTTTGGTGTTCTTTCGCTGTAATTCTATATGGTGTTTCTTGTTCCAAATTCAATGCATAATGACAAACTCTTTCTACTGAATTCATATGATTCTCCACTTGAGTAAATCTCTTAATAACACCTCCTAATTCACTTGAGAGCTGCAGCGAATAAGTTAATAACAACCCAAGGGAAGCAGCACGAATCTCAAGCACATCATGTACACAAAATAATGAAACCATCAATACAATAACACAAGATAATATTTCGAAGTGAATAGATATACATCTTTGATTAACATAAACCACAAGTGATGCTTCATTTGCCTGGTTCATAAATCTAAAACTTCGTTTAATAAATGTATCGTGCACACCATAGGATTTGATCGTATCCATCCCACTTAAAATCACATTAACATTATTGTAAACAAAGGATCTAAGCACTGCCTCTAGTCGTTTCACTTCTCTATTTGACGCTTGGAAATAGTTTGCTATCATGACAAATAAAATCGAAACAAACAATGTAGCAAATGAAAGTCAAGGAAGATATGCAACGAAAAGGATAAATATCCCCATTAATCGAACAATTGATGCCGAAAGGAATCTCAAATCGTCTCCAATTTCATTGTCTAATATATCAGTGTCTCGCGTTGATCGATTTAAAACTCTTCCCATTTGATTAATATCCATAAATGCCATCTGAGTATGTAAGACCCGCTTGATGGCCTTAACGTTTAAGGCTTTGGAGGGAACAGCTGCCGTGGAGGTCAATACAATAAAACCGAAAATCAACAAGACGCAACTTAATAATTAAACATTGCTTGTAATCCCATATAAAATCAATTGCTTCTTCCTGGAAATGCATCTGAAATCCAATAGAAAAGCCAGTTATTGGTAAAGATGGAACAAAACGCATATAATGACAATAATGCTCCAAACAATACGAGAAATCCTATTGCTCCAAGTTTACCAGAACCATGCTTAATATAGCTTTCATAGGTAACGTGGTTTATGGCCCTTGCTTCATCTTCAATTATTTTACTCTTTGATAAATTCTTTCCCGATTTGTAATTGGGACAATGACTTTGTAGTTTAGGCTCAGCGTATGGTGCAACAAGGGTTTCTTGGTCATGTATATCTAAATCTCCAGATTCTTCAGTGTCAGTGCTAGCCTCACTACAATTTTTGGTTTTCGTATTACTACTTGGATCTAACTCAGCATCGGTCGACAAATCCGACTTATGAGATTCCACAATGTTACCAAATTCTTCATTTCTTGTTAATAATTCCTCTAATGTTCCAGTTTCGATAGTACCATCCTTATTGATAAATACAATTCTATCGGCTTCGTGGATCAATGATAATTGATTTGAAGCTATTATGCGAGTTTTATTCAAAATTCTCAACAAACAATTATCAAGAATATGCAACCCGACTCTTGAATCGACGGAACTGAAAATATCATCCATCAAGAGCATATCTCTGTTGGCATATAATGCACGAGACAACTACATTCTGGCCCTTTGTTCACCTGATAATGTTATTTCATTTTTTCCAATTTCGGTAAAGTCGCCCCTGGAAACTCGTGCAAACCATTTTGTAAACCAGAAGCATAGATAACCTCCTCATATAACTTTTCATGACACTCTGAATCAAATAGGTTACTCTCACTCATAGTGGCATTTTGCATCCATGGACTAAAACAAAGCAAGAGGTCACCATTGATACTGATTTCTCCACTCTTGCATTTTATGTTACCGGCGATAGATCTTAATAAGGAAGCTTTACCACTACCCACTGAACTTATAATAACCACAAATTTCCCCTTTTTATGGCTAAGTTAATGTTTTTGAACCCCAGGAAAAGGGATGAGAGTAATTTGTCATTATGGTCCAGTTCTTTAGCTGTCTCCTTATCAGTCTCAAAATTTGTTTTCGGTTTTTGAGATTTTAAGTAATCTTTGTAGATTCTTTAGTTTGGATTTCTTTCCACTGATTTCTTCGTTTTTTGTTCAAACCTTCTCCAAACCGTTTAATATGGCAGTCTGCAAATTTTTCCAAACATATTTCGTTTTTTTCTTCTTCTTTCTGTTTTTGCTGGTAGAATGTGCCACAAGGTTAAAATTGTTCCCACAGGACATGCGTTGGGGTGCATGAATGTTCAAGCATTTCGATTAATGATGCAAAAAAAGATTTCCTCACCTTACCGGTCAAATGAATATTAAACAATACATAAGTATCTAGTAGTATCTATAAAACACACTTAACATTACTCTATCATCATCCATGTTCTTGTTCTTTCTCTATACTTGATATATTCCTCTCCAAAGAAGCTCACCAAAAAGCTCTCTTCAAACTCAATCCTCGTTGCAAAAAATTTCCACAACACTCTTCCACCCCCAATTAGAACCACCCAATTGTTTAAATATAACTCTAATCCAATAAACCAAACCCCAAATCCAAAATAGCTTGGATGTCTAAACACCGAATAAATGCCGTGAGTGATTAATACATGTTTGTGCAGTTGATGTTTTCTTTGGACGTAGTGATTGAATGATTCTCGCGCAGTATACATTGCTGCACTCCTCACAAATTGTCCCACTAGGAATAATAAGAATCCAAGCTTACTCATGATTGAGTAGAAGGTGTTTTGAGGTATGAAATAGTTGTGGATCAAATATTCGACTATGGAGATAGTGGTTGTGACATATAAGTCCTTATCTTCAAGTATGAACGAGTCGTCATCTACTTCGGAGTTATTGAAAAGAACAGTATTCACAAATTCTAATAGGTGAAATATGCCGAGGAAGATTAAGTATACGTGGATTCTATAAAGCGTTGGAAATGGGTATTGGTCAAGATGAATGAGGATAATGCAAATGATGTTGAGCGAGAGCGAGGTGCCAAGCAAGAATGATTTTAGACAGACTTTTAAGAGGTTTACTTTTGAGGGATCATATCTTGACAAATTTGCTTTTGAGAATGATAATGACGTGGGCATGATTTATATATCGAGAGAATGTGTCAATCAAAAATTGTTACTCATGATGGCTTTATCCTGAAATTTTTCACGGGTTCTCCGATGGCAATCAACAAAAAATTATTGTGCTGAGATTTCCGATCTGGGAGAACAAATGACAGCAAAGTATGTATGATACCCAGAAGAACTCATTATTGGAAATTACAGCTGTATCACTTGCACTTGGCGTAATCACAACATGCTCCTTATTTAGTTTAGTCTATGTTCCTGAGAAATATGTTTCGATATTGATCTACGTTGCCATATTATCACTATATTTTATGATTGAGTTTATAAATAGCTGTTTCTACCAACCTTCATCAGTCACTTCAAAATCATTTCTAATCTATGGAAATCGTGGAAATAACTACTTCTGGTATATGCAACTACTCACAATATGGGAATACTTTTTTATACGAAGTAATAAACTCCCCATTCACTTGAACATTCCCTTCCCGTGGGCACTTTTGAAATGCATGGGCATGATTACTATAATGTCCGGCATATACATCAGACATCTTGCCATGAAAACCTGTGGAAACTCATTCACTCACTATATTTCTACCATTCCTCGCAGTGACCAGCATCGTTTGGTCACACATGGCATCTATAGTATATTCAGACATCCGAGTTATTTTGGATTTTGGTGTCTTGCCATCGGGATACAATTGTTCTTGTGCAATATCGGGAATTTGATAATTGATATATGGGTGCTTGGAGTGTTCTTTCTGACTAGAATAAAGTATGAGGAATGGTTATTGATACATAAATTCTATGGAGATGATTATCGAAAGTATAAGGCTAGAGTAAAGATATGGATTCCACTTGTTAATATAAAGGACTACTAACCATTTATATATATAAAGATTCAACCAGTCTACTTAATCTATAAGCTAGTATTCATGAACTTTCTCTTTGTAAATGCCAACCAATATTTACTTGGACCATCAGTTTCATTTTCATAAATTCTCTTGATCAATCTATCAGCCAACTCTTGTCTGAATTGCTGTAAATAACTCCTTAACAAATCACTTTCAGTTCTATCGGCTGGCCCAGCATACATTGTATTTAATGGGAATCCAATTTCTCCGGGTAAACTAAAATCATCCAAACTTAAATTGTTCAAGATTCTTACAGCATCTTTGTTATTTGTGGTTGGGTTCAATTTACTCAAACATTGATTGACGAATAAGATTCCATATATCAATACTCTATCGGCATTTCCCTTGATTTCAAAGTTGCGGAAGAATGAATTGGCTCTGAATAAGTCCAAAATTTCTTCAATAATATCGTATTCTTGATCAGGTGGGAAAGTTGGTCCTCTGTATTTGGTATGGAATGGCAATAAGGTAAGGTTACCTATTGTTCTATTGTGAGATGATTGTTCTTCTGCTAAAAATGTGGAATGGTATGCTGGCATTGTGTGTATACTGTGTGAGTGTATGAAGCGTGGCTAACAATTCGTCTATTGGCACATACTTTGTCTTCGAAGTGGAAAGGGTGACAAATCCCACCAAAGCCATTCGATCAGTGTCGTAACTTGCTTGGGACAAAATAAACTCTAGGACATTTATCACGTGAGAGACCATTTTCTTAAATTTCTCGGGAAGATTCATTCAACCACAATTGACATGGAATTCCCTATGACCTGCAACAACTAGATAGTTGGCATAGAGAACATACAATTCGTTTCAATTGTTGGGGATTAGTTGGCAAGAAGTTGTGCCAGAACAGAGTGTGTATGTTACTATGGTTTTCTTTCGATAATCCTGACATGTTGACAAGTTCTTCAAAGTAATTACCTCAAATGCCTTTCATACAAAGGATACTCAGTCAAATAAATAAGATTATGAAGTTCCTTTTGGGTTTTCCATATTTCTGAGAAGCCATATATAGAATTTACAACTGGCTCAAGTATAATTAGGAGTATTCTATGTGTGTGTGTTTAATATTCAATTATTTGTCGTTTATTTTTCGCATCAAATCTAGCAGAATGTTTACGGTACACAAAACTAATACTAAACATACACTGTAAATAAAACAAGACAAATGGCTACAACATTTTATCTATTTTAGATGCAGTAGCTCTTAGCGATATTTTGTAACCGACTCCTCAGATGCTATAAGTCCATGATACCAGTAGTCAACATAAAATAGTTGGTGAGTGTATGTAAGAGTTGTTGCCTGCATTTTTGTAATTTGATTTCCTGATTAGGATGTTTTGTAAACAAACATCAATTTTGCAATTAGGGCAATTACTAAAAAAAAATTATTATGGGCGCTAATTTCAAATTCATCAAATACAACAATTGGATTGATTGATGGACCGGACAAACACACCTAATTCGTCTGTTTGCTCAACAATCCTTAACTCATTCATTGTTCCTCCATCTCTACTAGTCACCACTACTATCAATACACTTCTGAAGAGAATTCCAGATTCCGCATTCAATTTCCACTTTTTCTACACTTCTTCCAACGTTTATATCTATCAAAGCATTTTGCTCCTCAGCGTGTAATAGAATATCACATTACATCCAATTATGTCAATAGTCATTCGCTCACCATCTAATAAAGATATTCTTTTTGAAAACTCAACACATACCAACCATGACACTACTAAGAAACCATATGAAACATCTCCCAAGAAACGATTTCAACAACAGCACCATCAATACGATGACACAAACGACAATCTAGTCTCATCGATTTCCCCATCAAAGAGACAATTCTTGCATCATATGAGTCCCAATGTCTCCAAAACTACCATATACGTCAACCAGAACCCATTTAGACAACAACCAACATCATCGGCAAATTCAACCTTGGGAGTATTTCCACCTTCAAGTGTATCAATGTCTGCATCAACTACTTTAGCTCCTCCACCTACATCAAGCAGAGATGCTCCACAAATTTCCAGCTCAAGACCAACAAGTCGATTTCATAGACCACAATTGCCAGCTTCACTCAAAGCCCCAATAAAATTACGTTCTCAAACAGCCTTGGCTTTTCCTACAACCAGAAAACCGGGCTCTTCCTCACCATTCAAATTACGTCGTACCAATTCCTTGATTAGTCATGGCGGGTCTTCATCATCACTGGATATACAGCAACAATCCTCAACTACATCTTCAGATAGGTTCATTCCCTCCCGTCACAATTCCACGACTGGGAAGTTGGAGTCAACCAATGAAGATAAACCGGTTCCCCACAACGCATCGCCACAAACATACATCAATTCACAAACATCAAAAATTTATAAACATCACGTGGCTGAGGCTTGTGGATTGGAAGTCAATTCCAGAATATTGATGTATCAGCCATTACCTCCAGAACGTAAGAAGCCAGTCAGTTTAATTGGACAATTCAATCACCAAGGTAATACTTCGTCGTTATCAAAAATACTTACTGGTGCGAAGAATTCACTTACTCCCTCTGCTGCATCAGCTAGAGCCAAGAAGATACCTACTGCTCCTGAACGTGTATTGGATGCACCTGGATTAGTTGATGATTTCTATTTAAATTTGTTGGCATGGTCACTGACTAATTTATTAGCAATTGGACTAGAGGATGCCATTTATGTCTGGAATGCAAACACTGGGTCCGTGGGTTTATTGTGTGAATTAGCTGAAAAAACCTTGGTGACCAGTTTGCGTTGGTCAAATGACGGGTCATATATCTCGATTGGAAAGGAAGATGGATTGTTGGAAATATGGGACATTGAAACCAATACCAAATTGAGAACTTTAAATTGTAACAATCATCAAACCAGAATTGCTGCCCAAGATTGGAATCAACATATATTGACATCAGGGTCACGGTTGGGAAATGTTTATAATTCTGATGTGAGAGTAGCTTCACATGTTGTTAGTCATTTGGAAGGATCCCACTCAGCTGAGGTTTGTGGAATTGAATATCGCGCTGACGGGAGCCAATTTGCTACTGGTGGGAATGATAACGTCGTTTGCATTTGGGATGCCAGAAATGTGATGAAGACCAGCACAGCGGCTGCAACTACCTCCACATCTACAACGACTACTTCCAATCCTTCTATCCAACCATTATATTCCAAGACCACTCATAAGGCGGCAGTGAAGGCATTATCCTGGTGTCCTTATCAACCATCCTTATTAGCTACTGGAGGAGGATCAAGCGATAAAACCATCAATTTCTGGAATACAAGTACAGGTGCCAGAGTCAATACTATCGAGACTGGATCGCAAATCTCGTCATTAAATTGGGGATATGCCAATGGTACAGGCATGGAAATAGTTGCAACTCATGGATACCCTACCAATTCAATTTCGTTATTTAATTATCCTACATTACAAAAAACCGGAGAGATAAATCTGGCACATGACACAAGAATATTGGGCGGATGTTTGAGTCCTGATAATTTGACGTTGGCTACTGTTGCTGGAGACGAGAATTTGAAGTTTTGGAGCATATTTGATGCGTATAAGAATCATAAGCGAGAATTAGCAGATGGGGTTATTGACGGGGACGATGATAATTTGGAGACTAAAAGGATGAAGAAGATGATGAACCTTAGATAAGAAGGACTATTTGAATATTTATTTGATGGTGTTTACAACTTCTTTAATATAGTACTGGTAATAATAAGGCAGAAACGTTCGAACTTCGTAAGGCTTATTGTGGTTTTGTCATGGCTGTAGCGCGATTTTAAACACAGCCGCTCCTAGATTGCACTAGTATTGTATGACACCAGACTGCCTCTTATTTATATACAAACATTCATACTCTTTTTTGTGTGTGTTCTATGGCATAGCCTCAGCATAACCAAAAGAAGTGCGGCCATGTAAAATAAGTATAAAACAAACGTGTATTTTTTCTCGTGACTAAAATCCAACCCAGAAAGCAAGAGTGGCAGTGATCCAAGAACCATAAGCAGAAAGAGACATTATAAAAGTATATATAAAGACAATGGTAAGACATCCCACTAATACTTTGATCCTTACTCACCTAGATCCATCGACTTTAGCCGATCCGTCAACGCTACTTTCATATATTTCACAACATAACACCAACTTGGTTGAACTAGTGCTATTAACAAGATTATCAAGAATACTAATAATCTGTGAATCGAGTGCCATAGCAACTGAAATTGCAAATATCTTATATAAATCTCCTTGGAAGAAAGAAATCAAAGTATCCTACAGTCTTCGTGATAACAACTTCAATCTAAACGAGTCAGACCTCGCAATCAATCAAGAAATCAACGAAGAAATGCAATATTTGGAACTACCACGTGAAGCCGGATCTCGGAGATTCTTGATCTCGCCACCATTATCACCACCAGCGGAATGGGATCATTGGAATAAAGTCGAGGAAGGACCCAATCAAAAGACATTCTACTCTCCAGAAGAATTGTCACACTTGTTATGGGAGAGATTAGGAGGATTTGATAGTCAGTTTGTTAGGAAGTTTCAAGGGGAAGAGAGTGACGGAATAATGGGAAATGGAGTCAGAAAGGTGAAGATACCTGCCATTGCAATCAATATTGAAAGACAACCTGAGTTGTTGTTTCAGGATATCGAACAAGCTGGCGTGCCTGCTATTATACTAGATACTACCAACAATGCTGATGTAGAGTTTGAAGAGAATGGGAATGGTGGTATGCGCCCGCCCACACCTCTTCCCAAGACAGCAATGCCTCCGATGGAATACGAATAATGTGAGTCGGAATAGTTAAAAATTTAGACAGTTGATTATATACAGGAACATATAATTTTTTTTTCAGTGCTAAATTTTCAAAGAGATGAGCATCACTTAACTCTTGATCTAGCTCTCTTTTATCTAAGCTAAGATATATATATAGTAAACATAAACACATAATGGCCAAAACAAGATCAAAGAATGCTGCATCACCAGCTGCTTCTAAAGTGAAAAAACCAACTGCAGCTAAAACTAAAACATCTAAAACTAAAAAGGTAGTTGAAGAAGCAAAACCAGTTGAAGAAGTGAACGAAGAACAACCAGTTAAGGAACAACAGGCAGAAGTCACCGAGTCTATTATCCCTGAAAATGTCTCCAGCAAAGCCGTTTCTGAATTAATCAAATTTGTAGCTAGAGAAAAGGAATCCAAAAAATCTGATAAACAAAGCTTGTTTGAAGATGACGACGACCAAAACAATTTATACCTTACCATAAATACCAAAAAGTACATCTCATCTAAACCACAATTCAAACCAACTGTAATCAAATTAGACCATTCCATTTACGAATCCGATGATATCAAGAGTTGTTTGATAATTCGTGACCAATTAGTTACCACCAATGAACAATTAGAAGCACTTGAACAAGAAAACTTACCTACTGTTGAACAAATCCTTCCATTAAATTCCTTAAAGACCGAATATAAGGGATTTGAAAACCGTCGTCAATTATTCTCTTCTTATGATTTATTTTTCGTTGATGATGCTTTATTGAACTTAATGCCAACTTTGTTAGGGAAGATCTTCTATGGGAATGGGAGCAAGAAAGTCCCAGTTCCAATTAGGGTAACCAGTACTAAAAACAATAAGGAATTATCTCTCACCACTTTAAAGAACCAAGTGAACAAGGTATTGTCAAGTACTTATTATTTACCACCAATGGGAACAAATGTTGCTGTCAAGATTGGTTCTATTAAAGGTCACGCTCCAGAAATTTTGGTTGGCAACTTAAACAAAGTTGTTGCTTCGTTCGATATTAAGAAAGTGAAGAGTATTATGTTGAAAACTACTTCATCTCCAGCATTGCCATTATTCTACACTGAGAACTTGTACGACGAAGAAGATGTCGAGAAGGAAGCTAAAGAAGAAGCAGAAGAAGAAGAAGAGGAAGTTAAGTTATCGTCATTCGAAAAGGGATTATTGGAATTGGGTGATGTTGATACAGTTTCCAAGGTTATTGGTAAGAAGTTAGGGGAAAAGAAGAAGAAGAAGAGTACGGCTGTTAAGGGTAAAGTTTCTAAGAAGTAAAAGAAACCTGGATACTTAGTCGTCTTTTAATAGATAGTATTAGTATTTGTATATTATTTTTAAGTTAACAAAATCTATTTGATTAGAATCCGAAGGCGATTATGGTGTAGTAAGGTAACAACGAGTGTTTGACCATGCTTCCCTAAACAAACATGCTGAAACAGAAGAGTGCCAAAACATATCTAACCAATATAGGATCGTGTTAATCACTCTTTCGAAAATTGTTTTTCTTCATAGTTCAGCTTCTGTAAAAGGGAACGTGGATTAGAAGAATTTTCAAAGGATGACAAACCACCAATAGTTCCTAATTCACATATTGCGGTATATATTGCATGCAATATAACTATGATATCGTTACAATCACAAACGAATGGTTCGTTCCCAGAAAATTATTATAGAGATTTTGAGATTTATACATTGCTAAGATCATACATGCTATTACAACACATAATCCTGAATACTAAGATAACAAGCAGTAGTTTTCCTAAGTAGCATAAAAATGGTTTTTTTTAATGTTACAAAGTATAGACAAACAGAATAAGAACTTACATGACTACAACACCAACAAGAATTGCTAACAAACACTCGAACGATTTTCCATCAAGAACTCTATATCCAGCATTTTCAATAGGAGAAACTGTGGGAAAGGTGAGGGTGCCTGGGTTTGCAGTTGGTGATATAGCAGTTCCACTTGAACCTCCAGCAAGATTTTTGGAAGTAACCACAGCATTTTCAAACGTTGAAGAGGATACAGATTTTGTTCTCGATGTAGCAGCACCATAAAAAACGGTTGTAACTATGGTGGTATATGGATAGGTTGGGGTATCAGTTGGAAATGAATATGGGATTATAACTGTGGAAATTGTTGTAGGAATTCCATTGACCGAATTTATCGTTCTTAAACTTGGGGTTGTGAAGTTTCTGATTGTAAAAAGTACGGAACTGGGTACTATAGTGGAGGACGTAGAAAAACTGCTTACAGTCACTTTGGTAGTGTTAGATGCTTTTGTTGTAAGTGTTGAAGAAGTTGGAAAAGTTGGAACTGAGGTTCTGGTAATGACATTGGTATAATTTGATTCTGAATATTCAGATGAAGTTGGGAACGGAGAGGGGGTTTCAGCCGTGGATGCATTGTAGCTGCAATCTGGGCAATCAATTGATTCGGGGTATGTTGTACTGGGGCTTTTTTGGTCTGATTGGAAATCAGTTGACTTTAGTATTAAAGCAGTTGGTTCTGTTTCAAAATTGGATGGTTCTGCAATGAAACTGGTTGCTCCCGGATCCATGCCAGTGGTGTCTTCACTTAAGTTAGTAAAGGATTCAGGACTAGTAAATTGGGGTTCTTCACCTGTCACGCCTGATTCTAAATTAGATGATTCAAACATACCAGGGCAAGCTTTTAGATCAGAGTGTACCTTTTCAGTAGTTTCTGAATCGGTCAACCTAGTAAATTCTGGGATTGTAGTTGTCAGTTCCAGTTCTGTTAATATAGGTTCTGGTTGCACGCTTGTAGTTTCTTGGTGTTCAATGATAGAGGTTTCTTCTAAATAATCGTCAATAGTAGTTTCTTGGTGTTCAAAGTTCGAAGTTTGCTCTAAGTAATTTTCAGTAGTAGTTTCTTCTTGTTCGACTGTAGAAGTTTCTTCGTATTCGGCGGTAGAAGCTTTTTGCAAATCTTCAGTAGTCGTTTCTTTCTGTTCAACTGTAGAACTTTCTTCTAAATAATCTTCAGTAGTGGTTTCGTCATGTTCAACAGTAGAAGTGCCTTCTAAATAATCATAGGTAGTAGTTTCTTCGTCTTCAATGGTAGCGCTTTCTTCCGAGTAATCTTCAACAGTAGATTCTTCTTGTTGAAGGGTGGAAGTTTCTTCTATATCATAAGTGGTAGTCTCTTCGTCTGCGAGGTTAGACGTATCATCTTCAGTGGCAGATTCCTCGTGTTCGGCGGTTGAAGTTTTATTTAGATAATCATCAGTAGTAGTATCTTCAAGTTCAAAGGTAGAAGTTTCTTCTGAATCAGCTTCAGTAGTGGTCTCATCGGGTATAAATGCAGAACTATCTTCTAAATCATATTTAGTATTAGTTTCTTCAGTGTCGGATGTTTGATCCATTGTCTTATCGGCTATGTCTGAAGTATCAGATATAGTGGTCGAGATTCCATTGGTTGTGGTAATTGTGTTAAAGGTTGTTGTGACATTTTCAGGATTCATGCCTGGGATATCGGTGATTATTGGAAACTTGCACGGAGAGCAAGTACATTGATTTGCCTCTCTTGGGACTTCAGAATCATAAAGTACATCCATTTGAGAAAATCCACTATGTACAATTTGGAATTTCGCTTCATCATACCCAAGACCAATATCAAATTGAAACTTCTTATTATTACCATCCGAGATAGTTAGAGTTGTATCTAAGTACAGAAAGGATGATCCTAAAGTAGTCACGAGACCTAAACTAATAGTATGGTCTTTACCAAAACCAGCGAGTTTAATGAGACCAGCGTCGGCAGCAGCTGTGAAAATGGTTGAGTGTAAATCCAAACACACTAACGAATTCAACGTAGGATTCAAAAGTTCAATCCGTGTATCCAATAACCTAATACATCCTGTTTGTAGACTATTTATGATTTCCTTGACGATGGACAAAGTTGCACTCTTGGAGCAAAATAGACCTGCATTGCTAAATAGGTCAAGTTTAACCTTCGAATTCTCTATTGCTTCACCCGTATAGTAAAATGCCCCAGAAATGAAGTTGAAGAGCTCCAGTATTTCTAAATTATTATAATGCGAGACTGCCATTTTAGAATAATTATCGACGAACCCAAGTAACTCAGAAGCTAGATTTTCCAGCTTGGAAACCATGCATGTTGACCCACGATTTGTGATATTTTTATAATAAAGACTTTCCGAAGACATAGTGGAGCCAACGAAGAACTCTCCAGATTCGTTCACAACAATCGGCTGAGTAATCTTACTTAAATCAATAAACGATAATATCGAATTTACACTGTATGCAATATCTTCTTGTGCTGTACCCCGAAGAATAAGAGGCAAATCGACTACTATTTTAGCATTGGAAATTGATTCTATGAGCAAGAATTGTACCAAACAACAGAATAAAGACTGGATCATTCTAAATGTATGAGATACTTGTTGAGAGAGAAGTAGAAATAATAGTTCAAATTGGTCTACCATGAGATATCTCTGAAGGTATTTATAGCAGAAACAAGAGGAATCTTTGAACTGTTTACCATTAAATAAAATGCCTCATGCCAGACATGCTTCTGGAAATACAATTAGTTTATATCAAATTGAATAATAATCTTTGTTACTTTTGTATCACGAATTGAGCCTTAATCATAAAACAAATGTTCTATAAAGAACTTAACACACAATACTCTTAATAAATTTGCCATGCTAAGCAAAGAACATTCATTGTATGGGATTTGTGTCCTGGAATATTTATTGTAGTTTTTTATTATTGTTGGTTTCTCGTCAAGCAACTGTTGAGCGAGTCAAAAAGGGAAGGCAAATTCGCCTTCGTATATCTTCTAATAATCAATCCTTTAGATATATTATATAATTTTCAATTATTGAATACAGGAACTAAAAGCCAGGCAAGTACTTTGTATTTTTTTGCTAGTATCAGTGCCCATTGAAACAATACATTGAACACAGTTGTCAATCATCGAAATACAAAATTCGGCGACAAACCATCTACTTTGGTACTGTATTAAACCAACCACATACATAAAACGATTGAACGATTGAACTCCAACAGATTAGTGGAAATCGGGGTCTCCTCGACCAGCTTCGTAGTTACGATAAATAGTGGCTATGAAATGCCTGGAAGATGTTGTAAATAAAAGCCATAACCAGAAAAGAGTATAAACATAGTCTGATATTCGTAAATTTGCAAAAAAATATGATATTTGTTTCTGAATGGTAATTCTATAAGAACGGCTACAATCAAACAATTAATCAATTATAACACAGAAGTAATCTGAAATTCATCATCCAAGCAAAAGTTAAATAAAATAAAATAAAATAAAATAACACTTGACATCAATGGTAGTGGGAAGAAATCACTTGAAACCAGGTAGACACACAATTAAAGTAATTGCGTTATATCTTCTATGTGAACGCTAGGTAGTCCGAGATGTTCATGTGGGCTTTTTCCCAGTGCTTATTATGAATAAAAGGTAGTCCTATTCGTATTTCGTCCCGGAGAACATCAATTAAAGCTTTGTTGCTCTATTGTATTCATTAACACAGGCTAGTACTAGCAGATTTTGTGAAATTTTTGAAAGACAATTTCATTCCATTAAATCGCAGATGGCGTTTTCGTTTCAGGACGGTGATAATGATGGAATAGGCGATCCGTTTTGTGCCAATGTAACCACTACTACTCTTGAAACTGTGTTCGAAATATTATTCACAGTAGATTTTGAACCCATGTATTTGACAAAAAGCTTCGAGGAGTTTGTATAAGCCAGCAGTTGAAAAGTATTTCCACGCAGAAATTGTGGCGGACGGGACTAGTTTCTCGCCCGTCTCTGGGATTGTCTTCCTCAGTTAACTAGTTTATTCCATTAAGTTCAAAAGATAAGAATTATATCATGACTAAAAGAGAAACGAGAAATTTCTCTTGCTCATCTAGTGTTTTAATACATGGTACTATGTTAAACGAGTATTCTTGGACTTCCTGGATGGCATATTAACCATAGTTTCTAAGCTACAGTGCTTTCCTGCTATTTGATACTGTTGTCTGTTAAGTTAATAATAGATAGAGAAGGCAAGTTATTTCGTTGTCCGTACAGTTATCGTATATTTTGTTTCTTGATATTATAATATTACATAGTACGCACCGTTGAACATGTTCCTATTGGTCATGTTATGAGGAAGAAACATGAGAAATCTCATATTTACATTGTGTTTAAAAAACATATTCGTACATTCAAACACACAATAGGAAATAAAAGATAAGAATTTTCATAATTTTAATAATTTCATAATGTTCATAATGTTGATAATGTTGATGATTTTCGGAATAAATTAAAGTATAATCCATTTTTAGAAGTCATAAAGTAAAGTACAGAAAGCAATCGGGTGGTTAAGAAAGATTTACAAAACCACGGCACAAGCAAAAATTGATAATAAGGATTGGAGCCATCTCCCTTCAATTACTCTAACACCAGCGTTATCTACAGGAGATATTGGAGGAACAGTGTTGGTGGTGGGTGGAATAGCGGTAGTTATTATTACAGTTTCGACTGGGTCTGTCGTGGGATTTGTACAAGTAACCAAGTCATCCTCAATTTTATCAGGGTTAGCACTCGTTGTCCACATTGTGGCACTGCCATCGATTCCAGTTGTAACTGAAACGCGTTTGAATTGGGCTTTCAGTATCACTTGGAGGTGAAGATGGACTTCCAACTTTTGAAATTGTTGTGGATGTTGTTTTGATTGCACTTGTCAAAACTGTGTTATATGCCTTGGTGGCAGTGGCAAGTGTAGCAGCTATTTCAGATGAAACGGTTACTCATAGTCGTAATAGTACCATCAAGTGCAAATTTTACCGTAACAGGATGGGAAGTTTGATCTTTTTCATTGCAAGTGGTGACTGGGGACTGTGGATTCTCAGTGACTGCGATCGTAGTTGGCTCTGTGACTTCGGTTGGAAAAACCGTAGAAGTTACCAAAGAAGCCGTCTCAATTGTTCTAGTTGTAACTGCTGTGATGGGAACATATGTCGAAACGACAATGTTGGTGGTAAGATAAGTTGGAACCACGATCGCGGTTCCTGTGCGGTAGGTCATAGATCCGGATTTGCTGGTTATGAAGGTTGTACTAGTAGAGAGCAATGAATTGGTTGTGTCTGCCGTGGTAACAGTTGTTCTGGTAGTTTGTTGACATGGTAGTAATAGGAATAGTTGGAATTGATATGTCCTTATTGACTGTGGTTGCTGTTGTGGCAGATGTTTCCGTGATTGTCTTTGTTAACACAGTAGTTGCTGTTACAACTCTGGAACCTGAATTTGAAGAACTGTATCTCGAGGATATTTTTGAGATGACAGTTGCGACGATCTTTCTGGGTGTTGAGTGCGAGTAGTGTAGCTACTGGGTGGGTGATTCAGATAACTCAGAAGATTTTGGGTCTGGTGCTGCTGTTTCAGGTTATGGGATAGTCGATTTGGATGTTTCCGGACTGGTAGAGACTGGATACACCGAAGTTGAATATGATTCTCCCGAATAAGTTGATTCTAAATTTTCTGTAGGTGAATACGGGAGATGAGACGACGAAATCATCTTCTGTTGAAGTTTGAGCGGAATCTGGGTTATCACTGGATTGTCGGTAAGTATTGCTTGTTAATTTAGTTTTAGAAGTGAAAGTTTCGGACTGGGTGGCTTTGCTTTGTGTGATAATAGTTTCCTCTGAGCTGCCAGTGGACGGTTCTGGAGAGATTTCTGTGTTGCTTTCGGTGTTGGACTATGATGCATCTGATTCGCTAGTTGGTCCTTGTGGGTCTAAACTTGATAATTCTGGTTCAAAACTGGACTCTTTGGATGGGGATTCTTGAGTAGTACTTGCCTCTAAAATGGTAGTCTCTGCGAATTGACTGGTGGTCACTGGTTCATTGCTTAATAGATGTGTCTCCAAAGTTGACGATTCGGGTTCTATAGTAGAAGATTCAAGTTGTATTGTAGACGATTCAGGTTCGATTGCAGATGATTCTGTGTCAGTAGTGGATGATTCTGCCATAAAGCTAGATAATTCTGAATCTATGCTGGTAGTTTCGGAAACAGTACTGGCTGGTTCGGGAAATGTACTGGTTTCAGAATCAAGTGCAGTTGATCGGGACTCTTCTTCACTTGTGACGACAGGCAGGATTTCGGAAGTTTCTAATAGAACAGTAGATGATTCAATCTCGGTAGAATTCACTGGTTCAGCTGTGGATGTCTCCAGTGGTACAGTGGAAGTTTCCTCTTCGGAAATTGGAACCATTGTGGTCACTTCAAGTTCCAAAGATGTCGTTGCGGGGGCTAAGCTTGTAGTGTCTTGTGGATCGGTGGTAGAAGTTTTTATGGTTCATCTGTGGTTGTTGATTCAGTGATGTCGCTAGAAGTTAGATATGGATCAAGGCTTGGTGTTGAATAGGAAGGTTCCGAGGTTGGCTCAGGTAATAAGGAATAGTAGTCCTTACGTCATTGGTCATGGTAATAATGAATGTTCTGGTAAGGTCACTGTATGTTTCGGTTACGATTTCGGGGGTACAATATCGACCAAGGATAGATTAGGAAAACTCACACTCACAGCTGCATTTATTCGCATCATCAGGGATGTCCCATTTATAGGTTAAGCTTACTGACCCATCCTCTAAGTCACAATAGTGGAATTTTTCTTGATCATAGCCGGAACCGATATCGAATTGAATTTTTCTCCCACCAGTGGAGCTAACGGTTAATATCGGATCAAGATATAGTAAGTCGGTAATAGTTATGCTTAAAACTATCAGGTTGTCCTTTCCATATCCAGCAAGTTTAAATTGATTACTTGCTCTTGTGTAGAGGAATTTTGAACTTGAAGCAAGACACACTAACGATTTTGCCAGCCCACTACTTTGAAAAGTAGAATTGAATAACGATATACATCCAGTTTGTGGATTTTCAGTATTATATCGATATATAAGGTTCAAGAGAGAATCTTTAATGCAAATTTGGCCTTTGTTTTGAAGAAAAGAAATTTGAATTTGGCTCATTCTAGTATCACCCAAAACATATATGATTCCCAGATCGAAGTTTTTTATGTCGTTAGAATTTGAATAATCCACGTTTGTCAAGACATTTAGACCATAATTCCTCCATTCATTGTAGAACCCATAACCAGTAGTTTCCAGATAAGAAATCAAATATAAGGACCCCTCATTGTTTAGTTTAAGAGCAAACGCTGAACTAGCATATCCTTGGAAGCATCTGCCATAATACAACTGACCAGAGGGCCTTATATCGAAATTAGACAGTCCTGCTGTGGCATTAACTAAGGATAGTGTCAAATTAACGGTATACCCATCAGGATCTGGTATTCTGCCACCAACAATAAGTGGCTCTTTTATAACTACGACGGCGTTGGACGTTGTTAGCAATAGTATTAAATTTAGTAACGTAAAATATAAATAGCGAATCATTGTGTCAATCTAACTTGAAAGTGTTTATGTTAAAAAGATTGACATACTGACTGTTTGCTGAAAAGTTATAATAATGAACAGAGTGGGAAGAAAATACCGTAGCAGCAATGGCGGGATCACGAATCAAAATTGTACATGTTGATGTAATGTAAATATTTTTTATCTTGAAATTGGCTGCAAACAAAAATAATTGTCAAAACTAGAAGAAACATTTACAAAATTAGGCAGTTGCAAAAAAATTAGTAACAATATAAATAATAAATCATTGACCAATCAATAATGCATGACATACGAGGATTAGAGAAGAAAATTATTATTATTATAAACAATGCATCCACTGACTGATTCCTTTGTCTAAAAACGACAACCTGCTTGTGTTATATAATATTGTATTTTCACTCGCAAACAAATGCCAATTGACTGCATGATCGTGCGCAGCCGAATGTTTTTTGGAAGAAAGTATTCAATTTCTTACATTTTTTGCCCTAATGAAGTTATACCACAAATGTAATACCTACGTGATCTAAATGAAAACATAATATATCTAATAAATGGAAGTAGAGAAAAAGAAAAAAAAAGAAAGAAGTATAAAATAATAATATAAGATGATGTCAAATAGAAAAGATAAACATCCAGTCGAAGGACTCTTGTAGCACGTGACCGCGAACAAATCGTCACTGCTGGTGCAGTATGACATCAATTGGTCACTCAGAAAGCTGCCAGTAATGCAGGGATTGGATAAAACGCGAGCTGGTCACTCAGTAATGAGCAGGGCTTCTATGAGCCAGTTCTAGGAGGGCTGACTTCAATATAAAAGGAATAGGATTTCTGCCAGAGAAACTAGAGATTAGAATATCTCTTGTAAGTAAGTAATAAATAAGCAACAAATCTAAGTATAAGTTACAAACCACATTATAAGCGTAATATCTATTGTCTACTATGTTACATACACCAGCATATCCATACGCCTTTGAGCCAAACCTCCAACAATAATATACTATCTGTAGACAATGACCTTATGAAACGAAGAATTAGCCATAGATAATAATCTATCCATGCTCGTAATTCTACTGTTTATACCAGTTCATCATTTCTCTACTAAATACCATTATATTGGCCTGAATCAAGTCTGAATTATTTAACTTCTCGAAAAAATGTATCTTTCACCCAAAAGCCACCCAAATCCACAAAAATTCATAACCTTAGATCTGCTAGGTGGTGTTGTAAATACCCTCAACATGTTCCTAATATAAGTTGTGCCCTTACGGCACCATGACCTGCTCTTGTTCAACATTTCGATAACTTGTTATATTATAAATTTCCGTTTTAAGCCTTTGGTATTTTCAAATATTAATGTTCCTACCCCATAAGGTATTTTATATTATTCTTAGATCATTTCATAATGATGGAAGGAAATACCTCATTAATCGATACTTACTTACTTTCTATCCTACTTGTTTCAGTAAAGTATGCTAAGTAAGAAGTACGACAAAAATAGACCGGGCCTGTGTTATTAGGTTATAAATTCTTATACCTATTCGCTCCGATGGAATAAGAACGTATAAGTTGTGAACTTCACTTCGTATAGTGTTAGATATTTGCTGTATAAATTAATGGTTGGAATAGTTCGTAATTGTTCAAAGGTTTTTACACCCTCGGAAACCAACTGGTTATAACCTAAAAATCAAGATTTGGTAGACCTTGCTACCCTCTTAAAATAATCAGTTTCTATTGAACATGATTCAGGGTCAGCAACGGGAGGTCTCCTGGTTAATGGTTATTTTTTTGTTGTTGTGTTTAATAAGAGCATAATTAGTATTCCTTATTCCCTTTGACTTATCTAGTTAGGCAAAAGCAATGAGAAAAAAAACACACTTAAACAGTTCAGGCGATTAATGAAATATCAAAATCAATGACGACTACGTTAAATTGAGAAATCAATTGCTATGTGGATTGTCAAACATGAGGGAGACCCATTTGGAGGTATGTACATCCTCATTACTCAACATGCCCATCCACTAATTACTAACACCAATATCTAGAAATCCGATGTCTCACATCAAATTCCAAATACATAATTGGCCGAGACGCAGATGTTGATATTTCATTCCACAGCGCCAAGGCATCGAGACACCAAATTGAACTAATAACCGGACCCTCTACCACAGCAATAACATCCCTAACTATCCGAATATTATCTCGTGCGAAAACTAAAATAAATGATGAATGGTATAAACTAGAAAAGGGTGAATCGCCACGCGATTTCAATTTCACAAATCTGAAAAAAATCACAATTGAAAGTGTATCAAAAGAACCGGAGGAGGCAGATACACCCATCATTCTAGAATGGCGGGAGTTTAATTTATACCCATGGAGTGAATCGTCAATATTGGACGCTATTAGGGATTTAATTGACCTAAGAATTGTCGATGACGTATCTACAGCAACACATTATTTCACAAACAAAGAGATTGATGATTATACATTTAAAATAGCAGTATTAAGGGGTATACCAGTGTTGAACAACAAATTGTTTCAGGTCATGTTGGAACAACCTCAGAATGTAAATGTATGGTTGTTGGATGTGGAGCATAAGAAATATTTACCTGGTGGGGATGAGCAATTGTTACCCAATGCAAACCGGAAAACGTTGTTAGATTCTCACATCGTATTTTCAGTAAGGAAGATACCCTGGTTGAGTACGACCATAATTGATTCAAATGGAGATATAGCGCGACAGATTATGGCAAAACTAACAAAGCCAGAGTTTGTCGTTATTAGTGATAAAGAAATTCCCGGATTACGTACTGTGACAGAGCAGGAGATTTGGCATGCATTAAAGGAATATTCCTTAGAAAATTTAAAAATTAACACTAAAGATCAGCTAGACGCACCCCCACTACAACCACTATCTCCTTCTCCAGTCTACCGTCCTGCTCCTGTTACTGCCCCATCGCAACAGGAAGATACAGTCGTTCCAAGCAAAAGATCCATAACTCCAGAAGAAACACCAACAGCACGTCCAAGCGCACGTAAAAGAAGAAAATATGAAAAAGTTGATAAATTGCATTTCTTTAGTTTGGCGACTCCACAAAGTGATTCAGGCTCCCAGATATTGGATGGAAAGGGTAGCGAACAGGATCTGGTGGTCTCGGAAACTTCACAGAAACCACAATCCATGGCGGAAGAAGAAGATACCAATAGTGGTACAGCAGAAATCGATGAAACTCTTGCACACAGAGAACCTTCTCCTATTGTTGAGACAGTTGTTGATATTTCGGAAAATGAGGAAACTAGGGTGTCAAACAAACGTGTGGCGGAAGAGAGTGAGGTGAGTAGGCCCACTAAGATTCCTAAATTTACTCCCAAAGTATCATTAGTGGATGCCATTAAGCAAGCCCGAGCTAAATCGATCAAAAACATAAATGAAGAACTCGGGATTTCAGAATACAATGAAAATAAAGAGAATGACCAGCAGAAGGAGAAAGAACTACGAGAAAACCTATCAAACTTGGCAATTGTAGAAGTTGTTGACATTTCTATTCGTTCTAAGCCATTACAATCTACAAATGATATTCCCGATAAATATAAAGGTCGTAAAAATTTCAAAAAGTTTCAAAAGAATATACCTATAAAATCCAAGTTCGCAAGAACGTTTGTTCCGTTAGAAACAGTGTCTGTAGATAATGAAGTTGAATTTTGTGATCTGACTCGAAAACCACATCGTGAACATAATCTAGCTGCTGAATTCGATGTGTTTATGGGAGAAGTCAAGGGATTTTCTCCGGAAGAGCCAGCATTATTCGTGCAAGAGTCGTCAGATTCTGACACTGATGAGCAGCTGATGCCCAACGAGATTCCTCGAAGACCTAGAAGCGTGAACAATGGATGGGATAGAATTCACAATACTCATGCTGATGACGATGATGACGATGATGATGATGATCAACCTAGATTTGGTTTTAGTAGACGTAGATAGGTTCATATAATACCGCAAAAACCTAATCTTCTGAAATAGGTAAGGTGAGTCTGTAGATAATTCTGAGGAATATGACCAAATGGCAATAGTGAAAAATCTTTAACTATGCACATTTCGTTATCTCCGGTAATACAATCAACCACTTGTTCAAGTTTGGGATTTTGTTCCCCGGCAGAACAATTTACATATATCTGATTATCAAATTGATGATAAGTATCCATCATATTACTTGTTGGAACAATGGTTACGATGTCATCTTTATGTATAACACGTAAATACTTCCTATCAAACTTTCCATGCCTAGCTTTTTTTTCACTTCCCAATACTGAGTCTGCCCATTCACTGAATTGTTTATTTCCAACTAAGGGTTGTCCAAACGTGAGTAATGTTAACTTATCATATCCTAAATCAAGATAATGTAAACCTAAGAACACTGCAATGCTTCCTCCTAATGAATGACCCAAAATGACCAATTCATAATCCTCCGTTTCTTTGTTGATCTGTAACTCTTCAATTATATATTGATGTAATATCGTTAATGTTCTTGCGTAATAATCATAGAATCCTTTGTGTACTCTACATTGATGACCACAAAAAGGTAGGGCTATTCCAGGGTTGGAATAGCTTATCATATCAACCTTCAAATCAGCAAAAGTATCAGTTACAGATTTCGTACCCCTCAAGGAAACAATAACTGTTTTTTTCCGTCGGGAGAGATTGTAGTTAAATATATCTTCATAAGTTGTGGCAATGTATCCTGCAACGGAATCCTCAAAATACCACTGGAAAACAACTGTCATATTGGGGAACTTTTTCTCGCAGTCTAAAGCACATTTAAAAGGAGGTTCGATCTTACGAATGGGTGAGATACAATATGATATGTCGATGAGATGGGAATAAGTGAATAGATTAGCATATATCGCTGAATCGATTGGTTGTATACATGATGGTGTGTGTGTAATGGGAGGTGGACCAAATTGAATCGAATCTTGAAGAACCAAGTTAGGAAACGAAACAACTGTATTTAGTATTAATGTTAAAATAAATATTAGACTATATAGCCAATGCATTAGTCTTCCTTGTGAAGTTGAAGTTGATTTTAAGGGTACACAAGAAAGAGAATAATTGGTTCACTCATTGTCTTCACTCAATATCGTCAGCATCGGGTTTTTTTCTTTCTTTGTGGGGGTGGGGAACCAAACGGTCATTCCTCGACAAAGTTGCACAATGGCACCAATTTGCAACTTATTCGAATTCATCAATCATATTCAGGTCTAATGAATTAAGGAAAGTAATAACAACCTTTGCCAAACCCACACCCAGGCAAACAGCTGAAAGTATGAACCAATTCCTCACTATCCATTTAAATAGACATATCGGAAACAATCGTATTAATCTCCTGAACAATGGTTGGAAGATTATGAATGCAGTCAATATAAACATAATCACCAAAACATTATATCCAAATTGAAAGGTTTTGTTAAACATATCAATGTATACGATTGCATGCTGATGAATTATATTAGGGAGATTTTTTATATTGCGACCTATTGATTGAGTAAGATTCAATCCTGTTTCGAGGAGTGTTCTTACCCAATTCATCATGCTAACTGCTTTGTAAAGCTGGTTGTTGATTTCATATATGGCTCTTTCGGTCTCATTGATTTTGATATCCAACTTGGATATGGATTTATTAAACACTTCTTCAAACGCTGTAATTGTATTCCCCATAGCTAAGGTTAATACTTTGGTAAATTTGTCACAAATATCCTGAAGTATCAACGAGCTTTGATTATCGATATAGTCTCTCTGTAAAAGGTAATCATCTACTGAATCTTTGATCAAGTTATTCAAAGAAAGAAGAGTGAGTTCTGAAAATTGTAATTGATTATGAAGATCATTTGCCATTTGTTGTGATGATTTCCACATTTCAGTAGATTTCAAATGCAAATCATTCATTTTGTTTAATATATGTTCTGATTGATGACTGATTTTTTGATTAACTTCCATAACTTCAATTTGTTGGGACTTGATTTCACCTTCTTGGTGAATCATAATTTCGTGCATTTCCTTAATCTCATCGGTAAAATAGACTAAATGTTGCTGCATCTCGTGTATGTTTGTATTAACTCCATTATATGTATCTCCGAGTATAAACAAAGCATTATGTAAAGAGTCCTGAAGATTTTCTCGAAACGAATCCACCGTCTGACTCATTTGCTCCTTCTGCTGGACTTTTTCTTCCAAAATCTCATCGATAATTACCAACATAGAATCAAACTTCTTCTTTAAATTCTCTTGCATCTCTTCACTAAACTTCTGAGAAGTTGCCATTTCATTAACCAATCTCCGATATATATCAGTTATGTTTTCATACACGGCCAATATCTGATCTTTTTCAAACGGTAAACTAGCCTGATGACAGATATTCTTTAACTCGCGATAATTCCCACTAAATGTAGTCCAATACTGTGGCGACTTCTCCAAAGCTTGAATGCAACTTTCAACTTCCAATTTCCGGATATTAACAGCGCAAGCTAGTGGATAATCTATACCTGAATTTTCAAACTCACAGATTGATAATTCAACAGCAACTTCACGTTGTTGATGTGGTGTTATAGTTTCTATTCCTTCTAAGGCGCATTGTGGGAGGATTGAGTTTAATGCTTTTCTAGTACAATCACTTCTACAGGTTGTCAAATACTTGAAATTATCAGCAATGATAAGATTGCCCTTGTGCAGTCTTGCGGGTCGCAAGAATAGGTATGTTACTAAAAATTTGTAATAATTGAGGTTCATATCAGTCTTATGTTATTAGGAAGTATATTTCTATTGCAAAAGTGTTGAACCTCTTGTTTCTTGAATCTTTCGTTCCTTATTTGCATGGGTGTATATATATATATATATAAAAGATAATTTGCAGCTAATTGAAACATATTTGAAACATTGTTTGACAATTGGTAGCACCGCGCTACTCAAGTTCCTTGTGGTTATGAATAACATAGGAAATTTGTCGATATAACACTTCTATCACTAAGTAAAATCTTTCTCGTGAGTGAATATTATTATTATCAGCTATATGTGTATAACTTCCAACAGCTTCATAATCAATCTATACCTTGATGGTTGATGGTTCGTGAGAAATCACCAAAAAAAATAGAGAAAAAATAAATTGAAAAATTTCGTTGAGGTTTTCCTAATAAAGGAAAGTTCACATATTGTACAACAATGATAAACTCTTCTGTAAGGACATCTATACGACTCATACCCCAACGAGCATATCTGAAAGCAGACTCCTTCCCTCAGTTTTTACCAAACGAGCCTAGACACATATTCGAACAAGAAAAGCTCACTCCTGAGGAGAATCGAGCAGCGATACCTCCAAGACCATCGTTTGAAGGTAACACCAAGTATGTGCATACCATGTTAAATCCTGATGAAGTAGCTGATTTGGTCACCAAGTTGAATACTGTTGATATTATGGTTTCAAGGTTTTCTAAAACTGTACCCACTGTTTTATTTGGTGATGTTAAGCATACAGTTATTCCAAAAGATCCCGCAAAAAATATTGAACCTTTGATGATGCCATATATGAATGTTGCTCTTAGTTGGGCAAAATTATTTAATAATCAAATAAAGCCTTTATCCGACCTTGATTCTCGTCATGAAATATATTTCCGTTCTACTAAAGCATTAAAGGAACGTTTGGATCCAATCTATGAAGCATGTGAAGATTATGCTGAGTTTTTTGAAAAAGTTGAAGCATTTAAGAATTCTCAAGAGATCTTACTTGGAAAATTACATCCACATCAGATAGGTTCATTGATAGTTGTGGAAACTGCGACTCTGTATATCCTTAGTCGTGAAGATATTCGCCTGGATTTCGCAAAGTTGACAAAGTTCATTTCGTTTATTCATGAAAATATAGACTCGTTTACAGTTAAAGGATTATATGAAGCGTTGGAACAAGTCTCAGCGATAGTTCATCAATTAGGCGTTCAATCTGGATTACAATCGTTCGCCAGTTTGATTAGATCAACGAGTGAATTCCATGCCGATGCACTTTCTAAATTTCAACCAACTACTTTGGATAATTTAGCTTGTATCTTAATAAAATCAGGTGATGTGAAGTTAGGCCTTGAAATTTTAAAATCACTAGTCGAATTTCGCCGTATTTGTCCTTCTGAAAGAACGTTAGGTGCTGTATTTGAATGCTTCAAAGGTAACGAGAATAAGGAAGACGTTATTAGGGAATTAGGATTTTTGAAATCTGCAATTTTCCATAGAGGTGTTGATCTCAACTCGTTTGAATTATTGCTTAATTCTGTTAGAGATTGGTATGACCTTGATAAATTATTACAGTTGTCATATGAGAAAAAGCAAGTTCTTGAAGCTTTCCAAGTACAAATCTTCCAAAAGTTAAAGCAATTTCAAGACGCTCATGGGTTTTTGCCAGATTCTTATAGACGCTTACAATTAGCGCAATTAGTAAGAGTATTAAAACTGAAGAAAGTCAGGTTGAATGAACAATTGTTAGAGTTCCTCAAAGTTGAGTTTACTTCGTTAAAAGATACGGTCAACTTGGTTGAAATGAGCAATTATTATATATATACCTGTAAATAAATTATAGACTTTTAAGATCATTCATCGTAGATTCCGTAATGGAATTGAATCCTGAAACTGCTCAACGTTTGAATTTATAGAAAACTCTCCATCATCATTAAACGGCGACCGCTCCTCGCTACCCGTCGTATCCTGATCCGACCTTCTTCTATCCGCGCCATTTTGATTATCTTTGTTGTTGTGAGTAGTGCTGTAGAAGCCATTGGTAAACACAAAAAAACCATCATCACTTGAATTATCATTCCAACCAAAATGATCAATTGCATTTTTCCTCATCATTCTCATATCGTCATTCACGTAATTCTGATTATCATCGTCATCAAAGAATTTCCGAGTAGTTATTGTTCGTTTCAAAAAACATAGTATTGATGTGGTTAATGCCATCAGGACAATCGGAATTAATTGAAGCCAACCTACATAACTCAAATGAGGAGTGAATAATAAAATATCGGCAAGGAATGCAAGTAGCGTAGTCAAAAATGAGAATAGTGTCATAACCAACATAAGATTAAAATATGGTGTCAAATCCCGTTTCTTAAATCGTGCCTCGCCAACACCATCGTCAACTTCGTCTCTTAACTTAACTGAAATTTTTTGATCAAGATAATCAATCGCCAACAATAATATAATCACCGCTATTAAGATACTCGAAAAACAAAATGCCAATACATGAACCACTAATAGTTTTGAAATGGAATAAGTCACTTGTGAAGGCAACACTACCCCACCATCATATCCAAAATCAGAATTATCCATGACATCAGAATAAGTAGCATTCAATGGTGGATATCCTATTTTTGGATGGGAGCATGCTCTTTCCCGTAGATCACATATCCCAAAAACTCCATATTTGACATCCATAAAGTATGATAAATATATGTTTGAATCTGGTGACGTGATAGGGACAGATATAACTGGTAATAATTGTATTACCCAACACACGGCAACCAATCCTAATAACCCAAGGAGTGGCTTATACATAGTTGATAATAAATAATAAATGCTATAACTAAATCACAGTCTCATATCATTCAACGAAAATGATTCTCAGCACAAATAAACGCCTTTGTAATCTCTTTGAACGTTTTCAATGTTATATTCAACCAGAGATCCAAAATGGGATGATTTGGATTTATCTTTTCTTGGTGGTCACGTGAACCCAATACATGGTAGCTCTGTTGCTTTGGCCCAAATAAACATACATTAGAACACATCAATGTAAAATCAATTTTGGTCTAGTGATTCTTTCTCAGAAGTACAGGAAGTCTTTGGAGCTTTTACTTAAGTTCAATTTATTTTCTTAGAAGTGTTTCCCTTGATATTGTTCGAATTCAATGCAATGGAAAACACGAACCCACCAGAAGAAATGAAGAAAGAGCTAATCAAAAGAATTGGGCTAGTTCTTTATTGTTCAAATTGTACTAACTGCCGTTTCCTCACTGAAGCTTCACTTCTGATCCCATCGAACCGATGTATTTCTCAGTCAAAGTCCCACCCATTTGATATCACGTGATGTGTCATCATAGCGTCAAATTAGATTCGATTTCCTAATTGGGAAATCATTGGAGTCATAAATTTTCACTCCTTATCAAAACCATGAAGAGTATTTCAAGATTAGTGCTATCAATCATAGTCATATTGTTGTCCTATATCTCCTTACGAAGCCTATACCTCACTCGGACAACAATTAGAACATTTTCAGCTATGTCTTCCATCAATACATCGCATCCTTATCAGAAAGAACTCGAAATCGCTACATTGGCTGTTAAAAGAGCATCAATCTTAACAAAAAAATTGAGCGATTCGATTCAATCTCTTCATAAATCAGGAACAATTACCAAGGATGATAAATCTCCTGTCACTGTTGGTGATTTCGCATCGCAAGCGATTGTTAATTATGCAATTGGGTTAAATTTCCCAGCCGATGAAATTGTAGGTGAAGAAGATTCTGAAAGTCTTAGAGCTGATGATGGGGAAGAAATAAGTACCAAAATCTTGCAGTTAATTAGAAAAGTTCAAGCTGAAACTTCTTCTTACGATGATAGATTAGGTCAATTGGATAGTATTGAACAAGTATATAAAAGCATTGATAAAGGAAATTCTCAGGGTGGTTCCGAGGGAAGATTCTGGGCTTTGGATCCAATTGATGGAACCAAGGGGTTCCTTAGAGGTGATCAATTTGCTGTATGTTTAGCTCTTATTGAAAATGGAAAGGTTGTATTGGGAGTTATTGGTTGTCCTAATTTAGCAGAAACTATTGTTTCAAATCAAGAGGGATCGGGAACAGTAGGTGGGTTGTATTCAGCTATTAAAGGTGTCGGAGCATATTATTCTCCATTGTTCGCTGCTTCTGAATTCGTCCCATTATCTGAACAAAAGCGCATCTCGATGACTTCCCATACTTCTCCGGAACAGCTAAAGGTCGTTGAGGGTGTAGAAAAGGGACATTCATCTCATTCCACTCAAGCTGAGATTAAACAAAAATTGGGATTCAATCCAGATACTGTCTCCCAACAAACCATTAACTTGGATTCTCAAGTCAAGTACTGTGTATTAGCCAGTGGGCAAGCAGATATTTATTTGAGATTACCAGTGAGCGATACCTATCGCGAAAAAATTTGGGATCATGCCGCTGGGAATGTATTAATTTACGAAAGTGGTGGTCAAGTCGGTGATATTAATGGAGCCCCGCTTAATTTTGGTACGGGTAGAACCTTACAATCTAAAGGTGTTATCGCTAGTAATAAACAAATATTTGATAATGTTATCAATGCAGTTCAAGAAGTTTTAAATTAAAAGGAAGTCTATAGATCTATTGGTGTAAACTATATATAAGTATTATTCGTTAACGTTTACTTTGTGTCCTCCAATGATGTGTGGAGCTATTTCTTGTAGCCATGATAATTCGATCGCCGAACAATTTCTGGCATACCCTTTCATAGTGTAGACATATTCGATATACATAATTGCATCCAAGTTTGGTTTTCCGAACAAATTTGACGATGGATGAATACTAATAAGCTGACCGGTGTTGAAAGTTCTAAATGATCTGTCTGGCATACCTACGGCTGTGTTAGTGATGAAACCCTTTAAGAAAGATTTCAAAATAGCTGGAATGTTTAAAGAACCTTTTACGTCTAGCTTATCATCGTCACCATGTTTGTCGTCAAATTGTTCCTTTAATTTGGACAACTCTGCTTCTCGCTCTTCTTGACTCAAGTTATCATCTTGTCTAATGGTAGCCATCATATAGTCTTTCAATTGATTTCTTACCTTGATTACATTCTTAAATCCTTTGAAACTAAAATGCAAATCATTACACCAAGCTTTACATTCAGCACCACTATTCTCATACAACTCTTTGAAATTCTGGAAATATTCATATACAGAGATCAAATCACCGTGTTTGCCACCTAATGGACAATAACTTCTTCTCTTGAAATTTACATCATCCCTAGATTCTCCAGTGACGTTAAGAATCAAATTATCAACTGACAAACATGATACAATATCCACTACCGCACCCAACACACCAAACTCGCTCGCAGTTAATAGCACGACCGATAATTGAGGTTGAAGTGGCAAGATCGACATCTTGTACCCCAACGGAGTAATTTTTCCCAGATCATTCAAAGCTCCTAACATATATAACGAATTCAATGCGGATAAGATTGCTTCCTGCCCAGGAAATTCCAACCATGTCCAATTCAACAAATCATCGATACCCAATTTCTTTAATGTTAAAATTGGCAATATTATATCATTTCTCTTGATTTCAGATTCTTGCTGTTTAGGCAAGCTAGAATAGATTGATTCTGGATATAATCTAAAAACTTTCCCTGGGGATTCTCTACCAGCTCTACCAGCTCTTTGCCTAGCTGAAGCCTGTGAGATTGGTGTTGTTAGTAATGTTGAAAGACCAAGATTGTGTTTCCAGACTTTTACCTTTCTCAAACCGGAATCAATCACGTATTTGACTCCGGGGACTGTGATGGAAGTTTCAGCAATATTGGTGGCTAAGATGACTTTTCTTCTTCTTGCGGGCAATTTCTCAAAAATTTTGGATTGTTGAGCTGGCGAAAGTGCTGCATAGAGGGGTAATGGAACAATCACTGGTGCTTGTTTAGGAAGTTGGGGTGAGATTGTTTCTAAAACATTTACACAATTGTCGATTTCTTCCTGACCAGCTAAGAAACATAGTATATCACCCTCAGGTTCATTCATGTTCACTTGGATAACTGTTCTGATCATGGTATCAACGATATCTTCACTGTCTTCACTAGTTAGATAAAGTTGTGTGACGGGATACATTTTCCCTTCGATAAATAATATTGGTGCATTATTGAAGAATCGGCTAAACAATTCAGCGTTCAAAGTGGCAGACATAACCACAATCTTTAAATCATCTCTATCACCACTTTCGATCAAAGACTTTAAAAACCCCATTATCAAATCAGTCAAGATGGTTCTTTCATGTGCTTCGTCCAATATAATGGTTCCATACTTCATGAGCTTGTTATCCAACATGATCTCTCTTAGCAACATACCATCAGTCAAATACTTCAACTTTGTAGTCTTGTGATGTGTCATATTAGTGAAACGAACCTGATACCCAACCTCATGACCCAATTTGCATCCATATTCTTCACTAACTCTTGCAGCCAAGGAAGCAGCAGCCACTCTTCTAGGTTGTGTAACCCCTATCATTTGTCCCTTTGGCACATTCGACATTAAGAATTGTGGGATTTGGGTAGATTTCCCGGACCCTGTTTCCCCAATTATAATGGTTACTTGATTGTTGGAGATGTATGAGATGATTTTATCACGATGCTGGAAAATCGGCAATGACTTTCGCACTTCTAAGAGTTCAGCTGCTCTTTCTGAAAGAGCTTGAGACTGTTGGCGGTCGGGTATATTGAATTTGGTGTTAGTGTACATATCATCATCTGAATCTTGATCTTCAGGGTCATGGAATTTAACAGTTTTGTTGCCGTTCTTGTGCTTATGATGATTGTATTTAGCATGTGCACGCTTGAGTTTATTATCATCGAGTTTATGCCTGGTGTCGACATGTCTAGTCTCATCGTGCTTATGTTTAGTGTCATCGTGCTTATGTTTATGCTTATGTGCATGACTGTGATCATGATGATGATCATGATGATGGTTCTTAGGATGATCTACTTCTCCTATAACTTTCTCTTCTTCTATTTGATCTATATTAGGCACCTCGCCATTAGTATCAACTCTCGCATTGTCTACCTCATTATCAAACTTTATTTTCTTGTTCTGTCTCTTTTGTTCATCGCTAACTTCTTGATGATTAGCAACTTCTGGTTCTTGTTCTAAAATTTCTTGTGGTTGTTGCTTGTTCTTATTTCTTCTTCTTTTCCTTTTTTGGTTACCGTTCTGGTTATGAACATCAAATGCTATTTGTTCTGACATTTCTGTGTTGATTCTACCGAGATCGCTCTAACTTCAGGTATAATTATATCTTGGAAGTTGCGATGAGTAACGATGGGCTATTTATTGTTTTTTTTGGTTAATGCTACCATATGAACGCGCTGCCAATTGAAAATTGAAAAATTTCATTTAACCTATAAAATACTCACCATTATTTATCCAATCTAAGCAATTAACATCACCACCAATTAAGCAATGCTTAGGAAAGTTCAACTCAGCAGAAACACGTCTACTGTTTCACTTATCTTGCGTAGATTTAATTCTGCTACTACCACTCGAGATACAGTTACAATCATTCCAACGGTTTATGAACTCACCACTTCCAAGAATGTTGAAGCAGAAACTGTGTCATCATTATTAGCATATCTCAAATCACGCCATCTTGTAGAATCACATACTAATGAACAATTATTTGAACTAACCAAACCTGGCAGCCCCCAAAAATTTAAATTATATTGTGGTGCAGATCCTCTGGCACCAAGTCTTCACCTTGGGAACTTATTGCCACTTATGATTCTACTCCATTTCAATCTCAGAGGAAACGATGTTGTGGGAATTATTGGTGGTGCAACTGGACAAATTGGTGATCCAAGTGGACGTACTACTGAACGAAGCCAGATGAAATCTCAAACTCGTGAAGATAATGTCGTTAAAATCCAATCACAACTTCAAAACTTCTTAACCAATGGTGTGGAATATGCCAAATCTAGATCATTCCCACAAAAAGGTCAAGCTAATATTGAAATCATGAACAATCGTACTTGGTGGGCACCTATCAAAATGTTAGATTTCTTGGCTGATTACGGACGTTTTATTCGTATTTCAGCCATGTTGTCTCGTGATTCAATTTCATCAAGACTTGAAAATACCGATGGTGGTGGTCTTGGTTTCAATGAATTCACTTACCAAATCCTTCAAGCTTATGATTTCTGGCATCTCCATCGCCACCATGGTGTTAATCTTCAAGTTGGTGGAAATGATCAATGGGGAAACATTACTGCTGGGATCGATTTGATTACCAGACTTCAACGTCACTATGGATTAAAACAGGAAATGACATATGGTATCACGGTGCCCTTATTGACTACTCCTACTGGAGAAAAATTTGGAAAATCCGCAGGAAACGCGGTTTTTATTGATGGAAGCATGACAACTCCATATCAAATGTATCAATATTTTATTCATACTCCTGATGAAATGGTGGAAAAACTACTCAAGATTTTTACATTGTTGCCATTATCAGTCATCGAAGATGAAATTATACCTCGTCATGAACTGGATCCTGGTCTCAGATTGGCTCAAAGAGTGTTAGCCAGAGAAGTTGTTGATTTGATTCATGGAGTTGGAACCGGTGATGAAATGGCATTCGTTACTGGGTTCTTATTCCCAACCCCTGATCAGCCATATAATGATGTTGTCAGCGCTGATAAATTAATACAAGTTTTCAGAAAATCAGGTATTTTGGTGACGATCAAACTTGACGAATTGGAACCAGAAATTAGCTTGAGTAAATTGTTAGCAAAGATCGCTGGTAAGTCTAATCGTGAGATGAGAAGATTGATTAGTGCAGGTGGGGTCTATTTGGGCCTTGATAGAGATCAATTCCAAGATCCTGACGATGTTGTATTGTTTGATCCTGAAAATCATTTGATTGAAAATAAGTTGATGTTGGTTAGAGTAGGTAAACAAAACTACTTTGTGGTTGAATTTGTATAAAGAAATTAGAGTATGAATATTGTGTATAGAAAATGAAAACAATCGTTTGTATATATATCTATCATTGTTCCATTTTATACTGGAATTCTAAGCAATAGTCATCGGGACAATCGACATGACCAATAGAGGGATATTCTTCAAGTAACCTCAAGAGATTTTTATTGCTGCCAAAATAGACCCAATCCCAACTTTGAGGCTCCTTCCTGGAATACACCTATAAACTATCAGTTAAGTATTTAAACACTGACATATCTAAGAGAACAAACTTAATCACATCAACCAGTTTCAAACGTGTTTGGCTCTTCCTCGGATAATTCTTTTCAATCGAGGCGCTACCAACTTTTTATACCCCAACGATAGGAGGGCGTGTGGCGTAGTTGGTAGCGCGTTCGCTTAGCATGCGAAAGGTCTCCGGTTCGACTCCGGACTCGTCCATTTTTGAATTTCATTTTTAAATCCTACTATATTTTTATTGTTTGTCTTTGTGTGATGATTTGAATCTTTTTATTTAATTTGCAATTGAGAGTTTTTAACTTAAGTGCAAGCTTCAGTTTTTTTTCTGATGCGTTTTGCACGACCTTTGAGTAGACCCTCATATTATTTTTGCAATAATACTACTTCAGGTGATGCTCTTCGGGTTAATATATGGCTTGCTTTATCTTATGTATTTGTGTTAGTATAATTATACGTGCAATATATAAAGATCTAAGCAAATAAGAAAAAAGATCTGAGAAACACCACAAACTTGTGAATTGAAACTATATCCATAGAATTGCTGCAAAAATTTTGAACACACTTCACACAATCTTTATGATTGACAAACATTGATTCACTATTAATGTCAACCACATCGGAAACCAAGATCTTATCACAGTTTTAGATACACCAAGAATTGTTCTCGTTTAATAATTTAAACCTGCCTTGACTGAGTCTATAAAAGATCCGGAGAAAAACCTCCACCCGGAGATATTATTTATTTTCTAATTTCGCACAGCCCAACGGTAATTCTGGACCTTCCCCCATAGGAAGGGGCGGAACTGAAACGGAATTAATTCAATCACGTAGCAGCGATCTGGTATAGCAACCGAGGTGAATATACTTAGCAAGTTAACATCACTCTGTGGCTATGTATTTATCTATTGTAATATCCGTATTTCAGCAGAAATTCCAATTATTATCCAGCCGTTTGAATTATAAATAGGTCCAAACCGCATTTATAATTCGCAAGCAAGCAAAAATTTTAAATCCTTTTTCTCAACACTCATACTTCTTGCCACCAGAACATCAAATCATGTCCACCTTCCACGAATTATCACCAAAAGACGCCAAGGGAGAACCATTCCCATTTTCAGAACTTAAAGGAAAAGTTGTCCTTATCGTCAATGTCGCTTCTAAATGTGGATTTACTCCTCAGTATAAACAACTTGAAGAATTAAATCAAAAATATAAAGATTCTCCAGTTCAAATATTAGGATTTCCATGTAATCAATTTGGACATCAAGAACCTGGTACAAATGAAGAAATTGCCCAATTTTGTAGTTTGAATTATGGAGTTACTTTCCCTGTTTTGGATAAAATTAATGTGAATGGTGATCATACAGATCCTGTATATCAATATTTAAAGAGTCAAAAGAGCGGATTGTTGGGATTGACTAGAATTAAATGGAATTTTGAAAAGTTTTTGATTGATCAAGATGGGAATGTTGTTGAAAGATATAGTTCTTTGGTTAAGCCGTTGGATATTGCTCCCAAGATTGATGAATTGTTGGCTAAGAAGTAATTGAATTGCCTACAATGGAGATAGTATATAGTAGTCAGTGATATGATCTATAGTTAATTTGACAATCCTGTTTTCTTTTAATAATATATAACGGGGGGAGGGCGAGATATGTGAGTTCATCAATTGATTGTTTTAAAATCGCAGAGAATTCATACTAGAGGTTATTTTATTACGAAACATGAACTCCTAATAGAGCTCTCCTTTGCAAATGATATAACTACAGGAGTGTTCATGGAACATTACAGCCAGGCAAATGATTCCAAATATTTTCTCTCCGATGTTAAATAGTCAACTCTTTTTCGAGTTACACTTTAGTCGAATGAGGCCACTACAATCAGGTTGTATTGCAAGTCTGGTTCTTCTTCCGGATTCTCTCTGAATTAATGGACAAATGCTATCTCAAAGATCAAGATCATATGGAGTTTATGATGTTCAGAGAAATCTCGAGATTTGCTACAAAAGAAAGGTCATGTTTAATTCAATAGATTCAAAATTGAACAATTCGATTTTTTGAACATATTAATGATTCTAACTCCATTGTAATTGATTGGAAAACATTATCGGTGTGGAAATATTTGACTATGCGTTGCAATGTCAAGCATAAATTTCTTGTAATTACTGTCAAAAATAAGCCAAGAATGAAACGTTTACATAATTGGTTCAGACCCCCTCTCTAAGTCTGATTCAGGATGGGGGGGGGGGTGGGATCACGATTACCCTGAACTAGATAATAATAAAACTGTACGAGTAATTTACGAAAGCGATCAAGTTTATGTGTGCTGTTAAATATATTTGTGAGGTCAACGGAATAGATTCAAGGCTACATGAACCTAATCATATTTTATCTATAACGGAATTATTTTTAGATAAGAATATAAGTTTTTATAAAGATATGTTTGTAAGATATGGGAAAGATACACTGTCTAGTCGTATTATCACTTGGGGCTTTTGATCGAGGCACTGTTGACCTGAATGGCAAAGTTGAGTTAGTGTGTGAGAAAAGCAATTATTCTAAGCCTTTTTTTGCAGCCATCAAAAGAAAACGAAAAGTTTCTGCAATATAGCATGTCAATTACCTTCAGTACAAGGAGTATACTGTCTTCAAGTTATAGCTGTGGTGGACCTAGATTACAATTGTAAAGATATTTTACGAAACATCACAAGAAAAGAAGTTTATGCAACTTCAACAAGATTATTTCTTCATATAACTTTTTGATTGCCCCCTGGATTAATAATAAGGGTGAATAAACATAAAGCAGACTTTCATTAAGAGAAGAAGCATTATTATTGCGTGAGAAAAGTTGCAATCAATCTATTAGGTTACCTTCCCCTATATATTTAATCATTTAACAAAAGTAATATGTGTAATGCAAGGATTATTCTGATAGCTTTTGATTTTAATCTAAAAAAATTAGTAAGCAATAACTTACAGCAAAAAATACAAATAAAAAAATAAATCACTCGATATTGAGGATGAGTCAATTTTGGGAAAGTGTATGTGTGATCTCTTAAAAATTTGGTATTAACTCTTTTGATGTGTCATACTTTTCTTTTCTTTGGAGTTCTTTTGTATTCTTTTTTAAAGTTTCTTTTTTAGAAAAGAAAAAAGAAAATTCCTCCACATTCGTTTGAGTCACATGACCGGTTGCAATATGTTACTATTTAAATATTACCCCTTTTTTCTCTCTCTCTCGCTGCCGTCCCTTCCCTTTTCCCCTTTACAACCAACTGCAATTTTATTATAAACTTTAAAACAGTTTCTTAACAGTTAAATTGAAATTTCATTTTAAATAAAGAACAGACAGACGAATTTTCTTAAATAGATTTTTATTAATTTTTTTTGGAGAGATCAGCTCGATAGAACAACAATCAAACAACAACAAACAAACAGTTTCACCCAAATCAACTCCACAGTTTAAGAAACCATACATATCCCCATCTACATCCACAGAACATCCACACATCAACCACACTCACCTACACCCCCAAACCAAATATATATTAGACTAGGACTCACACACACCTTGAATAGTCAAATACTACATATATACTACTTCACTTAACTACTAGTCTAATATTAACACTAATCATCTCACCCACTCAACAATATCTCCTCACCCACTCAACAATATCTCCTCCACCACTCCATACCTTCCTTTTTATTTGTCTGTTCTACTCCTCACATACTCTATTATTCACTCCTATTGCATATGTACACTGTCATCAAACAACTACAATCAGGTTCATTTGGTAACGTGTCTTTAGCAAAAGCTAAAGATGACAAGGACAACACCAAATTGGTATGCATCAAATCAATGTCAAAATCAGACACTACACTTAGAGAAATTGCATACAATGAAATCTCCATACTAAAACAACTTCAGCATCATCCAAACATTTGTCAACTTATAGATTCCTATGAAGATGATTCAAACATCTTTATAGTATTAGAATATTGCTCACAAGGCGATTTATACGATCTCGTTCATTCAACTACTTTAACAGATAAACGAATTCTTGACTTATCCAATCAACTTGCAGACGCTGTCAATTTTGCTCATTCAAGAGGTATTTATCATCGAGATATTAAACCTGAAAATATCCTTATTGATTCTCAAGGTAATTTCAAACTAGCCGATTGGGGTTTAGCTACAACCAATCAATATAACGATGAATTTCATGTAGGTACCGATAAATATATGGCGCCTGAATGCATGTCAACTAGCAGATTATGGGCGAGCAGAGAAACTTATGATTGTAAATATGCCGATTATTGGTCGGTTGGAATTACGTTATTAACTAGTATATTTGGTACTTGTCCATTCAAAACTAATTCACAAAATAAATTAGATTCAAATTTTAGAAACTTTGTTGAATTAAACAACCTGCATATCTTATTTGATATTTATCCAAATATGAATAACAATTGTTTTGAAATATTTATGAATTTATTACGTGTTGGAACTGATGAAGATGATTTATCGACTTTTGATTCAAAAATTAAGTCACGCGACTTGAATAAATTCCAAAATGATATGAATAATAGTTGGATCTATGGTTTCACACTCGATGATTATGATGAAGAAGAAGTCGAAGAAGGTGAGGATGATGATGAAGAAGAAGAAGAGAAGTATGAGTTAACATTATCACAACCAGATCAATATGTATTTGACATGGACGACGACACCGTCGACGCCTGTCAACTTGTCCCAGTTGATACTTCTTCCTATCCAATCTTCTCAAACACTTATCCTATTACAAATATGATTACACATCACGCTGAAGAAGATGAAGAAGATGCTGGTCATGAGATGGTAAAATTACCAAGTTTGGTCAAATCTTCATATCAATCCAGTCAATCATATCATTCTAGTCAATCATGGTGTGATTTAGACGATCAAGATGGATTTGACCTTCAGTTTGAGATTATGAGATTATCATTAAATACCAAACTTGGTGGGATTAAGGTTGACGAAGTGGAAATTTTGGAAGGTGATGAATTGGCATAGAACAAAAGGACAATTGATGATTTATGGTTTTTAATTGCTTGCTTGCCATTTGATTAATGAATAGATGTTACATATCCTGCTCCAATTGACGAAGATTTTTTGTTTAGAGGTTCTTTTTGGTTATTTTAGAATTTTTTTATGTGTGGGGTTTTATTTGAGCTTTTTTTGGAGTTTGGTTTTTAGTGTTTCATGAGAGAAAATAAGAGATAATAATAATGATGATGATGACGATAATGTGAATAGTTTTTGGAAAAACTTTACTCTGTATATAATTTGATTAAGTTATAATGAACGATTTGTGTGAATTTCAATTCATTTTGTAAGTTTCGCTATTTGGTTCTTTCTCCAAAAATGGTATTTCTTTACCACCAATTAATGTCAATTAGTTGCAAAACATATTACCAGAGCTTATCAATAGCTGATAGCGTCAATACCCCTGTATAGGCCCGTTAGACATCTGCCATCACGTTGTATAATTCTGGGGCTGGGATGGAACTACCACCCGATAAAGATTTTTGAGATTTTCGCTTACAGGACCTGAACCGGCGCAAATGTTTGAAGGCTTTTCTTTTTCAGAATTACGATAGACACAAAAAATCTTCACAGTTAATCTATTGTTTTAGGTCTTTGTGATATAATTGAGAAATTTCGAAATGTAATAAAATATGACTCTTTTGTAGATTTTGTGATTGGTTAGTGAGTCATTATATAGGAGGGTAGTTGGTTAGGATGAACGGAAGGAAATATTTACTAGAGTAAATGTTAGCGATTGGACCGTCGGTTGAAGAAAAATATTTGATGAAAATATGAGAAATGAGAGAGAAAGAGATGGCAAGCACTTTAAAGAAAACTAATCAAAATGAGAGATCAATGGATTAAATAAAACATAATGATACAGTTGTAAACCCCCCCCCCACTTTGCGTAATTCCGTGAACCATTAGTTGATTTTATGTGTAATAGTGAAATGAAATGAAAGAAAAGTGATTCGTAATTCCGGTTTTCGCTCCTGTATTCGGCTAGCGTTATATACAGGACATAATACCCAAAATGAGTAATAAGCAACAAGAAGCAAGTTTTGAAAAATTTCATAATTTTTTATTTTTAAAAAACTTCTCCTCTAATTTTTCAAACAGCATAAATATCCCTTGAAATTCTCTGAAAAATTTTTCAATTATTATCCCTTTCTTTTTTTGCTTATCATCATCACAACTCAATTGTATATTCAATCAATCATGTCCATTAGAAACGCTTCCATTCGTATGGCTTCTAGATTAGCTAGACCAACCATCTCCAGAAGAGCTTTACATGCTTTAGCTACCACTGTTGCTCGTCCAACCATTGCCAGACAATCAATGACTCCATTAGCCATTCGTGGTGTCAAGACCATCAATTTCGGTGGTACTGAAGAAATTGTCTATGAACGTTCTGACTGGCCAAGAGAAAAGTTATTAGAATACTTTAAGAATGATACTTTAGCTTTAATTGGTTATGGTTCTCAAGGTTATGGTCAAGGTTTAAACTTGAGAGACAATGGTTTAAATGTCATTATTGGTGTTCGTAAAAACGGTCAATCTTGGAAAGCTGCCATTGAAGACGGTTGGGTTCCAGGTGAAAACTTGTTTGATGTTACTGAAGCCATTCAAAAGGGTACCATTATCATGAACTTGTTATCCGATGCTGCTCAATCTGAAACTTGGTCTACCATTAAGCCATTATTAACTGAAGGTAAGACTTTGTACTTCTCTCACGGTTTCTCCCCAGTCTTCAAGGACTTAACCCACGTTGAACCACCAACTAATATTGATGTCATCTTGGCAGCTCCAAAGGGTTCCGGTAGAACTGTTAGATCTTTATTCAAGGAAGGTAGAGGTATTAACTCTTCTTATGCCGTTTGGAATGATGTTACTGGTAAGGCTGAAGAAAAGGCTATTGCTTTAGCTGTTGCTGTTGGTTCCGGTTATGTTTACCAAACCACTTTTGAACGTGAAGTTAACTCTGATTTATATGGTGAACGTGGTTGTTTAATGGGTGGTATTCACGGTATGTTCTTGGCTCAATATGAAGTCTTGAGAGAAAACGGTCACACCCCATCTGAAGCTTTCAATGAAACTGTTGAAGAAGCTACTCAATCTTTATATCCATTGATTGGTAAGTATGGTATGGATTACATGTATGATGCTTGTTCTACTACCGCCAGAAGAGGTGCTTTAGATTGGTATCCAAGATTCAAGGATGCTTTGAAACCAGTCTTTGAAGAATTGTATGAAAGTGTCAAGAATGGTTCTGAGACCAAGCGTTCTTTGGAATTTAACTCTCAACCAGATTACAGAGAAAAGTTGGAAGCTGAATTAAAGACTATTAGAGATATGGAAATCTGGAGAGTTGGTAAGGAAGTCAGAAAGTTACGTCCTGAAAACCAATAAGCGGTTCAGCTTAGCATTTTATTAAATTATAATGGTCCTATGAATGACTTTTTTAATGTGATTTTATTTATTCAATTCTGTAATATGGGTGTTGTTTTAATCAACTTTTTTATATAATTACTTACCTTTTTTTATATATACTTCTAGCATTAGGGAAACATTGACATGTTTGTTGAATAAACAATTTGTTTCAAAAGATGATTTCTATAACTTGTACATAAAGACTTAGTTGATTGGGTTGTGGAATTTTATATCAAGAAAGGGTGATCCCGTGACCTTAACAGAAAATACTTTTTCAATCACCAATTGAAGAGGTTGCAAATTTAAATCTCATGACAAGAATCTCTGGGTCTAGGCAACAGTCAAAAATAGAGAAAAAAAAGAACTGATCCTATCCATGACAACATACGGGCGGTAGGAAAACACACAATCCCGATACGGTTTTCGGAAAAGAAATGTTTTGGACAAAATTGGTATTAAATAAGGATGGAAATGTTATCAACCATTGACAAAGGCAACAATGACATTCGTATTGAAGAAATAATAAAATGGAAATGATTTTTAAGCGCTGATTCTGCATGGGGTGAGATCCGCTGGGCGATCAGTTAACATACGTTGGGTTTGCTTTGAACGGCTTTGGAAGAAAATAAAGTTATGGTAGAGAATAAAAGGAATGGGGGGTTGGTATATCAATAAACTATTAAAGGCGTACTTTGATAAATCAATAAATCAATACGATATTCATTAATTGCAATATTAATATCGGAGAATTTATAGTAGAGCATTGCAATGCGTTTGTAGTATAAAGTATCGTATCTCGTATAGACTTTGTCGTATACTCCTCTTTCAAGACATTTAATTTTTGTGCGACATTGCAAGTTAACTGCTTGTGTGTTGCTGCCGATTTAACATTTTGTATCATCGATTTTTTGTATTGGTATCCAACCAACGTCATAACAATAATAGTAAGAGTATGTGTTTTTAAAACTGTTGTCGTATAAATCCTATTCAATTGACTACCCACCCACATATTGTACATATTTTCAAGTTTTCCCAAATAAACTATTCATATACATTTGATACCCTGTTTTTCTTTTTACAGCAAGCTATTATCTAAATATACTTAATCGCACATATGCTGGTAAATGATCCAAGTGACGACAACGATGATGCATGGTCTTACTCGTTTCCTTCTGCTGGATCAATAGTAGCTACAAAGAGTACCGACAGCGATGGATTAATGAAATTGTCACGTTCATCATCCATAACAAATAATAAGAACAATCAAGAAGTCACAAGATCAAGCAAAAATATAAATTTAATTACATTAGAACCAGACACATCCGGAAATGGTACCAAATTAACTGATCCTGTGAAACTTGTATGTCAAGAGTCCGGACCATTGAGATCTTCAATATCGTTACAATCAGCATTGGCTAAATCAGCCCCTTTAGATCCTTTAACTACAAAAGAAGATGCAAATTCAGTGCTATCAAAAGAGGGAACTGATGTTGGATCAGCAATATCGCCAACTGTCCCGCAACGTTTCCTTACCTCCATGAAGGAATTAAAAGAATACGAAAATAGCATCATTGGGCAACAAGATAACTCATCAACAACTTCACAAAACGGATCTGGCAACAAACTAGCATCGCCCAAGATCATAACCTATCGAAAATCCAAACGAACAGTTAGTGATATATCTGGTACTACTGGTGGTTCATCATCAATTTTTTCACCGACATCAGCCACACTACCACCACCTCCGAGCTCGAAATATGATACTCGTCTCTATGTTGACGAAATTTACAAAGATACTCTGTATCACTTTGCAACAATGAAGCGAAATGTTGATTTCCACCAAATATTCCCATCGGTAGATTTAACCGATCGTCTATTGGAAGATTTCGCTTGTGCTTTAAGTCGTGAAATATTATTGCAAGGTAGATTGTACGTTACTGAAAATTACATTTGTTTCAACTCCAATCTATTGGGTTGGGTGACATCATTGGTCATAACTATGGATGAAATTATTCGGTTCGAAAAAAGATCAACTGCTGGGTTATTCCCCAATGGGATAGGAATTGTCACTAGAGATTCTAAACATATTTTTGCTAGTTTTATAACGAGAGATGCAACATTTGAGATGATGGTGACGGTGTGGAAAGCTTCAACTGGTAGGGAATCCTTCGAGGAAGATAGAGACGAGCTGCCACCTCATGAACGTGTGGCTAACGAAGGTATGGAAACTGGAGATGGTGTAAGCAATAAGCTGGGAATGACCGAAGATGAGTTAAATTCTACTAAGATCGAATCATATCTTATGACTATTGATGGCGATGACGAGTTGGATAAAGCTAATATCGATGAAGAAGAACCTTCTGAAGAAAGTGAATATGACGAAGACGAAGAAGACAACGACGAAGAACAGCAAACTGCAGCACAGGAAGCTCCACAACTTGAGAAAATAGGGACACCACCTACAAAGAAACAGAAAGTTGCAACATGTGAAAAGTTAATCAAATTCAAATCCGATTCCCCCTTTGTAAACAAAGGACCAGATACTCATTCACCCACCAGGTCTCGCCATGAGAAAAATTCCAATGAAATTGAACTCGCAGATGAGACATTCGATGCCCCCATGGGTGTTGTATTTGCAATCTTGTTTGGCCCAAACCCGCAATTTCAAGTCTCATTTCTCGAGTCCCATGACGGATCCGAAATATCACCCTATGGAGAATTTACTGCATCTGAAGAAGACCCCAATATCCTGCAGCGAACATTCACCTATCGACGCGCATTAGGATTCCCAGTTGGACCCAAATCTACCCGATGTGACGTAACTGAAACCATCGAACATTTAAACCTATCAGATTATGCCGTCGTCGTGACCACAACAAACACGCCGGACGTGCCGCTGGGTGGATCATTCTCGGTGAAGACACGATATGTGTTTACTTGGACCAGCGAAAATCGAACCAATTTGGTAGTGACTCACTTTGTTGACTGGACTGGTCGTTCTTGGATGAAAAGCGTGATCGAAAAGCTGAGTTTATCTGGTCTGTCAGCTATTACTAAAGAAATGATGGCTGCTTTGAAAGAGGAGATTAATAAACAGACATATTCTATTGAAGGACCACCTGTGGAAACTGTGATTAAGACGACACAAGCACCTTCTACTCCTAGCAAAGTGAAAGTTGCAAAGGTTTCCAAAGCCAAGCCAAAAGTTGCTGTCCGCGCTGGTGCTAATCAACTTCTTAAGGATAATATTGTTATTGTTTGTTATTTGTTATTATCATTCTTGGTCTTACTTTTAATTTTAGAGTTACGGCTATTTAGAATAGTGAATGAGACTAATGAGATATCAAAGGGACAATTAATATGGTTGAATGCTCAGCTATCATTTGCCATTTTGCAATATTCGCATAAAGAAAGCAAACTAATAGAAAAATTTAAGGAGATGAGCAATGACGATAACAATCCGTTATGGAAATGGACAAAGAAGGAGTTTGGAAAGGAATTCACCCCAGTTGAGAAATTTGCATTTTTGACGTCACAGTTACAAAGTATTTATCAAGAAGACGGAAGGAATAATGATAATCTGAAACATCTGCCGTTGAAAGAAATAGCTGAAATGTGGGGATATCCCGCTTTCCTCAGTATTGAAGGTCTTCGAAGATCTATACAAGATCTATTGTAATGTAAAAATCCCATATAGAAGACTTACATTAATATAGATTAGCTAAGAAATATACACTGTATATTTATTTTTCTATGTACATGAAATATGCTAATTGAAAGAGAAGACCCACTCACACTGTTAACAAACTCTCAAAGTACTGTCAACCTCTTCAGTTTCAAACCTTTCAATCACATCCACATTCTCAACTGTATGCACCAATATTTGACTATTATCCTCATTCAACTCAAACAAAAATACCCCAGAAATCACTCTCTCCAAATTCTTCAGCTCTTTAGTCAACCCCATCAATGTTGCCGGCAACTTCCCCAACGCTGACGTCAAATATGACAATGGTGCATGATCTTCTTTATGATTACTAAACAATTTCAAAGTATCCGATTTCGACCACTTATGTGCACCCAAATGTGCCTGCAGTGTCGCATGAACATCTTCACCCAGTGATAAATGTGGACAGTTCACGGGACAAGTCGACCAACGCACAAATATCTTCGTTGTGTCTTCGTACATCGCTTGCGGATCCAGTCCGTCATGTACCCTAATTGACTGAATATGAAGTTTGTTTTTAGGACTGAGGATGACGGAAGTCATCAATAATTGGATTGTTTTACAGGTGGTAAAATAAGGGACGTGACCTTTTAGATTCAGGAAATAGTGTTCATGGAATTGTGAAGGACAAATACGAAGATGGATATTGGGGGATATTTTGGATTTATCGAGAGATTTTTCGAGAAGGTTCGGGAGGGATGATTTGAGGTAGTCGATTATTGAGCCTAGATTTGCTTTCTTTTCAAGGGATTTTCGGGTATTTTTATCTTGAACGGGATCTTCGTCGTTGATTTTGGTGGAAAGTATAGGTGTGCGCTTGAACTGCAGGGTCTTGTATTTCACTAAGCTTAAACTTGGCTTGGTTCTGTTGTTGGTGATTGGCGAGTTCAAATCCCGCCGAATTTGAGTTACTCCGCGAGGGGAGTTATTGCTAGGGGGTTGAAAGTGAATTGAGGAGATAGAAGGTGCATGAGCAGTAGAGTACTTGATTAGCCTCTGGGAAAATTCTCTAAGTATTATCGCCATGTAATATCTTCTGTTATGTATATTGCTTGTGTGTTAGAAAAGTAGGTACAGCAATCAATTTATAGCTTGAAAATTGCAATGATTCTGATTTTCTTACACCTGAATTTTTAATTGTAAGGGATTGGGGCGCTACCATATCCCTAAAAATATCAAACCTTGACCCACAGATAATGATACGATGATCCGTTCAAGATAAAAATTCATTTATATATTCAATTATCATAAAAAGTATTCAATAAAAAGAAAGATTACTAGTTTAATGGTGTTCTATAACCTTTTATACTCAGAAGGTTTCATACAACAATTCCCTCAATCTATACTCCTCATTAGCTTCATCAATATCGTGCCAATTACCAATAACATCATCACCTCGGACAACGCCAGGTAAAGTCTTACCTTGACCATATCTTCTCCAAATCTTCTTTGCTTCTTCATCAGTACCCAAATCACGATAGGTGAACTTGATACCATTTCCTTGTAAAACTGTAACTAATCTATTAGTTCTATTCGTGATTTGCATACCACCTGCCAAGGAAGTAAATAGATACACTGGTTGGGATTCAAGATGTTTACGAATTTCTTCTAGAGAGATATCTAATTCTTCGAAGGAATCATCGGGATCTACTTTGTCTTCATTTTTGGCTCCTTCTGTTGGTTCAGATGATTCCTTTTTCTTTTCTTCGGAATTTTCGGTTTCCTTAGTTTCTTCAGCAGGTCCGGTCTCTTCGGACGTTTCAGCACAAGGTTGTTCAGATGCTTTCTCCTTAGGTGCCTCTTCAAGTTCATCCTTGATATTCTCTGAGTCTACAACTGATTCGACTTGTTCAGGGACTCCGGTTTTTTCAGCTGTTGATTCGACATCTTCATCTTTGGCTAATTCACTGTGAACTTCTTTTTCTTCATTCTTAGCTGCAGCATCTTCAGTTTCTTCAGATTCAGTGTATGCTTCAACAACTTCAGTGGCAACCTTTTCTTCTTCGACTATGTCCTTTGAATCAGCAGCATCTTTTTCAGCTTCGGTTTGCTCAGAAGCAGTTACATATCCCGTTGTTTCAGCATCTTCAGACCCATCTTGAGAACCTTGTTCTTGTTTTGATTCATCCTTCTGTTCATTATTCGAATCAACATCCTTGTCAGCTTCCGGCTCCTCTTCCTCTTCCTTAATATTTTCAAAATCATGGTCTTGTCCAGATTCCACAACCTTCTTTCCCAGTCCTAGTAATACTCCTTGCACCATATCATCCAATTTATCAATATTCACATATGGATCATCACTAACCAATGCTCCTTCAGTCACCAACCCATCAACGTTGGCATCATTCTTATAATCAAGTTCATTCATACCCGTAGTCCCACCAGTAGGATTCGAGACCGCTACACCTTCCCTGGTTCTCGATCTTTCTCTTTCTGCTGCTCTTGAACGAGAGCGAGAAATCGAACGAAGATAATTCATGGCCGAAGCTGAACGAGAAGAATACAAATTTTCAGTTGCTGGAAGATTATTTCTGGGGTTGTCAACTTCAAAATTGACATAATCACCAGTTGTTACAAGGCTTGGGTCTCTAGTGATTGGGTGTTCGTCATAATCTCCAACACCAAACGTGGTAGCGACGGTAGCTGGAGCTCTTTGCGGCGAGTATAATCCACGAACAGATCCTACTGCGGCGGCTTCAGCTTGAAGGGCTTCTGCTCTAGCGACCGATTCTCTCATAGTTGGTCTGGAACGTCTAGAGCGTCTATCATCCTCTTCTTCTTCTTGTTCTTCAGCTTCGGCTACAACTGGTCCTTCTGTGCCGGCATAATCTCGTACTGATTCCTCTTCAGTAGTAGAACTTAATTGAGACAGCGAAGCAGCTCCTGAAGCGGCTTCAAAATCAGGAGGCAATTCGTAATTGGAAGGATCTTCACGATTGGTGTTCTTGTATGAATCACCACGAGCTAAGTGAGGTTTCAATTGTCTAGTGGAAGAAGAGGTTCTAGATGAAGATCTAATTGATGAAGTTGGATTGGCTGATCTAGATCTTGATCTTTCTCTTTCGGTATGTAAATAAGGAGCGTGCATACTCTTTGGAATCAATCCATCACCAGTTTGTTTAAATTGCTTGTTGGAGGCTGGGGTTGCAACTCCACTAGCTGTACCTGACTTGCTAATCAAACTTGCCGGGGTAGAAGATTCCCTATCCTTGGATAAGGCATCAAAAGAACGAGGTAACTTTTCAAGATCGTATGATTGGACACTTTCTAATAATTCAGAATGACTTTGAATTTGATGTTCTAATTGATATTCAGACAAGTTAGGATGAGAAAAAAAGGAGGGGTCAGCAGGAGTAGCGTCGTTTACTCCAACAGTGGGAACATTAGTGTTTTCAGATTCAGAATCTGAAGGTTTAGATAATTCTTCAGGTTGAGAAGCAGTTTCTTGTTTAGGTGGATTTTCCTCAACGACTTCTTTCTTCTGTTCCTTTTTGACAATTTCGTCCTTTTCTTCTTGTCTTGGTTTAGTGTGTTCTTGTTTCAATGGACTAGATTGATCATCTTGTTTAGCAAGAAACTTGACTTCATTCTTAATGGTACCATCCTGTTCCAAGAAGCGATCAAAATCCTCTTCTGATCCAATCAAGGCACCTTCATTAATCAAATCATCCAAAGATGCAGCAATGCTTGGGTTTAATAACAAAGAACGACTAGGGGTTCTTTCAGCAACTGGTCTCTTTTTAGGGGCTTTGGATGATTCATATTTTTCAGGATGAATGTAATTTTTATGGATTGAATCATCAGCTGATCTTAATGAAGCACCCACTAAATTAGGCGAATCTTTTTGTTCTACTTCTTCTAATCTTTCTTCGAAGTCCATTGTAGCAGGGAGGGAGGTGTTTACTTAATTAAAAATAAAGGCCAAACGTAATGAATTGTTTGGTTAAAATGTGTGTTGTTGTAAAAAGACAAAATCAAAAAATTTGAAGAATCAAGTTTTGTATTTTGAGGGGGTGAATAAATCTGATACTTGTTTAAAGTTAAACTATACGTACATGCGATAAGAAAGAGAATTTTTCATAAACACAATCACATTTATCTCTCTCATAGCAACTGAATGCAGTTTGTTATAATGATAAAGCAATGTATATGATGCAGATAGTCGAAGTTAACACTCTATAATACCCTCAATTACAATTAATTGATTTAGTATGTACATGTTCTAATGTTGGTGATTCCATCAACCAGAGAAACCAATTCACTCTCTCATCAGTTCACAAGAGAGAGAGAGAGAGAAAAAATGGAGAACCAACATGACACGACACGATTATCATGTAAGGATAAGCGAGTTATGCTACATTTGAGGATAATGATGAACAATGTAACACTGTTCTTCTAGTCGGTACCTTCTCTTATAGTTTTATTGCACTATTAGAATGTAACTATTAATAGTCAAGAAACAAATTTAGGTGGACCTGTATCGCCGAGAAGATAAATAAAACAACACAACAATTCCTAGTTCTACAAATTGCAGATGCAGATGTCTATTTACATACTTAGATAAGTCAGGTATCTATTGGGTATGAAGGGGATTACATCTCCCATAAATTTGATTGGCTAAATCGAGGGGTAAATGTTAAATAGATAAGATAAGCTATTTGACTAAACAAAGAACTTTTCGGTACACGAATTACTATGTACGAAAACTTTGTAGAAATATCTGAGTTAAGTATAATTACACTCAAGTCTTGAGTAATTATATGGTATATTCGTCTTAATCTTATTCCAGTTTCAATTTAAACTACATCATTCTTTAACACCGTTTCAACCAGAGACATTATGGATTTTCCCGGAATTTATCAGATTTCTGCGAGGTAAACTGTAAAAACTAAGTTGTATATGGATGTTTTGCAGTTTCGGTGAACACTTCCTCGGAAGACAAGCGACTCCAATTTTCAAAGCAAATGTCACATTGGGGAAAATACTCAGCATGACAAAACCGGAATCTTGAATATAAACGGTTGGTGATAACCTATAAGTCAAAGGAAAGGCCGTTATTTAATTTATTGCGAGGAAAAAACTGTTCAAGAATTCATGTACTATGGGTTCCTACAGAGCAAGTTGTAAAAGATGATGAACCAAAAACATGTTCTTTTATAGCTATTGCAAAATTGAATGAAGGGATATGTTCGAGTTTACTGAACATTTTCGTTGTAGATACATGAGTGGCAAGGGCCACGGGTATGTAAAATGAGAGTGATAGAATTTACTCACCGGAATAATGTAACTCATTTTTGTTGGTGAGCGATTGACCAACACAAAGTACCCTCGTCCCGAAGCTTTCATGAGCCTTGTTCTTGCAAATGCAATTGATGATCAAAAGGCCCATCCGTCCATCACCGTGACGCTTACATGCGGATGTTAATGAGAATGTTTCCGCTTTACTGAGTCATGTCTCTACCTGCATATAAGCATTTCTTCTCGCATGTTCCTTCCCGCCACTCAATTTTTTTTTCTTTTTTTTGCCTTCACACTACAGCGTATAAATATAACATCAATTTTTCACTGAACAAACTTCTCAATACACTTCTAGATACCACATCCCTGTTCATACTATAACCACACAACATGCCTAGACAAAGAAGATCCGCTCCAGCTCCAAGAACCCAAACCAGATCAGCCCATACTGCCGCTGCTCCAACCCATTCTGCTCCACCACCACCTGCAGCTGCTCCACACTACCCACCAGCCCATGCTCAACCAGTCCAACAAACCCAACAACCAGGTTTATTCGCACAAATGGCATCCACTGCTGCTGGTGTAGCCGTTGGTTCCGCTGTTGGTCACACTATCGGTGCCGGTATTTCTAGTATGTTTGGTGGTTCTTCTTCTGAAGCTGCCCCAGCTCCACAACAACAAGTTGCTGCTGCTCCAGTTCAAACTCAACAATTCCAACAAGAATCTATGCGTTGTGATGCTGATGCTAGAAGTTTCACTAAATGTTTGGAAGATAACAACGGTAATATGCAAATCTGTGATTATTACTTGCAACAATTAAAAGCTTGTCAACAAGCTGCTAAGCAATACTAAACGGTATCTTTTACAGATAGATTGTATATAGAAAAAAACCATTATTTATAACGTAGACTAAATAAAACAATAGATTTATTGACAGTTCAAGTAGGTTATTTCTATTTATTGCTATGAATCATTGAATGAGTTCGAACAACGTAAATGTCAATCCCAAGTGACTAGATGTGCTCCTCTAGTAATCCTGACGAGCACCTAATATTTTGGCTTTGCAATATCAGCGCCTCCAACAGTATTAACATCATCAACATTAATCTCAGGGTTTATTGAAGTTTGACTATACTTCAATCTTTCGGCTCTCTTTTCATCCTTATTCGTGTCACTCTTGCTTGCTGATTTCAAATGAACATCAATAGGCTTGCTTGCTTTATATTCTAACTCTTCAGCTTCACTAGGAACCTGAACACCACCACGAAGAACTTGAGCATCATTAGCTTCTACTTTTATACTAGCTGCAGCTTCCAAAGTGAACAATTCTCTTTCGACACTAGCTAATTTTTCCTGAGCAATGTCTTGCTTAATCGCATCGGAAGTCACTGGTGGGACTTTTGGTTGTGCTCTTGGAATGTAATCGTATTTGAATTCCCATTCATTGATTGATGTTTGTGATGGCAATTTAAATGAATCGATGGTCGATGAGTCTCCTTTGGATAATAAACGACTTCCACAATAAAGTGTTCTGTGTAATGATTGTTTAACTAATAATGCCTTAGTAATTGATTGTTTGATCATTGTGAGGTTTATGAATGATTAATTGTTAGCAATGCGTGTAAAAGGTTCTTCCTTCAATAGTCCTTCTTAAGTTAAAATTTTACGGGAAATTTCAAGTTTTTTAAAGGAGAATGAATGCACCATCGGTCACCAAATTCACAACTAAAAGTTTCATTGGGGGAAAGAGAGAGACATACGAAGACATTTGGGGGCGCCTAATTCTTTTTTGTGTCTGTTCCCCCACACATAAAACTTTGGTGTTGGCCAGACGTATTACGTACAGCACCAGCACCAGCACCGCAATTATTCCTATAGCAAATTAAAAAATTTGAATAATAGTTGGAATTTAGTATACCTTTTTCCTACTCATCTCTAATTTGCAATAACATATGAAAAAGGATAACTTGTAATGATTTACAATCTAATTTAAAGAAGTAAACAAAATAGAAAAACACCATATATAAATATCACTTAATTAGTCTGATCCAACAAGGTGTCGAGTGTTTGACTTGGAGGACGACGTCCGTTATACTGTCCTCCATTATTATTACCACTATGAGTATTTCCGCCATAGCTGGTATTCCTATATTCATATTGTAATCTCGAGGTAGGAATAAATGTCTGCACTTCATTTATGCTTCCTAAATCATGGTATGGTAATTCTTCAGTAGGTCCCCATGCTGATCCTCGGTCAGATAATGGCGAAGATTGTTGAATACTTAAACTACTATACGCATGTCTCAATACCGAAGGATTATAAAATGAAGCATATGATCCATTGTCGTGTGCACCCAACCCCACTACCGATCTTGAATGTTGTAATGTAGAAGTAGGTAATCTTGAACCACGTTTTGCCGAAAGTTCCAATGTTGGACTTATAAACAACGATTGTTTATTCTTATTATCAACATGTAATAAATTATCACGATATGAACGTCCTTGACTGCTACTATATTCATATTGACTTCCAATCACGCTTCCACCTGGTCCATATCCAGAATGAAATGAGCGGCTATCACTGCTGTTATACTTACTATCTGAAGTATTATATCCTGCTGCGAATGCACCGGCGGTCACATACACGGCTCCACCACCACTGCCCCCATTACCACTTGGAGAATAATCTGACAAGATATCAGCATTGAACGACCGATTGGAGTTCATATGCCCATATACCCCTTTTTCTTTCCTGGCCTTACGATCAGACAACATAGCAGTGACGAAATGATATCCCATAAATGACAACAACAAAAACGCAATCACGCCGCCCATTACTATGAAAACGGTATTGTTGGGGAGACTCAGATGATATACATATGGATTGTTAGCACGGTTGGAGTCTTCGTTCTTGCTTGATTTTCCCTGTGGCCCAGCTGGGATTTCAATAACATAGGTCATATATTGATCATCGTCGTTTGTGAGGGTGGGCATATCGGTGACTATTGGAAGCAGGGCAGAAGTGGTTGTGGAAGTTGTCATGTCGGGTTTGTCGTCTGTGGTTTCCGATGTGGTTGTCGAGGAAGTTGTTTCGCTGGAGGTGGAACTTGTAGAAGTTGATGAGGTTGTTGAAGTGGATTCGGAAGAAGAAGACGTCGTGCTGGTAGTTGTTTCTTCGTCATTGTTGTTCTCTTCTGTAGTTGGAGTTGTCGTAGGCTGGGTTGTAGTTGGGGTAGGAGTTTCAGAAGTGGTAGAAGTGGTACTTCTAGTCAGTGGTGTCAGAGAAGTAGTGGTACTTCTTGTAGTTTGTGCTTCTTGTGAGGTAGTGGTCGTTGGTGAATCGTTTCTAGTGACTGTGACTGTTGATACAGCTTGTGTAGTTTGTCTATCATTTTCTTCTTCGTCGTTGTCTTCGTCGTTGCCTTCTTCATCTTCATCGGCTCTCTTTCTAGAGATACCAGGTGTTGGTACTTTATGTATAAATTCTGCTAGTTTGTGCATAATTTGATTCTGAGGATATCTATTATAGACGACTGTTTCTTGGTTGTTCCCATCCTGTCTATTCCCTTCTGACAAAGGGGTGGCTAATGATACAGCCACTATAGTTAGGAGAGTTGAAATCCTCATTATTATTTGGGTATTCCTAAGCGAATGAAGCGAGTGTATTTTTTAATATGAATAACAATTGGGAAACCAACTAATAATTAGAAAATGAAGAGTAATTAGACAATGTAATAAACAAAAATGGATTTAAAAAAGTCTAGTCAAAGGATTTGTTATTTTGGCAAAAAAATTTTCTCGACTACTCATTGTAGAAATCCTCCTGTTGTACTTAATAGGAGTACTCCTTTCTTTTGGCAAAATGGCATAGCCTTTCCTGAATACATTGGCAGTTTCCGTTTTGGTCAAGAACTTTTGACAAGGTACCTTTCGCACAACGGGCTTAGATTATTGCGCAATAGAAGATTTCCAATACCCAATGGCTTTGTCTTTAAACAACCCAATTACAAAATTCTACTATTATTAGGGGCAATGTGTTTTAAAGTTTAATACACAACCTTAAGATTTTTTTTCCTGTTTTATTCTTGGAGTGGTTATCCCACATGTTATAACGTTCACATGCGTGGAGGGCACTTTCGTCTATTTATCAGCATATTTTTAACAATTTGATTTATTTACTTTTGATTATGATAATGATTCCATCCTTTTGTATCAGAGTGGTTTGACAATTGCTTGAGATCAGAAGAACCATTGGTGTTCCATTGAAATTTGAGGTTGCAAAAAAAATAAAAATAGAAATTATGAATAAAAAATAAATTACTCACATAAAAAATATTTTAACAACTTGAAAAATAAATAAAAAATAAATCGCGACACGAGATTCTTCATAAAATAATTGTTCATTCGCGTGTTTCTTATAAGTTATGATTATGGTTAATTACAAAGTAATAGCGAAATATTCATTTTATTTACATTCTTTATAATAACCACCTTTAACTACCTAGCAAAAATACAACCAAACAAAATACATTATTAATTTTTTTATTATTACAGCTTTACACCCACCCAAGCAAATTAGAATCTCCAATTTTCATCAGCAGATTCAATTGCCCAAGTAAACTTCTCTCTCAAGGTTTTGGTAAATAACTTTTCAATAGGTACATTATACTTCTTAGAGAACATAACTGTTAATCTTGGATCAATATAATTCATTTTCGAAGTACCCAAAGACACTTCCGAGTTATCTTCCTTATCCTTCAATTGCAATGAGGTGGTCGTATATCTATTCTCAACCGTTTCAACTTGCTGTTTCAACTTCTCAACAGTAAGATTCTTATTTGTAATCTCTGGTTTACCTGTTTTTAATTCATGTTTATATTCCTTTTCCAATTCATCAATCTTAGCCAATTTATCTTTGATGTCATCCTCAGTTAACAATGGCTTCTTTTCCAATTTCAATTTTTCATTATCTCTTTCCAATTTCTTATAAACTTGTTCACGCTGTCTCTTGATAATAGTATGATGAATATGTTCTTCATCTTCCTTGACCAAATCATCAATTTCTTCAAAATATTTTTCATCCTTCTTTCGTAATTTTGGTTCAAGTACTAATATCATCTTCTTTAATCTAATCTTTTGCCATAGTAATTCCTTCAATTTATCATTAATCTTTTGAACTGAATTGCCGTGATTTTTAGAAACCGAACGCTGGTGATTACATAAAATAGCCACTGTTCTATTTGCAGCATTGAATCGAACAACCTTTTCAGCAACTGTTCCTTCATTGGGGATTAAATCCAATTGATCTTGCATTGTTTTGGAAGCATTATAAGTACGGAAAACTTTTGCTGATAAACCCTTCATATATTTCTGTAAATGCTTGTTCAAAAGTGATGGATTTATTCTGTCAAATAAATCATCACCTGGTTGTTTTGGTGATTTCTTAAATATTTTGAGATTTTTGAATACTTGTTTATCAACTTCAACTTCTTGATAGAAACGAATAGAATCCTTACCCAAGAAATCAAAGATTACTTTGTTGGGTGGTTTTAAAGTAATATGTTCAAATCGAAGTGAACAACAACCAACAGTATCCGCTTCATCATCCCCCTTTTCACCACCAGCTCTTAATGCAAATACATCAATCAAATAAGTTGCAGTAGCCATTTGTCGTTCTTGCATGATTTCCGATTTAAGCATCTTAGTATAATCTTTTCTAATTGTATCAATATGATTACGTAAATTTCTGGCAGTTTCAAATTTCTTAAAATCAGATTGTCCCTTGACTGATGAATTAGCAGCAAATCTAACATATTTAAACGAATCGGCAATATTTTCTTTCCACATTGCTAACCATGTCACTGTATTATCATGTTTGATATCACCCCATTTATGGCCAGGAGGTGGGTCAGGAATCTTACAATCTTCACTTAAATTAAGCGTCACATCTTCAGGATAAACTCTTCTTTTCAATTTCCCAGTTTTTGGATGTGCACCACGACCACGGAATAACCCAGGAGGTTCGATTCTAAAATTCCCCACAAGTTCTTTTCTTCCATTAAGATAACACGTCTTGAAAGGTTCTTCCAATTTTTCTTTTTCAAGTTTAAGTCGCTTCTTTTCGTCTCGAGATAAAGCTTTTTTTTCTTCTCGAAGTTTATCAAAATATGCATACATCTTCGTGAAATCCATTTTGGCAAACTCCTTAATTTCAACTCCTTCCCAATTGCATTCTCGTAAAACTTGTTTAAAATCTTCAAAGAAATTTTTCTGGAATGTGGGGTTCTTTGCATGGTCAGTTTCAAGCATGGCACCGAAAAATCCTGCTACTTCTTCTGCTGCAGGTGGGAGTGAAACTGGTTTCCCATCATAATATAATTTGACGTGGGAAGGTAACGGTTCATATTCAGGAGGGAACATAACCCCATTATGATGTAACAGCTCCCATTTCTGTTCTCCGTCTAGATCCTGAGCTTCCCACCATTTATAAGTTTCTTCAGATTCTTCCTCTTCTTTTTGAGAGTTTGGAATCAGTTCTTCTTCCTTTACTTCGGATTTCACTTTAGGAGATGCTTTTGGTTTGGTTTCTTTCTTTACTTTTGGTGTCGTAGATTGCGATGACTTGGATGCTGCTTTCTTTGGTGTAGTTGGTGATGACTTTGACTTTTTTGTATTTAAGCCATTTTTTTCAGTTTTGACTTTCTTTGTAGCTGATACTTTAGAAGAGCCACTTTTTTGTTTCTTTGTTGCTTGATAATCATCATCTTCGTCATCATCCAGAAGTACCTTTCTCCTTTTGTTCTTCCTTGTAATTTTATGTAATGGCAAGTCCTCATCAGCCTCACTGTCTTCGTTGTCACTAATTGAACTTGGAGCCGTAGAACTACCTGCATTGGTATCAGTGATACTTGTGTTAATTCTGTTCCTTTTTGGCATCTTAGAAAGAACTATTTCATCATCATCTGAAGAATAACTCATTGGTATTGGATGAAAAGAAAGCGATGCGTAACAATAGGAATTGATTTAGGTTTATATGAATGAAATCTTAATTGATAAGAAGAAAAAAACAATTCTGTAATAGTGATGTTGTTCGAACTATTCTTACTGTAATACAGGTTAATGTTAAGAATGTAATGTTGGAATGGAATATAACAAAATGTGAAAATTATACAACTGAAGTTGAGATAGAAATTCAATTAAGGAACTGTAAAAGAAAAAAAAATAAAATAAAATAAAATGAAACGAAACTTAATTAAACGGAAAAAATGTCACGGAAAGAAAAAAAATAAAAATACGACAAAACAAAACTAGGTGACACAAGGCGACAAGGGGGATGTAAGACGCGACATAAAGCAACCAATTGAACAAACACTCCCCACCAGTATCGATAGCCTTCACCCCATCTCGTAAATACAACATAAACTACTTACCTGTTAGGAAGTACTTCCTTTAGTACACATAAGGTAGACAAATAGTTTCGTCAATCTTTTTCTGTGGATATTTATCCCTCATCATTCAGTCACGCGACCTCACTTTGATACTATAACATACTCCTCCAATAAAACTTAAAACTTTAGTATAAAAATGCTATTTAAAATTCAACATAATACCAATCTTATTGTTCCACACATGTACGTTAACCCCCTTGAATACTGTAAATATTATAGTTACATTTGTATTGGTGTTCTGAAGTATAATATCAAATAAGCTGATTTAAGATCGAATTTGGTAAAAATCTTACCAGAATTATGAGCGATGGCGATATCCCTAGCCATATCAGTTCTTTTTATCACAATTGGTAACAACTATACTCTTTGTTCCAGAAACAAGTTTTCTTTCTGCTGCTTCGACTTGTTGTGTCATTTCCATATCACGTAAGATCAATAATAATCCTAGAATATTGAAGGTAACGGTGCCACAGTAAGTGTTTAACTGTTTTTTTAATGTTGACGTTGAATGCAACAAATCTACAACAGTTTATTATGAAGCATAAACGACACACTAATAAACCTAACAGGTGCTACAGAGCCAGTCAACGTGGAAAAACCACCAACGCAAACGGTCCAATAACATGTAGTTTTATAATTATAGAACAGCCCTTTGACGTGTCAAACCTTTGGTACATCTACTATAATAACCCTAGAATAATCACACGATGATCTTAACATGGTTCCCGGGGAAAAAGACTTTGCTAACCTGCAGAGATTCTGCGGGATGTAGTTGTAATTATGTCAAAAAGAATCGCACAAGTCGTTTGTTCTATTACACATTTGGCAGATTTCCAATATTTTGTACATAATCCTAGTTTGTCAATAGTTGACGAAAATCTTGAGGTGAAAATTTTGAGGTGAAAATTTTGAGGTGAAAAATTTGACTTCTGAAGGAAACAAGTATTTGGCCCAAACTCTTGTAGTATCAAATGTTAAAACATTGTTGGGTTTGTGATTAACCCTTGACAACATACGTTATCAGCTTCAAATTTTTAGCGAATCCAAAAATGAAGTACAAGTGGATCTTCAAGCCCCAACTGTAATATCTATGATAATTCACACATTTTGGTTGCAAATGTAATCCTTTTAGGGGCTTAGCTGGAAATTGGCAGCACATACAAAGTTTGATTCGGTAAATTTCTCCGACATAGAATCGTAGAGTAGCGGATTTTCACATAAGTTTTTACGTTTATCGTGGTTTTCAAAATTGAACACAACAATTGGGCGAAAGGACAAATGAGGATTTGTGAGATTAGGTATGTCTATCACAAGAGAAACCAAAAAAAGAGGCTCCGCAAGTTTTTGTTCCGACAACCCATCGTCTCCACGACACCCCTTTGTTCAAAAAGAGTAACATGCGTATTTAAACAAAAATGTTTTGGTGAAACCCTTTGTTTGTTCCTTCCCCAACATGGTGCAAATTGCGACAACCAAAATGGAAGGATTTCTATTTTCTTCTTGAGGTCAGCTGACAATGATGAGGATACAGCAGCGGAACAAGAAAAGGAACGATTAAAGCGTCAAACAAAAAGTCCATTAGCCCTTTTATTCCATACAGATACGTTCTTATCCAGCAGAAGACCCCTGTATATGTTTTCTTCACCACCTTCTCTCTGATAATAAAACATAAGCTACGGCCATTTTTCACATGTCCAAATATGGTATTTAAGATCGACAATACTTTCCCGATGTGGAAACACCGAACGAGTTTGAAGTTTTGTGCGTTGTACGGCATTTGCTAATGGTAAAATTTTTTCGCGATGAGATGCCGTTAGCTATTAACTGCATCAAGCTAATATTGTGCCATTTCATTGAAAATACCGCATGACCTCCATGTCCTCCCATTAACGGTCTGACCCATACTTTGTAGTGTGACAGTTAAAAGCAACCAAACACGAGTAGAAACAGAATATGGATTTGGTTTTAGTTTCTAGATATTATTATCTACTAAAACATGGGGTAAGTGGCAGAAGGGGGTTGTTGTAGATAAAAATAATAAGCGAACTCTAGATAGCTATTAGGAGCAAGGAAGGGGGGATTCTTCCGATTGAACAATGCAATTTTGGCAATTGACCTTTATCAATTATTTTTTTATCACAAATAATTACACTTCCTGCTGGTTGATTGGTTGGGTATTATTAATTTCTATTCTATTAGCCCTACAGATTAATTACGTAGCAGTAGAATTAGTTTAGGGGAGTATATCCTTTTATTAAAACGTTAGTAAGAAATTGGGTTTTTACTGTATTAACTATCAAGTATTTCTGATGGTGACTGGTATGCACATCGGTAGTGACGCAAGGCAGAAATTTACGCCATCTTGCTTTTCAAGATCTTTTCTTTTTCTTTCGCTCCCGAATTGACTTCACACAAAATCCAAATGTAATGCATTATCATTAAGTCAGTCATTCATAACAATGAAATTTCCAGATAGATCACAAAAAGAAATTTTAATTATCTCTCAGAGTCAGACATATGGATTTACGAAACTTCGTTATAAATAATCCGATAATTTTCCTGAAGATTTCAATTTTTGATCTCAATGTGCTAGCTTTCTCTCCCCTCTAGTTTATCATAAATACATCATAAATGATGACTGAAGACTTTGAAAAATATGCCTCAAGTTCAAATGAGGCTCATCATAGAGACATACACACAGCTAGTCCAGACACACACGATACTAAGAAAGAAAAACCACAATTTATAGATGCATCGGAAATAGAAAAAGAATATGAAGAACTGTCTTCCGATACCGAAGTTAAAAGAAACTTAAAGCCTAGACACATATCGATGATTGCCCTTGGTGGTACTATTGGTACCGGTCTTTTCATCTCTACTGGTGGTGTCATTGCTTCAGCTGGTCCTGTATCTTCTTTGTTATCTTTCTTATTCATGACTACGTTAGCATTCTCCGTTACTCAATCATTAGGGGAAATGGCAACCTTAATCCCAGTTTCTGGTTCATTCGTGCAATTTGTCACAAGATGGTGTTCTCCAGCTTTAGGTGCTGCCAATGGTTGGAATTATTGGTTCTCGTGGGCTATCACCTTTGCATTGGAATTATCTATTGTTGGTCAAGTTATTCAATATTGGACTGATGCTGTTCCTTTAGCAGCTTGGATCTCTATCTTCTTATTTATCTTGACTGCTTTCAATTTATTCCCAGTTAAATACTATGGTGAAGTCGAATTCTGGGTTGCTTCTATCAAGGTTATCGCCGTTGCTGGCTGGATCTTATATGCTTTCATCATGGTTTGTGGTGCAGGTAAGACCGGTCCTGTTGGTTTCAGATATTGGAGAAATCCAGGTCCATGGGGTCCAGGTATCTTAGTTGAAGGCAATATTCGCACTGGTCAATTCTTAGGTTGGTTATCTTCATTAATTAGTGCTGCTTTTACTTTCCAAGGTACTGAATTAGTTGGTATTTCTGCTGGTGAAAGTGCTAACCCAAGAAAAGCCGTTCCTGCTGCAATTAGAAAGGTTTTGTACAGAATCCTTATTTTCTACGTCTTATGTATCTTCTTCATTGGTTTGTTAGTTCCATATGACGATCCAAAATTATCTGATGGTGGTTACACTTCTACTTCTCCATTCATCATTGCCATGATCAATTCCGGTACCAAAGTCTTACCAGACATTTTCAACGCTGTTATCCTTGCCACTATTATTTCAGCAGGTAACTCAAATGTCTATTGTGGTTCTCGTATTCTTTATGGTCTCGCTCAATCAGGTGTTGCTCCAAAGTTCTTCACCAAAGTCAACCGTGGCGGTGTTCCATACATTGCCGTTCTTTTCACCGCCGCTTTCGGTGCTTTGGGTTACTTGGCTTGTTCCGAACAAGGTAACCAAGCATTCACTTGGTTATTAAACATTACCGCGACTGCTGGTCTTATTGCTTGGGGATGGATTTCATATACTCATATCAGATTTATGAACATTCTTAAGTCAAGAAATATTTCTAGAGATTCATTACCTTACAAGGCTATGTGGATGCCTTTCAATGCCTATTATGCTGCTATTACTATCTTTATCATCTGTTTCATCCAAGGTTTCTCGGTCTTCTGGGATGTTACTGCTGCTAACTTCTTCACTGCTTATATTTCCTTGATTCTTTTTGTTGTCGTTTGGATCTTTTTCCACTTTTTATTTAATGGCTTTGGAGAAAGAGCTTGGAAATGGTCTAGTTTCTTACTTCCTTTGGATGAATGTGATATTGATTCTGGTGTTAGAGAAATTGATGACTTGGAATTTGAAGAAAGAGAGCCAAAGAATATTTGGGAAAAGTTCTGGGCCATTATGGCATAAATATGCTCATGTCACTCTTATTAATATTGTATAGTAGTACCTAATTTGTCGTATATTTCTGATTTTATTTATTTTTATAATAAGGTTTAATGTTTAATTTCAGCTTCGAGTATAACCGTAATATATTAACCATGAGTAGGGGCCAATATGCGGAAGGGATACATCTGCCCTGTTGATCTTGAGCTCTAATTAATTTTTATTATATGTTAAACCTTTAGTATGATTAATCAACATGTTATCACTTAAACGTTAGGCCCGGCAGCCCTCTACTAACGACTCAACATGACAGGAATATAAATTTAGATCTTAAAAATAAGATATAAAATTTAATATCATAACAAGTGTTACTAGAGGATAACCGGGCCTAGTACTATCGTGATAGAATATAATCAATCAGTATTAGATTTACTACTATTATACTAAAATTATAGAGAGCTCAAGATCAGTTGGATTCCATGGCTTTATATATCCTCATAGACCAAGATATATTAATCACAACCAATAGAAGTAGTCTCGAAATTAAAAATATTCCAAAACACTGTCTTTGGATGAGTAAGTATATATATGTGAAACAAGCTTTTTCTTTTCATTAGCTCATTTGAGATTTGCACGCAAAGAGAAGTCCGTTGCATTGTGGGGAAAAGAATCTTGCACGTGCTTCAGTTAGATTTACATCTACAAATTCTGATTCTACAACAATGTGGTCAACACATGTGAAACCGCCCGCCCAGCCCCTGATTTAATCATCCGAGATATCGTGTCTGACTAAGAGTCAAAATCTCACGATAACACGATAGCTCTAAAAGAAACAAGAATACAGCCGTGCTGCTTTACTCCTGAACATTTGTGTGTTGAATACTGCGGAATTACATAGCTATAAAAAATGTCACCCCATGAAAAGCTATAAAATCGTTCAATTTCTGGAATGACCAATAACTTGATAGGAAAGAATTCTCTATCAGATCCGCAGGCGGAAATATCCAGGTGTTAGAATCTGTGTGAGCAGTATAAACGATAGCGTTCTGTATCTTTCTAAAGTTTATGTATTTTATCAAAGCATATTAGATTTGCTGGCAAAGAAAAGCTTTTCTATCTTTAAAGTTTCGTTGTAAACTGAATCAAGAAGAGAGTAAACAATAATTTGCTTGATCTGTATCAATCCAAACCTTGTAGTGCCAAAATTGAATTATAAATAGGCTTCGTGAATAAAGAAAAACAAAGGGTATTACGCCCGCCTCTACGCCTTTAGTCATTGTATGGGTTATAATTCATAAGTTATGATTATTCCCAAGGGCAAGTCCTCAGATATTCTTAAGGGTCATTGTCACGAATCAATGCAGATTCTCCTGAATACTGTGAAATTCTATGTCCTCCATTTAACGCACACGATAAGAAACTTAATTAGATTCATCTAATCCTGCATGACCTTACATGATTCGATTCCCTAGTTGCTGCGTGCACTCACATGTTTCTCTTAATGATTTAGGGTTACAAGAAAAAAAAACTTTAAATTAAATAAAACTTACACTATAATGAAGGGTGCGATTAATGGCATTCGCATGGGGGAATTCTTTGATATCTAAGGCTCATAACCAGTTGGCTAACACTCCCCAAGATTAGCAAGAAAGAGAAAGGTGGTTCGATTATATTATTTTTGATGCACGATATCGGTTTCTAAATCTGAAAAATGTGAGCGATACCATCAACAATACCAGAATAAAAATACAAAATCATAAAAAAGGAGCCAAGAATTATGCTTCTATATATTTTTAAAAAGATTTGATAAAACTTTAATTCGTGATACCAGTGGTTTTAATATAAATAACACTTGGAATTCTAAAAAATTTTCAAGAAGCATCTCATGTTTGTAACGTATCTTGCATAACAACTTAGTTACGTAATAACGAGAAGAAATGACAGAAAGAAATACCCTGGGTTCTCTGATGGGCGTTGAAGAGATTCCAATAGATGAAGAAAAGTCACCCAATTACCTTTCCCCAGATAACATTCTGGAAGTTGAAGAGCATGTTGTTAGAAAATTAAAAGCAAGACACATTTCCATGATTGCTCTTGGAGGAACGATTGGAACTGGTCTTTTTGTTTCCAGTGGAAGCCTTATTGCAAAGTCAGGACCTGCCAATGCCTTGATTTCATTCTTGTTTGTTGGTAGTTTAATGTTACCTATTACTTATTCCTTAGGGGAAATGGCAACTTTGATTCCAGTTTCTGGTTCATTCCTTCAATTTGTAACGAGATGGTGTTCACCTGCATTGGGTGCTGCCAATGGTTGGAGTTATTGGTTCTCATGGGTAATAACATTTGCATTGGAATTATCAATTGTCGGTAAAATTGTTCAATATTGGACTTATGCCGTTCCTTTATGGGCGTGGATTACTATGGCTTATGTTGGGTTAGTTACCTTGAATTTATTCCCTGTTAGATATTATGGAGAAGTTGAGTTCTGGATGGCTTCCATCAAGGTTCTAGCATTAGTTATCTTCTTACTCTACGGGTTTATTATTGTTTGTGGTGCCGGAGAAACAGGTCCTATTGGTTTTAGATACTGGAGAAACCCAGGGGCTTTTGGACCAGGTATCTTGGTTGACAACATAAACACCGCACGATTCTTGGGATGGCTTTCATCGTTGGTCAATGCCGTTTTTACTTTCCAGGGAACTGAGTTGGTTGGTATCGCTGCTGGTGAAGCTCAAAATCCTAGAAAAACTGTACCAGCTGCGATTAAGAAAGTTTTATTCAGAATTTTGGTCTTTTTCGTTGGATCTATTATTATACTTGGTATGTTGGTCCCTTATGATGAACCTAGATTGGTTGGAGACAATGTTGAAGTTACCAGAACTTCTCCATTTATCATTGCAATGGATCTTGCTGGGACAAGAGTTTTGCCAGATATCTTCAATGCAGTTATTGTGACCACCATTGTTTCTGCTGGTAATTCCAACTTGTATAGTTCGTCCAGAATTTTATACGGATTAGCTGAATCGGGAGTTGCTCCAAAAATTTTTCTCCATACTACAAAGAAAGGTGTCCCACATTATGCTGTCATTTTCAGTGCAGCGTTTGGTTCACTTGGATATTTGGCTCTTGATGCCAGGGGAAATGAAGCATTTGATTGGTTGTTAAATATTTCTGCTACTGCTGGACTTATTTCTTGGGGATTGATCTCAGTCACTCATATTAGATTCATGAATATCTTAAAGGGTAGAAATATAAGTAGGGATTCGTTACCTTTCAAAGCCCCATTCATGCCATATGCTGCTTACTATTCTGCAATTACAGTCTTTATCGTACTTTTTGTGCAAGGTTTTGAAGTATTTTTTGACTTTACGGTTGAAGATTTCTTTGTTTCATATGTGTCCATAATTTTCTTTGTTGTTGTCTACGTTGTCTTCTATGTGTTTTATTATGTTCACGAGGGTCAGAAGTCGATTTTCATTCCTTATGAACACTGTGATATCGATACTGGCGCTAGAGAAGTCGATGAAATGGAATTTGATGAATCTCCTCCAAGAAATATTTGGGAGAAGTTCTGGGTTTTTGTTGCCTAGAAAAGACTCCGAATTTCGACGAGGCGGTGCTACCATTCAATGTTTTGTTATCATGAGAAATCATTGATTAATGTATATTTCCTTATTGAGGAAATTTTACAGTCTTAACTTAATACTAGTTCTATTGTTACGATTGCTTCAGAGTTATTAGTGTTTAGTTATTATTTTATTGTTGTTAAACCGAAGTCTGAATAGTTATTTTTATTTTTGTATGGAATATTTTATATGCGGAGCTTACTAAGCGAAAGGGTTCGTATTTTTCGCTTAGATTTGATGTCAACACGATTGTTAGACGAGTTGTAATGCGGGCTCGCGTTTGTAAATTTACCCCCTTTGACGAAGAGTTGAAACCTCCGGGCAGCTTACAAGCTTGGCAATTTCTATTCTTAGTATGTGGTTGCGCACCAATCGTTTGCTACCAATTACAATTTGAATGATTTTTCTAAGCACATTTTAATAATTCTACATACACAATCTTAATATATTAACTTATACAAAGCGAAAAAACCCACGGTTATCTAAAAAACTTTAACCAAACAAAGAAGAAAAACGAGTCTAAAAAAAGTATTCCCAAGTGTCATTTATAAATACAAGTAGTGAGTTCGCACTTCTTAATATAAGACGAAAGCACCTCTACCTGAAGTGACACCAACAGTACAACCATCAGCACCTCCATTGTAAATACCGTTTTCGTAGACACAGCTTCCACTTACACTTCCTCCTTCGTAAGAAACGATCTTGACATTGAAATTTAATGGTTGAAGGTTGTTTGGGTTTGGAATCAAAGATAAGTAAGCAATACCGTTATCATAACCAGCACCGAAGTTGATTGGAGCCCAGTTACCAACGGTTGTTCCTGGAGTACTCCAAGAGCAACCAGTTTTCCAATCAACACCAGCATCGTTAACGTAATATTGGGCAGAGGTTAAACCACCCATCCATCTGTAGTAAGTTTGTTGGTCAACAACGGTAATTGGGGAGGTTTCACCACCACCAACAACAGTTGGAATAACCATGTTTTCGGTACCTGGATAGTCAGTTCTACAGATAGCAACAGTATCACTTAATTGGTTATCAACAACGGCTTTGTCGACACCCCATTCACATAAATAGTTGGATCTGGCATTGGTCTTGTATAATTTTCCACCTTTACAGAGTAAACCACCGACAGAGACACCGTTTGCTGGTTGAGCTTCTGGCCATTGGGTTTTAGACATACCACTTTGACAAGCGTAAGAACAGTAAGAACCTTCACGACAGTTTCCACCGGTAGATGTATCTGAGTTGTAAATACCAGACCAACCACCGAAACCTAAGTGATCTAAAGCAATAACACCTTGACCAACTGGGAAATCGTCACAAGAGTAAACACCATCTGGGAACTCTTGGGTTGGGTCTTCATAATTACCTAAATCTCCCTTGATACCATTGCTGGTACTCTTTTGTGGAGTAGCTGGTTGAGACGAGGCAGCTGGTTGAGCTGCTTCAGAGCTTGATGGCTTGGGGGTGTCAACTTTAGCACTGGAGGTTTGTTGTTCTTGTTTTTGGGAAGAAGATTCAGATGGTGCTGTAACTGATTCGACTGAAGTAGGAGCTGCCCCTATGGTGTTACCATGGGCATCAACAGTGACAGTAACGTATTGATAATCGTAGACAACTGCTCTCTTGTGTCTGTGGTGTGCGTGATAAGTAGTTGAGTCACAATCAGCACGTTTTTCGTTTTGAAGAGCTGCTGGAGCAGCTAATGAGATGGTAGCGAAAGCTAATATAGTAGCTAGAGTAAACTTCATTTTGGTTGAATTAACACTAAAGGTAAGGAATGACTAAAGGTTAGTTGATTTGTTTAATGTAAAGAAAGAAGAAAGAAGAAAGAAAGAAAGAAAAGAAGAACGAAAACAAAAGTTTATAAAAATTTCTATCTTCCTTTTGAAACCAGAGCTTGGGTTGGCTGTCATGGGTTTATTATCCCAGTTGGGCAAATGCAAGAAACATTAATTAGTCGATAAATTAATTAATAATCGTTGATGCCAATCGTAAGAAAAATAAAATTTCGTGTTGTTTTTTGTACCATATATTAAAAAATAATTTATTTTTTAATTTCTAAAATTGATGCAAGCCGGTATTAATAAAATCGCGAATATTATTTTGCATTCACTTTTTTTTTCTTAGCTATAAAGTGTTTGTAAACAAATTTGGCCCCTTTTCTGCAGACAAAACAAACAAACAATTCGTATTCAGAGAATTTTACACTTTTAAGAAAAACAAGCAAAATGCTGCAACCGGAATTCATCTCATGCGTACCTTTTCAAACAAAGATTGCACAGCCGAGATACGATGAAATGGGATTACACAATGAAGAACAACTTTGCATTAATTACTTTCATTAATACAATTACCCAAAGCCCCAGTAATAAAATCATGCAAGTAGTTTATTAAAAGTTTGTATCATCTGTGGAAATTAATAAACCCAAATATCGTATTTGGATTGCATTTTTTTGCTACACATAGTTGATTTTTCATGGCAAAGGTTTTGCACAAGGTTGCATAGAGCACGAAATCACTTGATAAAAATTCAGAGTAAATTTCTAAGCTGGGCGCCATCCTTTATCTTCCAGTGAGTCATACATCTTCAATTTCAGACTATTTCGTCTAGGCAAGATAATTGCTTCCACGCCCAAGTTGCTGGATAAAAAGCACTCTTCAAGAAAGTTCGCCAGCTGAAAAGAAATCAGATTTCTGAGGACATCACAAGCCAAGATTGAGTGCAAAATGTACCAATTAGGAAGACAAAAAAATATTATTTTCTTGGGTTCAACAAAGAATTTATTTTTTCTTAGTCTTTTGTTTTTTTAGACTATTCTCAAAAACAAACCTGAGGTATGTATCACATTAGTCTAATCACAACTATATAACATTAGTTTATTCACTGCACCATGATTGTTTACTGTTGGTTAGAAAAATGTAAAGTCATATTGCTTTGCATATGGTTATTCTATCTGCATTGCTCTTGTTCGACACAGCGAGTGGGGCTATTTTTCTCTAACAAACGGGTTAATTAAAAGTCACAAAAATGTGTTCACCCATCGCGATGATATTATTGTTACAATAAATCTTCAATCACTAAATCATTCTGTACTAGTCGGATCAACCTACAATAAATTTACTTGATTCTTTTCAAGTCATGTGCCATTTCTGGAGATTAACTAGCTTTTTTGGGAAATCTAATCAGAAACTGACTTGTTTCACCGTAGAAATTTCTTGGAATGCAAACGGGTACAAAATAACCTTTCAGGTGTTTCAGATAACGACCAATATATTGTGTCTCTGTAGCACTTTACAACGTGCTATTATTCACAAGATTGAAATCAATTAATATTGTCATTTCAAACATATGGAAACACAAAATAGTATCGGTTTGATCGGCTTTCTTTGTCTATTTGTTGCAAAGTCATGGACTTTTAATGTTATTAATTGAAGAAGAATACATGAGCCTGGCTCAACTACTATGTAACTGTATTGTTGTCACACTACAAAACACACGTCGAGCAAGCAACAACATGCCTTATTTGGAATGTGAAGTGTATACATATAGAGTGATAAATAGACATACTGGAGTTTCAGATTTCACAAACAATTTGGATAAGAATGCCCCAGATTAATAACTTTATTCTCTCCTCTATTGTATCTAAAACGTGTAAATTGACGGTGTCTAGCGTACAAAATTTCTCGAGCTATGACAATACTTGTTGCTCTTGGAATAATTTGAGTGCTGTAAACCGGAGAAAACAGACGAATCAACAAATACGTACGATACATAACGTTGTCTGTGAACTGTACGTTGTCTGACTTCCCTCTCAAACATCGAAAGATTCTATTATGTACTTAACTTTCGTCGAGCTAACCCGAACGAATAACTTATGTGTCGGTACCAGAGTTGATAAAGTTTGTTTAGTTTTTATTTCAATGTCTGAACTGTGTTGGTGTTTCTTATTTCAATGTCTGAACCGTGTTGAAATAAAACTTGGAATAATCGAAATAGTTCTTGAGATACATGGTTTAAGACACTTCGAACAGAAACTAGTCTGAATTTAATCTATTTCCCAAATTCTTGCTTTTCTATTCGATTCAGGTTCACGGGGTTTTTAGAACATGATATGATCTTCAATATTTGCTTTTCAGTGACTTATGAAAACCAGAAATCTACATAAAGCCCCAAAGATACCAGAGGGAAATCAACATTAAGTTCCCTAGCAGTTGGATTTTGGACGAGCAGTCCATACATTATCGAAAACCTGAATTCCTTTGTTTAATCACTGCATGTGAACGAAGATAGTTGACTGTTCAGTTAAATGAAAGTAGCAGGTAATATACCTATCTTTAAATATTAAGAGAATCCCTTACGATTTGAAAAGGGAATAATGAGTAACAATCAATAATACAAGAATCGTGGACTGCAAGTGTCCTAGTGTTATAAAATTATGAGTTGGTTTCTTCTGGTCAAGGAATAACTTTTGAACTCCACAAATTTGGCCAATACTCTCAAACTTCTGTTAGCAGAAATTGTTCTTTGTAAAAAGATATACCTTCAAATTGGTTTAGTTTGAGAAGAAGTCAATCGCTGGTTGGCTGAGCACTCTATAAACTAGTTTTAATAGGTCTTGTGTCTGCGGAGACTCTTGCAACAAGTATTAACATCGCGGAACGAGAAGCAGGCAATGAAAGTATCAATTATCAAGAGAATGAACAATAAGGCATTTACACAAGACCACTTACAATCAATTGATTCATCCTTAATAAAGCTAATAATCACGGATCTATACCAAAACAAATAATAAACTTCTATTGATAAAATCAGAATTTTGGGGTGTGACATCTTAAAACTTACTATGATTTTCTTTATTGGAGAATGGACCTGTTTGGGATGCATTTTTTGCCTGAAAGGTTTCCTTCTTAGTTCCCCGAAAAGGCATCTGTAACCGAAACCTGATTGCGACCAGGATTAAGATTGCAGTTTATTAGTCCATCCCTCGCATGACAGGATGGTTTGCAAAAATTCTGCAAAGTGCTCTCTTCCTGTTCTATCAGGATTTTGTTGGTTTGTTATATCAGGATTTTGTTCGTTTGTCATACCAGGATTTGGTAGGTTTTTTACCACGATCTTGTTGGTTGACAAACCCGCGACCGAATGTAACAGGAACAAGACATTTTGCAGCCAAAGAAATCCGCATCTTGTTAACTTGCCACAAGGACAAACTGAATTTTTGATATTATAGAAATTAGATATTACTACATTGAATTTGGGAATTTATCACCAATTTTTTTTGAGGTTATGTATTTGTCTTCAAAATGGGAATTTGGAATCCAGCAACGGAAGCATCATAATCGGAAGAATAACGAGGCATCAAAACTTGAAATCGATTGGATTTATGTTTAGAGAACCATAAAATATGGGTGGGAATTTACGTTAAGCTTATTCGGAAGAAAAAGGAAGTACCTTCGAAGGTATAATCGCTTGGCGAATGCATTCTATGTAACAGAATATTGACAGTTCAATTTTTGAAGATTGCTTCCCAGAAATAATGTGTGACACATCATTTTTTCTAGTCCTTGTAGCTTGGATTTTATGCTGATTCTTTTCAGTATAGTACAGCTGCAAAATCAGCTACAATATCAAATTCCTTCAACTCGGCAAGTAAAAGAGATTATATAGACGGTAATGAGAACGATTTGAAAGAAGTTTATGAACGTTTCAGAAGTATTTAAGATAGTGTAGATAGACTACATTTTAACGTGGATGAAAAATACCTTGATGCTATCTTTTATCAAAGTTCGACTACAAAACCTTGTGCAATCATGGTTGTTCTATTTGAAAACTCTCTTGTTTCAAATTCACCCATTATGTGCAAGTCTCGAGGAGATATCAATTAGTTTTGTTGAAAAGTTTTACTTTATTCATCATTTTGTCATCTGAAGTGTTACCTTTAAGAAAGCACTCTAATTTGCTCATGCTCAAGAAGGTATTGTTCACATTTTGCTTTATTATTTGAGAGCTAAACATCCTAAAGAAATGAGTATCGAATTCTTCCATCACAGAAATGACAGTCACGCTGCACTGGTAAAAAACGGTGGGGCATTGTCCTTTCTCTGGGCCACTTATGAACTTCGGTAAAGGTTTCTTATGATCTTCTCTCGGGTTGAGTATGGTCTAGACGTTTGCAGAATCAAGAACCGTTCCAAAATGCATCGATGGTTCATGAATACCTTATACCAATCAGTTGGCAAATACCCACTCCCTAGAGTAAAGGTGGAGATTAACATACTGAAAGTCCCAGGAACTGAAAACGTGGCATTAATGTCTGGTAAGGAAGCTCATAAATTCTACGTCTTCGAAGGATTGTTTTGGCAAGCTAGCATAAACTGTTAATGCTTAATTGTACAAAATCAGATGGTGCTTAGAATGACTCCAAACAAATAGCAACACGAATTGATTTTTATTCCAGGATAAACTGGTATTCTATAAGTTGAGGAAATTTTTGTGCCAAGCAAAAAAATTAAATAATCTCGAATGCTGATAGGATATACAATTGGGTAAGATTTGCTCCATGGATCTAAAATGACTAAAGATGTTTCCCCAAATAAAAGTACCGACAAAAAAAAAGAAAAACATTCATGTTGGAACTCATCGACGTAATATCGTTAATATTCTCGTTTCGAGACTTTTCTCTTAACTAGGGCGAACAACAATAATACAATGGATTGGAAACAAATTAAGTCAACCAACATCGTATAATTAGTTTCTAGAAAATATAGTTGACGTGTTGTTATTTTTTGCTGGAAGCGAATATTTTATATGCGCGTTTCATCTTATTTTTCAAGAACTGTTTTTGTTGTGATTCGATCAGCCGATTTTTTTTGACATCTTATGAGGTTCTTTCAAGCAATTCCAAATGTGAACTAAGGCGGTACAATCCACATATCATTAGCATACATGCAAAAGAGACCTATTGGCTTTCTTTAAATGAAGAGTTGAATTTTTCGGTGAAGTATGATCATGTAAAGGGTTTTCTGGATTATTTTCTTATCGGAAAAATGTAAAAATCGGAGGTGGATCATAAAAGATACTGGGCCGAGCCGTTGAATACCATGACTCCTCATACTTCCCAATAGAGATTTTGTAAAAGGAAATTGAAGCTTTCATGCATACAAATCTACCATGCAGGGATCGGCCCCGAGGAGTCAAGTCGGTGAAAGCTTTGAGTTGGGATGTGGGTCTCCATTTGCGCATAGTCTGTTCCAAATCCACATCACTACTACTTCAACTGAAGTTGTGCGACCTATGCTACCATCGAGTGTAAACCGAAATATGTGGGTGCACTTCACGGATGATGGAACCGAGAAGAAAAAAACTTGGCATGGAATATTATCATGTTGAAGACGAAGATGTTAAATAAACGCGCAATCGAATCTGATGATTGGGTTACAAAATCTCTCGAATCGAAATTAAAAGATGCAGGATGGGCTCACTTCCTCTCGCCTGATCTTTCTAGAAGAACTTCCTTATGGAGTTATGTATTATTTTCCGAAATTTTTTTTTCTATTTTCTTTGAGATTTGGAGATCGGTGACCCAGATGAATTTGCAACTATGTGGTATTGAACCGATCTAATGAGTTTTCGTTTTTCCGTGTTATTACATTTCCACAACTCTTTTAACGATTGATGTCGTGTCTAGAGACGACTTGCATTACCTGAACTTCGCGCCAAATTATTGCAAATTAAAGTTTATCATACATGACAATTGATTGTCGAGGTGTATCAATTAACAAAACTTGCCATTTGGAAATCTTAGGTAAAATCTTACAGTAAAATACACTGTCTCACCGGAGTTTGACATGTACTTGAAAATTTTGCCATAAGACACCATCTACCAAGATTCCAGACCGAAAAAAAACAGCAGCTCCATAAAATATTATTATTTTTTATGCATGCCCGAACCCTAATAAATCTAGTTCTTCGCATGACTGTATTTTCTTATTGTTCCCATGATTTTATGAACCTTTCAGTTCGGCTGAAAATCAGCAAGCGTTGACATGTCTTCCAACACGGGAAACTATATAACTAATTCAAAATAACGATAGTTTTCGTTTATTATGAATTGGCAAAAGGCAATTGTGCAGTTATAAACATTTGTTTGCAGAAACCTTTTTTTTGTGGCTAATTTGGTTGCACGGTAGATCTTGCAGGAATATACAATCACCGAGACACTACCATCCGCCGTTGCATAAAAAATAACTAACGAGGCGACTATAAGTGATGATCATCTAAAATATTTTTTTTTTTTAATTCTTTAAATATTATTATTTACAAATATTATTAGTTGGATTAATTCTTCTTTTCATAATATCGATATTTCTGTTTGATTGAAAACAATCACGGCTAATTTAAAGTATCATTCCTTTCGATTCGAAGAACGGTTTTCAATTAGATTTACCCCACTTCTTAATAATAATTGAGATTATGTAGAAAAATTCCAGATCTCGTGGAAGTATCCAAAAATATAAATAAACTGAATCCCTTCATGTAACATGTTCATGATATTAACACTTGCAACAATTCCATATCATCATTATTTTGCGGTTAATCTTACCCAATTTTTCTCCAGATATTATTTGCAACCAATCGTCATTCCCCCTTAAACAAATCAGCAGAGGGATCCCACACAAATTAAAAAGTTTATAAGTAGCGTATAAGTTCACAGTTTTTTCATTTCCAAATAATGCTAGGTAAATAAATTATAGCTTTCTAACAAAATTAAACGGTTTAAATGGAAGTAATTACGCATGCAGAATACAATCAAAATAAACTTGATTCTACAAATATGAACAATATTAATAATAATTTTGACCCCAGTCAACCTTATAATCAACCAACGACGCAAAACAGTATACCAACACCCCCATATAACACACAACAGCAATATATTACACAACAAAGAGATCAGATTGAGGACGAAAGCAGACAGTTATCTCGCCCCATTGCAGCCAGACCTCTCCAAGAGAATTCAAGAATACTAGAACAACCCACAAATCCACCCTCAGTTATTCCATTAATACATAGCCAACCTCACATCAGTCCACCTCTATATCCTCAAAATCAGTATGACCAATATACCGCATATTCCAATAGAAACAACATCCCAATTCGCCAAGATATATACCAGGCCCATTATCAGCCTGATATGACAATATCTCTGGCTACAGGAGCCTCAAATATCCAACCTAATATCCCTGCCCAAGGGCAAAGAAATTCTTGGGCACTGACCATGGACACCACACCCTTACCAACCTATCCCATGGAATACAATCACTACCCAGACTTAACTACATTAGTAAATTCTAACGCCAACATTGCCGTTCCATTAGTAGAAGCGCAATTTGTGGATCATAAAGTGTGTAGCCTATGCGGAAAGAAAATTACACGTGATATGTCTAGACATATGAGAACTCATCAGTCAGAATCTAGATTCAAATGTGTGTTTCCTAGAAGTCAATGCATTCATAAACTGGGTAAATTCAATCGACCCTATGATTTCAAGAAGCATCTTTTGAACCGACATTTCCAATTCGATAATCCATCAATCAAAAAATTGCATAATTTAAGTGATAAGTTAGATCATTGGGGGACTTGTCCGTGTGGGTATAGAGCGTTGGGGAGACATTGGCTAGACTTTCATGTATTGACTGAAGATAGTTCCAATCGTTGTCCCTGTGTCGAAACTCCACGTTCTTCAACATCTTCCCAATGAATGTTTTATGGTTTGCTTTCTTTCTACTTTCAATTCCTTAATATGTACATTATTAGAGAAATCTCCCTTTTTAATTGATTTATTAAATCTTTGTATATTATAGAGATATATATTATAATAGAGTCATTATAGTGAAAATACTTTAGATCATTTTCAGTTACCAAAGTTTGCAATTGAGATCTTGAGTTTTCTTTTTCGGTTTACGAGCTTTCTCGGAGGATTAGAGCTAGGCGCTTCCATATGCTCCGATGGTGAGGTCATTTCATTTGCGACACTCTTGATGTCTATTAACATTTAAGCCAGAGATTCCATTTCTATATTATTTACTATACTTGAATGTAAAATAATGCATTTATTTAGGACACGTGTAATCGCCATGTTGTTTGTTTTCTTTGTTAGTTTATCTATGAGATTGTTTTGATGATGTAGTTTTGAGCCAATCTTAGTAACACAAACTCAGTGGATACCCCAAACTATGTGACACAAATATGAGGGAATTTAATTGAAATGAAATTATTAGCGATACAAAAACCACAAATAGGCTATAGACTTTATTGTCAATAGATGAAGTATTCACACTTTGTGCACTTCCAATACCTAATGAGACCAATGGGTGTAAATAAAGGGTCATCCATTGGGAGTTTTTTCGTATTACAAAGTGGTCTTGATTGATAATTCAGTTGGAATTACCGATAATGCGATAGTGCTGATGTAACCTTATCTGCAAACGATGATACTTCGTTAATGCAAGGGCCATATGAATAATGATTGATAACAAATAAAGACTAAATAGGATAAAAATAAACAAAGTGAGAGCAATTGCATTTGGCACAATAATTGGTTGTAAAAGCAAAGTCACCATTACAACAGTAGCAAAGGTTAGTTATTATAGTTGCAAAGTGAATATAACCGATACAAAGATGGAACCTCTACATTTTCATCCCACAGACACGCAGGTTACATTGCTTGTTTATTGTTCAGCGAAGAGGATTGTGAAAGATACGTGAGTAGAAAACTGTAGATTAGAATGTTCGGCACAAAATCGCTAAGAAAGGACATGGAAGGCTACAATTGTTAGAATAATCGAAATGCAATTAATAACAACAAGTTCCTAATTATAAATATATCCACATAGGGTACAAATCCGAGAGCTGAAGCAAGACAAAGAGAAGTGAAGTGAGTGTCGGTCTTTGATTGTATGTGGAGATCTGGTTGAAGTTTGGTAATTACTCATCAATGCAGGAGGTACAATTTCATGCCAGAGTGCCAAAAGAATCGCACTGGATTCTTAATTCATTCAATTTAGCACCCACTAATTTCATGATGTTAATTTCATGTTTTAGCCCTTGGTACCTTTCATTTATTTCATGATTTCTAATTAGGTCATGGAACATCAAGAAGGCATTTCGGGAAAATAAGATCTATAACAATGACGTTTAAAGAAAAAGAATCTCTTTAATTGTTAAACTTTTTTAGCTAAGAAAAATTTATAAACATTTGACACACACATTGCACAAGAATAATATAGATAATAGCAACAAGAACAAGGAGACAAGAACCAGAATAACAAGAGTAAATTTGATAGTATACAAAATAAAGTCAAACCACAGTGCCTAGAGTTTTTTGTTATAAAGTGACCTTAAAACGGAAGTAAAATTAAAAAGGCCAAAGAAAAAAAAAACCAGCAAATTTTATAACCACTAAAAATTTAGCCCCCCACCTCCTTGCTTTATAGTTCCACAGGATTATAAGGTACAGAATTACATTGGTACACATTATAGACACCATAATGGCTCAGAGCAGTAGTCGGAGTGAATCCAACCCTTCCGACTATTCTGGTACAACAGAATCAGTTGTATACCAACTAGAAACATTGTTTAATCACACTGAAAACTTGACAACCCCTAAAGATAACAACTCATTATTTAATATTCATCCTCAAGCAGGAGCCATATCAGGATATATTCCTGACTTAGGCGATGCCAAAGTTAGCATAGCTCATTCAGGAAATGGGAGACACGATGAAAGCGGATACTTTTCAACTAAATTATCTTCTTCAGTGCCTTCGTCGAGATTGGAATATTACTACAATGATAATCTTATGCATCAAAAATTTGATCAGTCAGAGCAACAGCAACAACAATCAGTTAAAGTACCGCAATCATTACAACATGAACATCTCCCACCAGATACATTCGAGCCACAATTTGCCCCTCTATCACAACAAAGTTATTCATACAACAGCAATTCACACATTCAGCCACAACCGCCATTCCAACAATCAAACATGTCTTCCTCTAACATTCCCTCTTATTCGCAAGCAGCTTCCACCCAGTTATCTACATTTCCTCAAAGGCCACAGTCTGTACGACAACACTCACTCCCGGTCTACCCTACCAACAATACAATTCAACCTCAGATAAAAGAAGTTGAAGATGTAACTAAAATGGTTGATTTTCAAACACCCCCAGCATACTACAGTAGTAGTCCTCAACCTGGCCAGTTTAAATCTCCCAAGCTACTGCATGCACTTTTTAATAAGAAATCACCAAGTTCACAGCAACAGTTACTACATCATCCACCCCAACCACCTCCACAATTGCAACAGAATATTCCAGAAATGATGTCTAAGAGTCCCAAATTTGACGAAAGCACACTAAAGGATTTCAAACCAAGAGCCAAACGAGGTAGGCCTAAGAAGAATAGAAATCCCGGATTTCACCTTAAATTAGATGGTATCAATAAGAAACCAATTATAGGAGGACATAGAGTTGTAAGTTCAGCACATTCAGATTCAGGCGCTGATTATTGGTGTAGAACACCAGGAGGAAATAGGGTTCCATCCGCTCTTTCATTCACTCCTGTTCGTACTTCATTTAATGATGAAAGTGATTCGCATAAACAGATGAAATTTTCAGAGCATGATTTGGAATTTAATGATGACAATTTTGGGATAGGCATTCCATCATTCGATATTACTCCATCAATGGAGCCTCCTCGCGTTGGTGGATATTTTGAGATATCGAATGTTCAACCACCAAGTTTAAATACAGGTGGGTTCTTTTCACCTGGTATTGATGGAAATGAAAATGGTGGAGATCAATTCAATCAAACATTTGAAGAGTATTTGAATCAAACTGACCCTGGACCATCACAACCTATTGATGATACTAGTAGTTCCCAGTTTAGTAACCGACATGAGGCACTGTCATGTAGTTTTACTGATTTCCCATTCAAAGCTCCTTCGTCATCCCAGCAACAACAACAGCAACAACCGACATTAATACAACACCATCAGATTGCACCACTGGGACCGGTACCAGCCCTTGCACCCCCATCAGTACCAAGACCACCATTACAACCTCATCATTCACAAAGTGATCTACTGCTGCTGGCACCAGTGATGACTTTCTTTGAACCAAATGGAATAGATACGTTTGAATCTTCGCATAGTGAAACAACCCCGAATAATGATTTCCTATCACCTCCCGAAGATGTGTTTGTGAAGAAGAGAACCCTCAGCGATCACAAACGTGTGTCGCCTGATAGTTTAGATCACGATAGAGCATTTGGTGGATCGGAAGACAATTCTGAAAATGAGAGTGAAAGATATTTGTCACGTCCTACTATACCAAGAAGTAAATCAGATCAAGGTGTTACTATGCTTGAGAAATCAGACAAAATTACTCCTGACTTGTCTCCAAATTCATCCAAACCTTCGAAAAAGAGGGTATCTAGAGGTGCAGTTTGTACTGTTTGTGACAAGTTCATTAGTCGTGATTTGACTCGTCATATGAGGATTCATAATGAAGTTGGTCGATTTCAATGTATATATCCAAAGTATATGTGTAATCACAGGACTCAATATTTTAATCGTCCATATGATTATAAGAAACATTTATTACATCTGCATTTCAAATTTGATGATCCAAAGGGTAAAGCTGCTCATACTTTAACTGATAAATTACCATTGTATGGAACTTGTATTGCCTGTGGAGCAAGATATACTGCTGCTCAATGGTTGGATTTTCATGTGTTGGTTAATGATAAAAGTCAAAGATGTGTATTTATAGAAGATAAGGACCCGCAGACTTTGGCATGAATTTGAGGTCACAAGAAAGTTGAAATTGACCTTTTTTTTGAGTAGATAGTAGTTTTGTAGACTTTAATAATATTAATAATACTTTTGAGATAAGAGAGATTAGTATGGAGGATGCAGAAGCTATGAATTATTTCTGCTCGAGTATTTTGCATAAGTATCTGTGTGTAGTGTTATTGTGTATCACCTGACGTTGATTTTCTTGGGTTTATCATCTGTATCTTGTTTCAGGGTAACCCCCTAAAGAGAAAGTCAGCTATGATTTGCTTGCAGATATCAATTTCCGAAATCTCGGGATTCTCCTTCCCAATTAGGAAAGTGAAAATTTGCGCAAATCGTTTGCTCTTTTTCCCTTCTTTTCGCTTGTTCTTGTGTTCTTCTTTGTAGTAACAATGTGAATTCTTTATTTAATAATATAATCAAGCGCCATTTAAGTATGAGCCCTTTGAATCGACTAAAACAGAAGCGAACAATTTGCTCAATTTGCTCATTTGCAGTCATCGCATCAAATATATAAATACATCCCTATTTACATTTCACTATTTCCCATATCTTTTTCTATATTTCACCATTTACAACTCCCTTATACCCCCCTCGCCAAATATCTTAATACCATACGATGAGTCTCGATTTTGCAACTAACACAATCCATATCAAGCATATGATGGAAACAACAACCAGCACAGGAATGATGATGGCCATGGAAACAGGTGAACACGATCACGGAATGCATATGAACACAACTGCTGCAGCCACTTCTACAGCAATGGCCCATGATCATGGAAGTCTGGGTATGGATATGGACATGGGAGGTATGCACATGTACTTTACTACCAATTATAAAGATTATCCAGTCGTGTTCAGAGGATTGGCTGCTAGTAATGGCGGCGAAGCATTTGGGATTTTTGTGTTATTGTTTGTTATTGCTATATTTGCTAGATTGTTAGTGTTTGGAAGAGTTTATTTAGAAGAAGTTGTTTGGAATCAACAAGGTCAAGAACATGTCCAACTTGTCGATGGTACTGGTGTTGGCGTTGCTTCTGCTGTTGACCATAATGCGGCACAATCTTGTGACAAGGCAAGCTCCGAGGAAACTACTCATGCTGCTGCTTCTGGTAACAAGTCAATTTCTAAGGTATCCTCATTATTCAGAGAATTTATTAAATTAATCCTTTATGTATTGCCAGATATTTTCAGTTATGCGTTGATGCTTGCAGTAATGACTTTCACGTTAACTTATTTTTTTGCCGTTGCCATCGGTAGTGGTGTTGGTAACTATATCACCAATAGATTGATAGAGAAGCATAGATTATCCAAACCACATGCTTCTTGTTGTTAAAAACAGAATGTTCCTGCTATTTATAAGTTGTATATATAATAATTACATAATAAAATTAATGACCTAAAAAAAATTCTAACAGTATCTTTTATTCTGGCATTACTTCATCAATCTTCTTTAACAAATCTGCATGTTTCCCTTTATTAAACGAACTTCCATTTCCATCAGCCAATTTCTCGCTATATATCAATCTAGCCATGTTTCTGAACGCCATTTTAGTAAAGCCTTGTTCGTTAGTTTTCACTCTATTAACAAACTGAAATTCATTCAAAGTAAACATCTCAAAATAGGCTGAAGATTTGCTAAAATCAACCGATTCGGGGTTCTTGGCTAAACTTCGTAACATTTGTTGCAAGGTGAAAATATTCAATATAATTCTCTTTACACCATTATTATTAATCTTCTTCACCGTTGCAGATCCTTGAATTATCAAATCATTCAAGAATCGGGAAAGACCAATAAAAATACTTTCCTTTTCTTTATCACTCAATGTATTGGATAATTTATTATCCACGGCAAACACTTCCTGATTAAACAATCCAATATAATGATCAGCATCTCCAGGTTCTGAGGTTGGCATCCAGTCAACTAATTTAAACGAATTAGACACGTAGTAGATAGCTTTACATCTCAAATCATATCTTAAAGCCAACAAGGTACTGTCTCTGATTGTGAAAAATGTATGAACAACATTATTGAATACACTAGCTTTTTCCAGGTTCAAAGCAAGGAAAACATTGTGTTGAGTAATATCCGAACTATTTGCTGAGAAATTAATAGATGGTCTTCCATTTTCCAAAAATGACCAATTGTATCTCAATCTATCAACTGCATGGAATGAATCTTCATCATCTTCTCGAATCACAGTATAGATTGATTCCTTTTTGATTTGGGGTAACCATGAAATAATCCATGAAGCAGTTAATAATAAATGAACAACTTGAGAATATGCCTCTTGATCCAATAAATCATCTTTACTTATGGAATACAATTTACTGTTACTATCGAATAAAATCGCCTGTACTTCTGATTTGATTAATTCCACCAATCCGTCGGTATTACAAGTTGCGTTCTTCTCCAAGATTTTACCACTTACACCTGCTAACACCTCTATCTTCATCCATTTGCTAATCTGTGAAACTGGACGACTGACTTGATCTCTACTCATGGAAGTTTGTGTTGGTCCTTCTCCAGTGGATAATAGGTCAACATATAGGTTATGATATTCTTTTGCAAAATTTTCCAACACGCGAAGAGTAACATCACAATAGTCCTCACGGTAGCTTAAGGAAGTATTCAACATCAAACATAACTCCATGAACAATTTCTTAAAATTGAATGCATTTTCATAAATCACTAAACTAGCAGTGGAAGAATCATCACCCAGGTTTTGGACATTTCCAATCACAGCCACATTGGTATTGAAATTTTGTTCAAGAGAAATCAAATCTAATTTCAATCCTGACCCATGAATCACTTTTTCAGAGGTATATGTGCCTCCCACTTGTTCGCCAAATGACAATTCTATACCTTCGCGTAAATATGACAAAAATGTCATTTTCATGAAATCATCAAAGAATTGGAACGCAGCTTGTATATGTGGGGCATTTGTATCTTTCTTATTATGCTCTGTATTAAAATCAAGGAATACACGTTGGGAACCTTCAATAAATATCAAAAAGAATTCCAAAATAATTCTCATATTAAATAAATTCTTAGGCACCAATACTTCGATTGTAGTATTAAAGGATTCACTTTGGATATATGGGGAATTGCTATCGAGAATTGCATTCTTACTTTGTTCATCAGAAACATTCAATCCAGGGAAGATATCTGTCAAGATTCCTGTCAATTCATCTTCTGGCTTTGAAGTTTGGAAAGAAACATTTTCAAACTTAAATAGATTATTAGTTTTCTTCATGGCATTGTAGATCTTACTCTGATCTTTAATTCTCGTGGCTTCATTCAATCCTTCAGATTTAATTGCTACATCATCATGAATGTAATTCAACATTAAGGATTTCAATTCCTTTTTGATTACATTCCAAATATTGACTAGATGATTATAAGATACATCCAGTGATTTATATCCTGGCGTTGACTTAACTGCTCTTGTAGTTGCCAAATTTTGTCCAGCTTCAATTAATTTAACAATCTCACATATGGCCTTATGTCTATGAAACACAGCCAAACATTTTATAAATATAGATCCAAACAAATCTTGTAATACCACAACGGCCGCATCATTGAATCCATTATGACCCATAGCTTCAAATAAAGTTCGATTTTCTAAATTACTAGAAGGAGGAACTTTTGCTAACTTGACCAATCCGAGGGCATTTTGCAGCTTGATTTGTTCAGTGGTTCTATTTATTAATCCATGAAGTTCCAGCTGGTTTGCATCCAAGAGGATTTCGGTGACCTGATGTAATCTACTCAATTTTGATGCAGTGATTAATAACATATAAATATAGTGAAATGATTCTGTGCTTGGATTCAGTTTTGATTCAAGCAAGACTTTATAGTCGATTATACTTTCATTTGAAACCATATGAGAATGCAATTCTGGTAGTTGATTCATTAAAAAATTTTCAATTGGTTGAGACATAAAATCGACAATTTCGGTTATATCCAAATTAGCTGAATTGTAAACATATTGTTCCAAATTTCTCAGATTTATCAATGACGAGAAAGAACTCAACTGAGGTGTTTTTGAATGAAGTAAATTTGTCCAGGAGAAGATTGTATGTGTATCATCATCAGAGCTACTTCTAGTATTTTTCAAGTAGATTTCATTTTGTAATTCATCAATAATCATGTCAAACAATTTATTCGATTGCAATTCCAAATAACTTTGAACTCCATTCATAGCAGGTAGTAACCAAAGATTATATTTTTCAGCAAGTTTATAACCATCCGAAATCACATCATAAACCTCATGAATCTTTTTATCAATCACCAATTGTTCAATCTTATCAGGTATACTATTCAATTCATCAATTGCATCCAAAATATCAATCATGCCAGCATATCTTATCGACGTTTGGTTTAAATCATTTAACAAATCCGAACGATCATGAATTTCTTTATTTGAAGACTCCAAGAAATTCTTAATAGAAGCAGAATCTTCTTGTGATTCCTTCAAGGTAGATAATAACATATGATAAGTCCCAATACTATTATTAAACAATTCATGGTGTTCATTAACAACATGACGTAACGCCAGTTCTGTATCTAATTTCAATTTCTTGAAATCTCCAAGACGATGAGCCAAACCAACTGAAGAATCATCTAATAACGAAATCGCAGTATCTATTGGATTTGAATGTTCGTCCAATATTTGGGGCCAATCGTACCTAAGTGATTGATAAACATCTTTTAATTGTGATATTGATTCGTCCATTGATTTGCGATCTTGTTTACTGGGATTGGCAGGCATACTGAATGATAGCCTTCTAGAAACGGACGAACTCATCTTTGTTTGTATTGATTTAATCTAACTTAGGGATAGAGGTGTATGCAAAAGTTATAGCGTTGTTCTTTTTGAATTGTTTTACAAGACATTTTGGTTGGAGTAATAAAATAGAGACATTTATCAGTGCGAAATTATTTCATGGCGACATTTTTCATTTGAAATTTTTCTTTGAAGAAAACGCATTCCTTCAACTCAAGCAATAACCGTGTTTTATTTATTAACCAACCAAAAGGTCACGATGAATCTGATTGAAGTAATCGATTTATCGGATGAAGATGGGGATAACATAGTACCGCTAACTCTTTCACAGAACAGTCCATCACAAAATCAAGAAATTATAGAAGTGTATGTATCTACCACTTTCCTCCAAACTAGACGCGTCTTACTGACACCATTTAATAGAGAATCTTCTTCTGAAGATGAAACACCATTAGTATCACTACCTCGCCCATCATCAACAGCTGCATCCAATTCTCAGCAGTCCTTTAATCCATATCCCGCATCGTCACCTGTCCGACCCCTACTACCGGTGCTGGAAGCATTTCTGAATGATTCAATTGTTGATTCTTCCTTTTCGTTCAAGATTGCGACACCGGCAACTATGGCACATGCGTTGAGGAATGGAAATAGTGTAAATAGTGCAAACCTGAGTTTTAGTTCCCCTGTAAGTGGTCTGAGAGGGAATGGTAATATTAGAAATGGGAATGAACTGATTGTTTTTAGTTCTCCTGGCGGAAATCGTATGCAACCGAATGCTAATGTAATTTCGTACAGCCCACTACTTTCAGCGATGCCAACGAATATATCTCCGGTTCCTCCAGGTTTGAAATCGAACGTTCCCATAGCAATACCCCCAAATTATACACAACCAACAATCGTATCAATGCCGGTTAGATCTGTTGACATCAATCCAATCCCACCAAGTACCAAAGAAAACATCCCTCATCTTCCAGAATTCGTACAATGGCTATCTAGTGACGTAGAAAATGACGAGATAGTATGCACGCGAATATCGAGTTCACAACCCATTCCAACGTCAGTCCACAAACCAAGGCAAACAAAACCAGATTCTACCAATATTGTTCTAGATATAATGTCATCACCTAGCCCTAGTGTTGCAAAAGGTTCTAAACCCATGGATTACGGGTTATTGGCCACTTCGCCCAAGAAACCCAAACGGAATAGACGGTCAAAGACGGTTGATGTGCTTGCTCAATATCCCAAAATTGACAATTATGAATACACACAAAAAGATCTAAATGAAGCCAATAGGGCAACACGTAAGAAAGAAGAATTATTGAGTGAGATGGAGATTTATATTTCCGAAAAAATCAAAAGTGAATTTGATCCTCATGTTGGTGATTTCCAGATGAAATTATTGTTCTCGCAAGTTGATGTACCGCTTATATCATGGAAAAGAAATGTGAAATCGCAATATCATAAAGAGTTGGACTTATTCATACCTTGCCACCCGACTAAGATTCTAGAAAAGACTTTCGTGTTATATTATCTGGCGGACCAATTCTTTCGACACCTCAAATCGGCTCAATTGGCTAGGGATATCAAGTCGGCATTTCAACATAATCTTGCGATTGATGCGAGTGAGCAACATCCAGTTCTAGTCGTAGAAGGATATGACCAACTCTTGAATAAAATAAAAGCATACGAACAACGGCAATATAAGAGACAAGTCTTGGGTGGATTAAAGGTGAATGAACAACGTAGAAATCAAAAGAACGATGAATTAGTAAGTCAATATCCTACAAGTAAAGAAATTGAGCAATTGATAAATAAAACACAACTAGAATTACGATGTAATATATTCCTAGTGAGAACTCGATTAGAGATTGTACAATGGTTGAATTCATTTACTTATTCGATTGCGTCTGCTTTATATGATAAATTTGAAAGAAATAAAGGGTTGGGAAATCTTGGAAATGTTAAAAGTGGTCATGACACTAAATCGACGTTTATTCAGTCTATGCAACAGTTTCATCGGATGAATGAGGCAAAAGCTGATATGATGTATGTTCTGTATCAATCGATGAAAGAAGTGTATAATAGTGTCAGAACAAGGGGCACGTTGGGGAAGGATACTTTTGGGCGAAATATTGTTCCACCAACCGTTGATAGTGCCATGGTTAAGTTTTTCAATTCTAATGATCCTGATGAGGTAGTAAATGAGTGAATGCTATTTATTAAAAGTTATAATATACATGTGTAATATCCAAGGGGTTTTATGCGATTGCCTTTTTGGCATGCGCAATATTGTCTTCATTTAATTGCTCGGCCAAATGTTGTATTTGGTTTATACTATTAGCGATGTTTGATTTATCTTCTGTTGTGAATTGATAATTATGACGATGTAAATCGGCAATTACAGAAAGCGACTTATCAATTAAATTGGTATTTGAATCTTGATTATTCAAAATTGAACATAATAATTGAACCAAATTCTGCTGTTGTAATAATTCTTGATTGAAGTCATTACTTAAAACTGCTGATATTAACGAAAGAACTCTAACCAATACCTTGTTATCGTTAGAACTTAAATTAGTGACAACGACATCCCAACCTTGTAATTGTTCAAATCTTGTATAACCAAGTTTAAAATTTCTTAACAAAGAAGACATGGCAAATAATGCCTTTAATTGAACAGATTTATTATCATAATTAGTCGCAAGTTTAATCAACTGTTCTAAACCACCTTCATGGCTATTAAAATCTTCTTGAGACTTTGGATTATTCTGAACTGCAATTCCAATAATGCTACAGGCTAACAATTTCAAGTTATCATCAATGTCAACCCCTAATAATTTGATAATGCTTGGCCATAATTTCAAATTTTCGATATTATTTGCATTATCCAAACTTTCAATCAACATTTCAAAATTCTCAAGAGCAATTTGTTTATTGTCCAATGTTGCTTCTGGATGTTCGACTACTTCAATAGCTTGTTTCATTAATGTAGGTTCATCAGGCCCAGTTCCGAACAATTTACTTAATGCATCTGGATCTGGTTGACCTATTCTGGCCATGGCCTCTTTATCGCCAGATTGTTGAGCAATAGACCATTGTAAGAGCTTTTCCATTGTTAATATGTGATCAGGGTGTGCTTTTATCACTAAGCAAAATTAGTTAGTTGAAGGATAATGCAAGTTTAGAAGCGATGACATGAATTAAATAAATTGCTGCGCAATGAAAAATTTTAATTCTTTTTTCGGGTGAGTGCGACTTAAAAAAGTAGAACCATCTAGAACATTCTGTGGAAAGCTCTCTTGTTTAATGTTACCTGGTAGTCCTAGCATTTACCAAAATTCTTTGTAATTTGTTGCACAACATAAACACCGTTTCTCTAATATAGGGGTTTTAGCATAAAATGCAGTTTGGGTACCTTTGGTAATTTATCCTTTGAGTAGAACTGTTTTGACATAACCTAATCCGCATACATAAGAAAATTAAACTCGGTAATGAACCGCTTATTGCTAGGTAAACCTCGCTTTGGTAACTCAGCGACGTAGGGAACCTGGACAGATTTCCATTCTTCTGACATTCTTCCAATCCATTGCCCAATCTTTCACCCTAGCCTTCAAATTTTGTTTACTAATGTAGTAGATTTCATCTGGGGGCGCATTGCATACAACGTTTCAATGTGTCCTTCGAAGATGTTCAAGAATTTCCGGGCCTGATAAAAACACCAAAGATGTTTTTGACCCAATACAAGATCATATGAGAATAGTAGCTGTTTATTGTATATCTCCTCCTCTTCTATCTGAAAAAACTCTACAATGAGACCGATCTTTGTGTATGTGTGTCTCACTGGGATATAGATCTGATAAAAAAAAGGGGGAGGGGATGATCTCGTAGATGGGAACCTCTCGATATGAATTCTTTTTCCGATTACTCAGATAACACTTCCGGCCTATAACTTGTCTAGAATCTCACTATATTAGTTGCTTTGCCAGACCAGTTTGGGTTGGAGTTCTAGTGAATTATTTTCTCAACAGTGATCCACCTGTTGAGAACCTCTTCTTTTCAAACACTATCAAGTCTGCGCGTTACGTAATAAGGTTTCAGAATGGACGGCAACTCTTGAAGTATATTTTACGTCTTTTAGCAGTATTATCCATGACCTTTACATCAGAAAACTTTAAAAGAAATGGTAAACCGCCTGAATTATTATTGAAGGTTGAAATGCCGTTTTGACTTAGTTTGTTCGCACTCAAATACTGTTTGTTGTGACATCAATAGTAGAAGTAAGGTTAAGATTCAAAAAATATTAATTATGCCCTGATCACTCACTTGGTCACCAATCGATTTTAATGTTATGCTTTTACCCAAAGTCTATCAGTGTTTCAGGAAAATTGGTTACTGCCTCGAA